>OY992539.1:49672201-50251201 GCA_963921195.1 Pegoplata infirma | reverse complement strand
CCGACTATAACTTTCTTACTTGTTTTTTAATTAAATTGGAAAGGGCGAACAAAAAACAACTACACTCAAAATAACACATTAGTACATTTACTATTTTTTTTTTGCTAATGCTGGTTAGCTAACTTTTAGCAAATTTTTAGTTGAGATTAGCATGTTAGCAAAAATATCTTGTAAACTTCATTTAGCGCATTATCTATTTTATACAAAATTTGAACTAATTTTTTTTGCTAAATTTAAAATTGAGTTGATCAAATTTTTACAAGCTTTTTTGATAATATTAGCAAAAATAAATGGTAAATTTTTATTTATTTTCAGAAAACTTAAAATGGCGCTATCTCGGAAACTAAGCCAGATATAGCAATTTTGGTTCTCGGGCTCTCCATAGTATCGCCGGTCCTCTTCACATGTGTGGACCCTAATGGGTCCTAACTTTGGATCCAAAAAAGTTAGCTTTCGCGAAAATTTTAAAATGCTCATATCTCGGAAAATATGGCTGACACAACAAAAAGTCAAAAAACATTTTTGTAGCTCTCAACACGTAGAACAATCAAAAGCTCTCCGAGTAATATTTTTGAAGTTATCGAGTTTTGTAATTCTCAAAACCCCGGTGGTCCCCTAAAATCACGTATCTTAAAAACTAGAGTTGTCAAAACCGATTTCCGAAGTATTCGAAAAATCGATTTTTTTTCTATTTTTCCGGTTTTTTAAAAAGTCCGGTTTTCGAATTATTCGAGAAACCGATTTTTTGGTCTCGAATAATCGATTTTTTCTTATATTCAATTTTTTCGTTATTTTGCATTCAATTTAATTAGTAACCATCTCTTAAGTTGAGAAATTGGATGTTCCCAAATCATTTAAACTGTTTACTCTTTTTTAAAATACTGTTTAATAAAAAAAAAAACTAAAAGCTTTATGTTTTTATTAAAATTTACCCTACTTACATCTTTTTTACATTTGATGTAGTTACATACGTAAATAATATGTATTATTAGTTCTGAAGTAGAAATGGGGTCGTGAGTGACTTTTGACTCACACTTTTTTATACCCTCCACTCTGGTGATAGAGGGTATATATAAGTTTGTCATTCCGTATGTAACACATTGAAATATTGGTTTAGGACCCCATAAAGTATATATATTCATGATCCTTGATCGATTTTAAGTCGATCTAGCGATTTCCGTCTATCTGTCTGTCTGTCTGTCTGTCTGTCTGTCTGTCTGTCTGTCTGTCTGTCTGTCTGTCTGTCTGTCTGTCTGTCTGTCTGTCTGTCTGTCTGTCTGTCTGTCTGTCTGTCTGTCTGTCTGTCTGTCTGTCTGTCTGTCTGTCTGTCTGTCTGTCTGTCTGTCTGTCTGTCTGTCTGTCTGTCTGTCTGTCTGTCTGTCTGTCTGTCTGTCTGTCTGTCTGTCTGTCTGTCTGTCTGTCTGTCTGTCTGTCTGTCTGTCTGTCTGTCTGTCTGTCTGTCTGTCTGTCTGTCTGTCTGTCTGTCTGTCTGTCTGTCTGTCTGTCTGTCTGTCTGTCTGTCTGTCTGTCTGTCTGTCTGTCTGTCTGTCTGTCTGTCTGTCTGTCTGTCTGTCTGTCTGTCTGTCTGTCTGTCTGTCTGTCTGTCTGTCTGTCTGTCTGTCTGTCTGTCTGTCTGTCTGTCTGTCTGTCTGTCTGTCTGTCTGTCTGTCTGTCTGTCTGTCTGTCTGTCTGTCTGTCTGTCTGTCTGTCTGTCTGTCTGTCTGTCTGTCTGTCTGTCTGTCTGTCTGTCTGTCTGTCTGTCTGTCTGTCTGTCTGTCTGTCTGTCTGTCTGTCTGTCTGTCTGTCTGTCTGTCTGTCTGTCTGTCTGTCTGTCTGTCTGTCTGTCTGTCTGTCTGTCTGTCTGTCTGTCTGTCTGTCTGTCTGTCTGTCTGTCTGTCTGTCTGTCTGTCTGTCTGTCTGTCTGTCTGTCTGTCTGTCTGTCTGTCTGTCTGTCTGTCTGTCTGTCTGTCTGTCTGTCTGTCTGTCTGTCTGTCTGTCTGTCTGTCTGTCTGTCTGTCTGTCTGTCTGTCTGTCTGTCTGTCTGTCTGTCTGTCTGTCTGTCTGTCTGTCTGTCTGTCTGTCTGTCTGTCTGTCTGTCTGTCTGTCTGTCTGTCTGTCCGTCTGTCCGTCTGTCCGTCTGTCCGTCTGTCCGTCTGTCCGTCTGTCCGTCTGTCTGTCTGTCTGTCTGTCTGTCTGTCTGTCTGTCTGTCTGTCTGTCTGTCTGTCTGTCTGTCTGTCTGTCTGTCTGTCTGTCTGTCTGTCTGTCTGTCTGTCTGTCTGTCTGTCTGTCTGTCTGTCTGTCTGTCTGTCTGTCTGTCTGTCTGTCTGTCTGTCTGTCTGTCTGTCTGTCTGTCTGTCTGTCTGTCTGTCTGTCTGTCTGTCTGTCTGTCTGTCTGTCTGTCTGTCTGTCTGTCTGTCTGTCTGTCTGTCTGTCTGTCTGTCTGTCTGTCTGTCTGTCTGTCTGTCTGTCTGTCTGTCTGTCTGTCTGTCTGTCTGTCTGTCTGTCTGTCTGTCTGTCTGTCTGTCTGTCTGTCTGTCTGTCTGTCTGTCTGTCTGTCTGTCTGTCTGTCTGTCTGTCTGTCTGTCTGTCTGTCTGTCTGTCTGTCTGTCTGTCTGTCTGTCTGTCTGTCTGTCTGTCTGTCTGTCTGTCTGTCTGTCTGTCTGTCTGTCTGTCTGTCTGTCTGTCTGTCTGTCTGTCTGTCTGTCTGTCTGTCTGTCTGTCTGTCTGTCTGTCTGTCTGTCTGTCTGTCTGTCTGTCTGTCTGTCTGTCTGTCTGTCTGTCTGTCTGTCTGTCTGTCTGTCTGTCTGTCTGTCTGTCTGTCTGTCTGTCTGTCTGTCTGTCTGTCTGTCTGTCTGTCTGTCTGTCTGTCTGTCTGTCTGTCTGTCTGTCTGTCTGTCTGTCTGTCTGTCTGTCTGTCTGTCTGTCTGTCTGTCTGTCTGTCTGTCTGTCTGTCTGTCTGTCTGTCTGTCTGTCTGTCTGTCTGTCTGTCTGTCTGTCTGTCTGTCTGTCTGTCTGTCTGTCTGTCTGTCTGTCTGTCTGTCTGTCTGTCTGTCTGTCTGTCTGTCTGTCTGTCTGTCTGTCTGTCTGTCTGTCTGTCTGTCTGTCTGTCTGTCTGTCTGTCTGTCTGTCTGTCTGTCTGTCTGTCTGTCTGTCTGTCTGTCTGTCTGTCTGTCTGTCTGTCTGTCTGTCTGTCTGTCTGTCTGTCTGTCTGTCTGTCTGTCTGTCTGTCTGTCTGTCTGTCTGTCTGTCTGTCTGTCTGTCTGTCTGTCTGTCTGTCTGTCTGTCTGTCTGTCTGTCTGTCTGTCTGTGTCTGTCTGTCTGTCTGTCTGTCTGTCTGTCTGTCTGTCTGTGTCTGTCTGTCTGTCTGTCTGTCTGTCTGTCTGTCTGTCTGTCTGTCTGTCTGTCTGTCTGTCTGTCTGTCTGTCTGTCTGTCTGTCTGTCTGTCTGTCTGTCTGTCTGTCTGTCTGTCTGTCTGTCTGTCTGTCTGTCTGTCTGTCTGTCTGTCTGTCTGTCTGTCTGTCTGTCTGTCTGTCTGTCTGTCTGTCTGTCTGTCTGTCTGTCTGTCTGTCTGTCTGTCTGTCTGTCTGTCTGTCTGTCTGTCTGTCTGTCTGTCTGTCTGTCTGTCTGTCTGTCTGTCTGTCTGTCTGTCTGTCTGTCTGTCTGTCTGTCTGTCTGTCTGTCTGTCTGTCTGTCTGTCTGTCTGTCTGTCTGTCTGTCTGTCTGTCTGTCTGTCTGTCTGTCTGTCTGTCTGTCTGTCTGTCTGTCTGTCTGTCTGTCTGTCTGTCTGTCTGTCTGTCTGTCTGTCTGTCTGTCTGTCTGTCTGTCTGTCTGTCTGTCTGTCTGTCTGTCTGTCTGTCTGTCTGTCTGTCTGTCTGTCTGTCTGTCTGTCTGTCTGTCTGTCTGTCTGTCTGTCTGTCTGTCTGTCTGTCTGTCTGTCTGTCTGTCTGTCTGTCTGTCTGTCTGTCTGTCTGTCTGTCTGTCTGTCTGTCTGTCTGTCTGTCTGTCTGTCTGTCTGTCTGTCTGTCTGTCTGTCTGTCTGTCTGTCTGTCTGTCTGTCTGTCTGTCTGTCTGTCTGTCTGTCTGTCTGTCTGTCTGTCTGTCTGTCTGTCTGTCTGTCTGTCTGTCTGTCTGTCTGTCTGTCTGTCTGTCTGTCTGTCTGTCTGTCTGTCTGTCTGTCTGTCTGTCTGTCTGTCTGTCTGTCTGTCTGTCTGTCTGTCTGTCTGTCTGTCTGTCTGTCTGTCTGTCTGTCTGTCTGTCTGTCTGTCTGTCTGTCTGTCTGTCTGTCTGTCTGTCTGTCTGTCTGTCTGTCTGTCTGTCTGTCTGTCTGTCTGTCTGTCTGTCTGTCTGTCTGTCTGTCTGTCTGTCTGTCTGTCTGTCTGTCTGTCTGTCTGTCTGTCTGTCTGTCTGTCTGTCTGTCTGTCTGTCTGTCTGTCTGTCTGTCTGTCTGTCTGTCTGTCTGTCTGTCTGTCTGTCTGTCTGTCTGTCTGTCTGTCTGTCTGTCTGTCTGTCTGTCTGTCTGTCTGTCTGTCTGTCTGTCTGTCTGTCTGTCTGTCTGTCTGTCTGTCTGTCTGTCTGTCTGTCTGTCTGTCTGTCTGTCTGTCTGTCTGTCTGTCTGTCTGTCTGTCTGTCTGTCTGTCTGTCTGTCTGTCTGTCTGTCTGTCTGTCTGTCTGTCTGTCTGTCTGTCTGTCTGTCTGTCTGTCTGTCTGTCTGTCTGTCTGTCTGTCTGTCTGTCTGTCTGTCTGTCTGTCTGTCTGTCTGTCTGTCTGTCTGTCTGTCTGTCTGTCTGTCTGTCTGTCTGTCTGTCTGTCTGTCTGTCTGTCTGTCTGTCTGTCTGTCTGTCTGTCTGTCTGTCTGTCTGTCTGTCTGTCTGTCTGTCTGTCTGTCTGTCTGTCTGTCTGTCTGTCTGTCTGTCTGTCTGTCTGTCTGTCTGTCTGTCTGTCTGTCTGTCTGTCTGTCTGTCTGTCTGTCTGTCTGTCTGTCTGTCTGTCTGTCTGTCTGTCTGTCTGTCTGTCTGTCTGTCTGTCTGTCTGTCTGTCTGTCTGTCTGTCTGTCTGTCTGTCTGTCTGTCTGTCTGTCTGTCTGTCTGTCTGTCTGTCTGTCTGTCTGTCTGTCTGTCTGTCTGTCTGTCTGTCTGTCTGTCTGTCTGTCTGTCTGTCTGTCTGTCTGTCTGTCTGTCTGTCTGTCTGTCTGTCTGTCTGTCTGTCTGTCTGTCTGTCTGTCTGTCTGTCTGTCTGTCTGTCTGTCTGTCTGTCTGTCTGTCTGTCTGTCTGTCTGTCTGTCTGTCTGTCTGTCTGTCTGTCTGTCTGTCTGTCTGTCTGTCTGTCTGTCTGTCTGTCTGTCTGTCTGTCTGTCTGTCTGTCTGTCTGTCTGTCTGTCTGTCTGTCTGTCTGTCTGTCTGTCTGTCTGTCTGTCTGTCTGTCTGTCTGTCTGTCTGTCTGTCTGTCTGTCTGTCTGTCTGTCTGTCTGTCTGTCTGTCTGTCTGTCTGTCTGTCTGTCTGTCTGTCTGTCTGTCTGTCTGTCTGTCTGTCTGTCTGTCTGTCTGTCTGTCTGTCTGTCTGTCTGTCTGTCTGTCTGTCTGTCTGTCTGTCTGTCTGTCTGTCTGTCTGTCTGTCTGTCTGTCTGTCTGTCTGTCTGTCTGTCTGTCTGTCTGTCTGTCTGTCTGTCTGTCTGTCTGTCTGTCTGTCTGTCTGTCTGTCTGTCTGTCTGTCTGTCTGTCTGTCTGTCTGTCTGTCTGTCTGTCTGTCTGTCTGTCTGTCTGTCTGTCTGTCTGTCTGTCTGTCTGTCTGTCTGTCTGTCTGTCTGTCTGTCTGTCTGTCTGTCTGTCTGTCTGTCTGTCTGTCTGTCTGTCTGTCTGTCTGTCTGTCTGTCTGTCTGTCTGTCTGTCTGTCTGTCTGTCTGTCTGTCTGTCTGTCTGTCTGTCTGTCTGTCTGTCTGTCTGTCTGTCTGTCTGTCTGTCTGTCTGTCTGTCTGTCTGTCTGTCTGTCTGTCTGTCTGTCTGTCTGTCTGTCTGTCTGTCTGTCTGTCTGTCTGTCTGTCTGTCTGTCTGTCTGTCTGTCTGTCTGTCTGTCTGTCTGTCTGTCTGTCTGTCTGTCTGTCTGTCTGTCTGTCTGTCTGTCTGTCTGTCTGTCTGTCTGTCTGTCTGTCTGTCTGTCTGTCTGTCTGTCTGTCTGTCTGTCTGTCTGTCTGTCTGTCTGTCTGTCTGTCTGTCTGTCTGTCTGTCTGTCTGTCTGTCTGTCTGTCTGTCTGTCTGTCTGTCTGTCTGTCTGTCTGTCTGTCTGTCTGTCTGTCTGTCTGTCTGTCTGTCTGTCTGTCTGTCTGTCTGTCTGTCTGTCTGTCTGTCTGTCTGTCTGTCTGTCTGTCTGTCTGTCTGTCTGTCTGTCTGTCTGTCTGTCTGTCTGTCTGTCTGTCTGTCTGTCTGTCTGTCTGTCTGTCTGTCTGTCTGTCTGTCTGTCTGTCTGTCTGTCTGTCTGTCTGTCTGTCTGTCTGTCTGTCTGTCTGTCTGTCTGTCTGTCTGTCTGTCTGTCTGTCTGTCTGTCTGTCTGTCTGTCTGTCTGTCTGTCTGTCTGTCTGTCTGTCTGTCTGTCTGTCTGTCTGTCTGTCTGTCTGTCTGTCTGTCTGTCTGTCTGTCTGTCTGTCTGTCTGTCTGTCTGTCTGTCTGTCTGTCTGTCTGTCTGTCTGTCTGTCTGTCTGTCTGTCTGTCTGTCTGTCTGTCTGTCTGTCTGTCTGTCTGTCTGTCTGTCTGTCTGTCTGTCTGTCTGTCTGTCTGTCTGTCTGTCTGTCTGTCTGTCTGTCTGTCTGTCTGTCTGTCTGTCTGTCTGTCTGTCTGTCTGTCTGTCTGTCTGTCTGTCTGTCTGTCTGTCTGTCTGTCTGTCTGTCTGTCTGTCTGTCTGTCTGTCTGTCTGTCTGTCTGTCTGTCTGTCTGTCTGTCTGTCTGTCTGTCTGTCTGTCTGTCTGTCTGTCTGTCTGTCTGTCTGTCTGTCTGTCTGTCTGTCTGTCTGTCTGTCTGTCTGTCTGTCTGTCTGTCTGTCTGTCTGTCTGTCTGTCTGTCTGTCTGTCTGTCTGTCTGTCTGTCTGTCTGTCTGTCTGTCTGTCTGTCTGTCTGTCTGTCTGTCTGTCTGTCTGTCTGTCTGTCTGTCTGTCTGTCTGTCTGTCTGTCTGTCTGTCTGTCTGTCTGTCTGTCTGTCTGTCTGTCTGTCTGTCTGTCTGTCTGTCTGTCTGTCTGTCTGTCTGTCTGTCTGTCTGTCTGTCTGTCTGTCTGTCTGTCTGTCTGTCTGTCTGTCTGTCTGTCTGTCTGTCTGTCTGTCTGTCTGTCTGTCTGTCTGTCTGTCTGTCTGTCTGTCTGTCTGTCTGTCTGTCTGTCTGTCTGTCTGTCTGTCTGTCTGTCTGTCTGTCTGTCTGTCTGTCTGTCTGTCTGTCTGTCTGTCTGTCTGTCTGTCTGTCTGTCTGTCTGTCTGTCTGTCTGTCTGTCTGTCTGTCTGTCTGTCTGTCTGTCTGTCTGTCTGTCTGTCTGTCTGTCTGTCTGTCTGTCTGTCTGTCTGTCTGTCTGTCTGTCTGTCTGTCTGTCTGTCTGTCTGTCTGTCTGTCTGTCTGTCTGTCTGTCTGTCTGTCTGTCTGTCTGTCTGTCTGTCTGTCTGTCTGTCTGTCTGTCTGTCTGTCTGTCTGTCTGTCTGTCTGTCTGTCTGTCTGTCTGTCTGTCTGTCTGTCTGTCTGTCTGTCTGTCTGTCTGTCTGTCTGTCTGTCTGTCTGTCTGTCTGTCTGTCTGTCTGTCTGTCTGTCTGTCTGTCTGTCTGTCTGTCTGTCTGTCTGTCTGTCTGTCTGTCTGTCTGTCTGTCTGTCTGTCTGTCTGTCTGTCTGTCTGTCTGTCTGTCTGTCTGTCTGTCTGTCTGTCTGTCTGTCTGTCTGTCTGTCTGTCTGTCTGTCTGTCTGTCTGTCTGTCTGTCTGTCTGTCTGTCTGTCTGTCTGTCTGTCTGTCTGTCTGTCTGTCTGTCTGTCTGTCTGTCTGTCTGTCTGTCTGTCTGTCTGTCTGTCTGTCTGTCTGTCTGTCTGTCTGTCTGTCTGTCTGTCTGTCTGTCTGTCTGTCTGTCTGTCTGTCTGTCTGTCTGTCTGTCTGTCTGTCTGTCTGTCTGTCTGTCTGTCTGTCTGTCTGTCTGTCTGTCTGTCTGTCTGTCTGTCTGTCTGTCTGTCTGTCTGTCTGTCTGTCTGTCTGTCTGTCTGTCTGTCTGTCTGTCTGTCTGTCTGTCTGTCTGTCTGTCTGTCTGTCTGTCTGTCTGTCTGTCTGTCTGTCTGTCTGTCTGTCTGTCTGTCTGTCTGTCTGTCTGTCTGTCTGTCTGTCTGTCTGTCTGTCTGTCTGTCTGTCTGTCTGTCTGTCTGTCTGTCTGTCTGTCTGTCTGTCTGTCTGTCTGTCTGTCTGTCTGTCTGTCTGTCTGTCTGTCTGTCTGTCTGTCTGTCTGTCTGTCTGTCTGTCTGTCTGTCTGTCTGTCTGTCTGTCTGTCTGTCTGTCTGTCTGTCTGTCTGTCTGTCTGTCTGTCTGTCTGTCTGTCTGTCTGTCTGTCTGTCTGTCTGTCTGTCTGTCTGTCTGTCTGTCTGTCTGTCTGTCTGTCTGTCTGTCTGTCTGTCTGTCTGTCTGTCTGTCTGTCTGTCTGTCTGTCTGTCTGTCTGTCTGTCTGTCTGTCTGTCTGTCTGTCTGTCTGTCTGTCTGTCTGTCTGTCTGTCTGTCTGTCTGTCTGTCTGTCTGTCTGTCTGTCTGTCTGTCTGTCTGTCTGTCTGTCTGTCTGTCTGTCTGTCTGTCTGTCTGTCTGTCTGTCTGTCTGTCTGTCTGTCTGTCTGTCTGTCTGTCTGTCTGTCTGTCTGTCTGTCTGTCTGTCTGTCTGTCTGTCTGTCTGTCTGTCTGTCTGTCTGTCTGTCTGTCTGTCTGTCTGTCTGTCTGTCTGTCTGTCTGTCTGTCTGTCTGTCTGTCTGTCTGTCTGTCTGTCTGTCTGTCTGTCTGTCTGTCTGTCTGTCTGTCTGTCTGTCTGTCTGTCTGTCTGTCTGTCTGTCTGTCTGTCTGTCTGTCTGTCTGTCTGTCTGTCTGTCTGTCTGTCTGTCTGTCTGTCTGTCTGTCTGTCTGTCTGTCTGTCTGTCTGTCTGTCTGTCTGTCTGTCTGTCTGTCTGTCTGTCTGTCTGTCTGTCTGTCTGTCTGTCTGTCTGTCTGTCTGTCTGTCTGTCTGTCTGTCTGTCTGTCTGTCTGTCTGTCTGTCTGTCTGTCTGTCTGTCTGTCTGTCTGTCTGTCTGTCTGTCTGTCTGTCTGTCTGTCTGTCTGTCTGTCTGTCTGTCTGTCTGTCTGTCTGTCTGTCTGTCTGTCTGTCTGTCTGTCTGTCTGTCTGTCTGTCTGTCTGTCTGTCTGTCTGTCTGTCTGTCTGTCTGTCTGTCTGTCTGTCTGTCTGTCTGTCTGTCTGTCTGTCTGTCTGTCTGTCTGTCTGTCTGTCTGTCTGTCTGTCTGTCTGTCTGTCTGTCTGTCTGTCTGTCTGTCTGTCTGTCTGTCTGTCTGTCTGTCTGTCTGTCTGTCTGTCTGTCTGTCTGTCTGTCTGTCTGTCTGTCTGTCTGTCTGTCTGTCTGTCTGTCTGTCTGTCTGTCTGTCTGTCTGTCTGTCTGTCTGTCTGTCTGTCTGTCTGTCTGTCTGTCTGTCTGTCTGTCTGTCTGTCTGTCTGTCTGTCTGTCTGTCTGTCTGTCTGTCTGTCTGTCTGTCTGTCTGTCTGTCTGTCTGTCTGTCTGTCTGTCTGTCTGTCTGTCTGTCTGTCTGTCTGTCTGTCTGTCTGTCTGTCTGTCTGTCTGTCTGTCTGTCTGTCTGTCTGTCTGTCTGTCTGTCTGTCTGTCTGTCTGTCTGTCTGTCTGTCTGTCTGTCTGTCTGTCTGTCTGTCTGTCTGTCTGTCTGTCTGTCTGTCTGTCTGTCTGTCTGTCTGTCTGTCTGTCTGTCTGTCTGTCTGTCTGTCTGTCTGTCTGTCTGTCTGTCTGTCTGTCTGTCTGTCTGTCTGTCTGTCTGTCTGTCTGTCTGTCTGTCTGTCTGTCTGTC
Source organism: Pegoplata infirma (assembly GCA_963921195.1). Lineage (NCBI taxonomy): Eukaryota > Metazoa > Arthropoda > Insecta > Diptera > Anthomyiidae > Pegoplata > Pegoplata infirma. Next base: position 50,241,151 of record OY992539.1, on the reverse strand, counting down.
TGTCTGTCTGTCTGTCTGTCTGTCTGTCTGTCTGTCTGTCTGTCTGTCTGTCTGTCTGTCTGTCTGTCTGTCTGTCTGTCTGTCTGTCTGTCTGTCTGTCTGTCTGTCTGTCTGTCTGTCTGTCTGTCTGTCTGTCTGTCTGTCTGTCTGTCTGTCTGTCTGTCTGTCTGTCTGTCTGTCTGTCTGTCTGTCTGTCTGTCTGTCTGTCTGTCTGTCTGTCTGTCTGTCTGTCTGTCTGTCTGTCTGTCTGTCTGTCTGTCTGTCTGTCTGTCTGTCTGTCTGTCTGTCTGTCTGTCTGTCTGTCTGTCTGTCTGTCTGTCTGTCTGTCTGTCTGTCTGTCTGTCTGTCTGTCTGTCTGTCTGTCTGTCTGTCTGTCTGTCTGTCTGTCTGTCTGTCTGTCTGTCTGTCTGTCTGTCTGTCTGTCTGTCTGTCTGTCTGTCTGTCTGTCTGTCTGTCTGTCTGTCTGTCTGTCTGTCTGTCTGTCTGTCTGTCTGTCTGTCTGTCTGTCTGTCTGTCTGTCTGTCTGTCTGTCTGTCTGTCTGTCTGTCTGTCTGTCTGTCTGTCTGTCTGTCTGTCTGTCTGTCTGTCTGTCTGTCTGTCTGTCTGTCTGTCTGTCTGTCTGTCTGTCTGTCTGTCTGTCTGTCTGTCTGTCTGTCTGTCTGTCTGTCTGTCTGTCTGTCTGTCTGTCTGTCTGTCTGTCTGTCTGTCTGTCTGTCTGTCTGTCTGTCTGTCTGTCTGTCTGTCTGTCTGTCTGTCTGTCTGTCTGTCTGTCTGTCTGTCTGTCTGTCTGTCTGTCTGTCTGTCTGTCTGTCTGTCTGTCTGTCTGTCTGTCTGTCTGTCTGTCTGTCTGTCTGTCTGTCTGTCTGTCTGTCTGTCTGTCTGTCTGTCTGTCTGTCTGTCTGTCTGTCTGTCTGTCTGTCTGTCTGTCTGTCTGTCTGTCTGTCTGTCTGTCTGTCTGTCTGTCTGTCTGTCTGTCTGTCTGTCTGTCTGTCTGTCTGTCTGTCTGTCTGTCTGTCTGTCTGTCTGTCTGTCTGTCTGTCTGTCTGTCTGTCTGTCTGTCTGTCTGTCTGTCTGTCTGTCTGTCTGTCTGTCTGTCTGTCTGTCTGTCTGTCTGTCTGTCTGTCTGTCTGTCTGTCTGTCTGTCTGTCTGTCTGTCTGTCTGTCTGTCTGTCTGTCTGTCTGTCTGTCTGTCTGTCTGTCTGTCTGTCTGTCTGTCTGTCTGTCTGTCTGTCTGTCTGTCTGTCTGTCTGTCTGTCTGTCTGTCTGTCTGTCTGTCTGTCTGTCTGTCTGTCTGTCTGTCTGTCTGTCTGTCTGTCTGTCTGTCTGTCTGTCTGTCTGTCTGTCTGTCTGTCTGTCTGTCTGTCTGTCTGTCTGTCTGTCTGTCTGTCTGTCTGTCTGTCTGTCTGTCTGTCTGTCTGTCTGTCTGTCTGTCTGTCTGTCTGTCTGTCTGTCTGTCTGTCTGTCTGTCTGTCTGTCTGTCTGTCTGTCTGTCTGTCTGTCTGTCTGTCTGTCTGTCTGTCTGTCTGTCTGTCTGTCTGTCTGTCTGTCTGTCTGTCTGTCTGTCTGTCTGTCTGTCTGTCTGTCTGTCTGTCTGTCTGTCTGTCTGTCTGTCTGTCTGTCTGTCTGTCTGTCTGTCTGTCTGTCTGTCTGTCTGTCTGTCTGTCTGTCTGTCTGTCTGTCTGTCTGTCTGTCTGTCTGTCTGTCTGTCTGTCTGTCTGTCTGTCTGTCTGTCTGTCTGTCTGTCTGTCTGTCTGTCTGTCTGTCTGTCTGTCTGTCTGTCTGTCTGTCTGTCTGTCTGTCTGTCTGTCTGTCTGTCTGTCTGTCTGTCTGTCTGTCTGTCTGTCTGTCTGTCTGTCTGTCTGTCTGTCTGTCTGTCTGTCTGTCTGTCTGTCTGTCTGTCTGTCTGTCTGTCTGTCTGTCTGTCTGTCTGTCTGTCTGTCTGTCTGTCTGTCTGTCTGTCTGTCTGTCTGTCTGTCTGTCTGTCTGTCTGTCTGTCTGTCTGTCTGTCTGTCTGTCTGTCTGTCTGTCTGTCTGTCTGTCTGTCTGTCTGTCTGTCTGTCTGTCTGTCTGTCTGTCTGTCTGTCTGTCTGTCTGTCTGTCTGTCTGTCTGTCTGTCTGTCTGTCTGTCTGTCTGTCTGTCTGTCTGTCTGTCTGTCTGTCTGTCTGTCTGTCTGTCTGTCTGTCTGTCTGTCTGTCTGTCTGTCTGTCTGTCTGTCTGTCTGTCTGTCTGTCTGTCTGTCTGTCTGTCTGTCTGTCTGTCTGTCTGTCTGTCTGTCTGTCTGTCTGTCTGTCTGTCTGTCTGTCTGTCTGTCTGTCTGTCTGTCTGTCTGTCTGTCTGTCTGTCTGTCTGTCTGTCTGTCTGTCTGTCTGTCTGTCTGTCTGTCTGTCTGTCTGTCTGTCTGTCTGTCTGTCTGTCTGTCTGTCTGTCTGTCTGTCTGTCTGTCTGTCTGTCTGTCTGTCTGTCTGTCTGTCTGTCTGTCTGTCTGTCTGTCTGTCTGTCTGTCTGTCTGTCTGTCTGTCTGTCTGTCTGTCTGTCTGTCTGTCTGTCTGTCTGTCTGTCTGTCTGTCTGTCTGTCTGTCTGTCTGTCTGTCTGTCTGTCTGTCTGTCTGTCTGTCTGTCTGTCTGTCTGTCTGTCTGTCTGTCTGTCTGTCTGTCTGTCTGTCTGTCTGTCTGTCTGTCTGTCTGTCTGTCTGTCTGTCTGTCTGTCTGTCTGTCTGTCTGTCTGTCTGTCTGTCTGTCTGTCTGTCTGTCTGTCTGTCTGTCTGTCTGTCTGTCTGTCTGTCTGTCTGTCTGTCTGTCTGTCTGTCTGTCTGTCTGTCTGTCTGTCTGTCTGTCTGTCTGTCTGTCTGTCTGTCTGTCTGTCTGTCTGTCTGTCTGTCTGTCTGTCTGTCTGTCTGTCTGTCTGTCTGTCTGTCTGTCTGTCTGTCTGTCTGTCTGTCTGTCTGTCTGTCTGTCTGTCTGTCTGTCTGTCTGTCTGTCTGTCTGTCTGTCTGTCTGTCTGTCTGTCTGTCTGTCTGTCTGTCTGTCTGTCTGTCTGTCTGTCTGTCTGTCTGTCTGTCTGTCTGTCTGTCTGTCTGTCTGTCTGTCTGTCTGTCTGTCTGTCTGTCTGTCTGTCTGTCTGTCTGTCTGTCTGTCTGTCTGTCTGTCTGTCTGTCTGTCTGTCTGTCTGTCTGTCTGTCTGTCTGTCTGTCTGTCTGTCTGTCTGTCTGTCTGTCTGTCTGTCTGTCTGTCTGTCTGTCTGTCTGTCTGTCTGTCTGTCTGTCTGTCTGTCTGTCTGTCTGTCTGTCTGTCTGTCTGTCTGTCTGTCTGTCTGTCTGTCTGTCTGTCTGTCTGTCTGTCTGTCTGTCTGTCTGTCTGTCTGTCTGTCTGTCTGTCTGTCTGTCTGTCTGTCTGTCTGTCTGTCTGTCTGTCTGTCTGTCTGTCTGTCTGTCTGTCTGTCTGTCTGTCTGTCTGTCTGTCTGTCTGTCTGTCTGTCTGTCTGTCTGTCTGTCTGTCTGTCTGTCTGTCTGTCTGTCTGTCTGTCTGTCTGTCTGTCTGTCTGTCTGTCTGTCTGTCTGTCTGTCTGTCTGTCTGTCTGTCTGTCTGTCTGTCTGTCTGTCTGTCTGTCTGTCTGTCTGTCTGTCTGTCTGTCTGTCTGTCTGTCTGTCTGTCTGTCTGTCTGTCTGTCTGTCTGTCTGTCTGTCTGTCTGTCTGTCTGTCTGTCTGTCTGTCTGTCTGTCTGTCTGTCTGTCTGTCTGTCTGTCTGTCTGTCTGTCTGTCTGTCTGTCTGTCTGTCTGTCTGTCTGTCTGTCTGTCTGTCTGTCTGTCTGTCTGTCTGTCTGTCTGTCTGTCTGTCTGTCTGTCTGTCTGTCTGTCTGTCTGTCTGTCTGTCTGTCTGTCTGTCTGTCTGTCTGTCTGTCTGTCTGTCTGTCTGTCTGTCTGTCTGTCTGTCTGTCTGTCTGTCTGTCTGTCTGTCTGTCTGTCTGTCTGTCTGTCTGTCTGTCTGTCTGTCTGTCTGTCTGTCTGTCTGTCTGTCTGTCTGTCTGTCTGTCTGTCTGTCTGTCTGTCTGTCTGTCTGTCTGTCTGTCTGTCTGTCTGTCGTCTGTCTGTCTGTCGTCTGTCTGTCTGTCTGTCTGTCTGTCTGTCTGTCTGTCTGTCTGTCTGTCTGTCTGTCTGTCTGTCTGTCTGTCTGTCTGTCTGTCTGTCTGTCTGTCTGTCTGTCTGTCTGTCTGTCTGTCTGTCTGTCTGTCTGTCTGTCTGTCTGTCTGTCTGTCTGTCTGTCTGTCTGTCTGTCTGTCTGTCTGTCTGTCTGTCTGTCTGTCTGTCTGTCTGTCTGTCTGTCTGTCTGTCTGTCTGTCTGTCTGTCTGTCTGTCTGTCTGTCTGTCTGTCTGTCTGTCTGTCTGTCTGTCTGTCTGTCTGTCTGTCTGTCTGTCTGTCTGTCTGTCTGTCTGTCTGTCTGTCTGTCTGTCTGTCTGTCTGTCTGTCTGTCTGTCTGTCTGTCTGTCTGTCTGTCTGTCTGTCTGTCTGTCTGTCTGTCTGTCTGTCTGTCTGTCTGTCTGTCTGTCTGTCTGTCTGTCTGTCTGTCTGTCTGTCTGTCTGTCTGTCTGTCTGTCTGTCTGTCTGTCTGTCTGTCTGTCTGTCTGTCTGTCTGTCTGTCTGTCTGTCTGTCTGTCTGTCTGTCTGTCTGTCTGTCTGTCTGTCTGTCTGTCTGTCTGTCTGTCTGTCTGTCTGTCTGTCTGTCTGTCTGTCTGTCTGTCTGTCTGTCTGTCTGTCTGTCTGTCTGTCTGTCTGTCTGTCTGTCTGTCTGTCTGTCTGTCTGTCTGTCTGTCTGTCTGTCTGTCTGTCTGTCTGTCTGTCTGTCTGTCTGTCTGTCTGTCTGTCTGTCTGTCTGTCTGTCTGTCTGTCTGTCTGTCTGTCTGTCTGTCTGTCTGTCTGTCTGTCTGTCTGTCTGTCTGTCTGTCTGTCTGTCTGTCTGTCTGTCTGTCTGTCTGTCTGTCTGTCTGTCTGTCTGTCTGTCTGTCTGTCTGTCTGTCTGTCTGTCTGTCTGTCTGTCTGTCTGTCTGTCTGTCTGTCTGTCTGTCTGTCTGTCTGTCTGTCTGTCTGTCTGTCTGTCTGTCTGTCTGTCTGTCTGTCTGTCTGTCTGTCTGTCTGTCTGTCTGTCTGTCTGTCTGTCTGTCTGTCTGTCTGTCTGTCTGTCTGTCTGTCTGTCTGTCTGTCTGTCTGTCTGTCTGTCTGTCTGTCTGTCTGTCTGTCTGTCTGTCTGTCTGTCTGTCTGTCTGTCTGTCTGTCTGTCTGTCTGTCTGTCTGTCTGTCTGTCTGTCTGTCTGTCTGTCTGTCTGTCTGTCTGTCTGTCTGTCTGTCTGTCTGTCTGTCTGTCTGTCTGTCTGTCTGTCTGTCTGTCTGTCTGTCTGTCTGTCTGTCTGTCTGTCTGTCTGTCTGTCTGTCTGTCTGTCTGTCTGTCTGTCTGTCTGTCTGTCTGTCTGTCTGTCTGTCTGTCTGTCTGTCTGTCTGTCTGTCTGTCTGTCTGTCTGTCTGTCTGTCTGTCTGTCTGTCTGTCTGTCTGTCTGTCTGTCTGTCTGTCTGTCTGTCTGTCTGTCTGTCTGTCTGTCTGTCTGTCTGTCTGTCTGTCTGTCTGTCTGTCTGTCTGTCTGTCTGTCTGTCTGTCTGTCTGTCTGTCTGTCTGTCTGTCTGTCTGTCTGTCTGTCTGTCTGTCTGTCTGTCTGTCTGTCTGTCTGTCTGTCTGTCTGTCTGTCTGTCTGTCTGTCTGTCTGTCTGTCTGTCTGTCTGTCTGTCTGTCTGTCTGTCTGTCTGTCTGTCTGTCTGTCTGTCTGTCTGTCTGTCTGTCTGTCTGTCTGTCTGTCTGTCTGTCTGTCTGTCTGTCTGTCTGTCTGTCTGTCTGTCTGTCTGTCTGTCTGTCTGTCTGTCTGTCTGTCTGTCTGTCTGTCTGTCTGTCTGTCTGTCTGTCTGTCTGTCTGTCTGTCTGTCTGTCTGTCTGTCTGTCTGTCTGTCTGTCTGTCTGTCTGTCTGTCTGTCTGTCTGTCTGTCTGTCTGTCTGTCTGTCTGTCTGTCTGTCTGTCTGTCTGTCTGTCTGTCTGTCTGTCTGTCTGTCTGTCTGTCTGTCTGTCTGTCTGTCTGTCTGTCTGTCTGTCTGTCTGTCTGTCTGTCTGTCTGTCTGTCTGTCTGTCTGTCTGTCTGTCTGTCTGTCTGTCTGTCTGTCTGTCTGTCTGTCTGTCTGTCTGTCTGTCTGTCTGTCTGTCTGTCTGTCTGTCTGTCTGTCTGTCTGTCTGTCTGTCTGTCTGTCTGTCTGTCTGTCTGTCCGTCCGTCTGTCTGTCTGTTGAAATCACGTTTTTGATTTAAACGATTTTGGTACCAAAAGTTGCGTAATTCTCCTAGGCAGAAACTGATGTATTTTTTTTTAAATCGGTTAAGTATTTTAAAAGATATGAGTGAAAATGTAAAGGTACCTAAAAAATAATGGTGAATTTTACACAAAAAAATGCTATAACTTGACACCTGTTGAATGAATGAGAACGAAATTTGGAATTTTATGTAATTTTATCATTCCTAACACTCACAAAAAATTTGGGCGGAATCGCACAATGGGGAGAGGCACCAGAAATTTAACCCAAAATTTTAAAATGATTTATCTTGGCTCATGGTTGACATATTCAAATAAACTTTTAAATAGGTTCATATTTTATTGTTCTCAACGTTTTGCTGGTTATTTTGGTACCAATTATGGCAAAATCGGTCAAGGGGTTAAGAAGCTATGAGCAATTGAGAAGAGTTTCAATATAAACCTCCATGATATGACGTGGCTGCGCGCCATTTTGTAGTTGTTGATGCTTATTTGGCTTGTTAGTAGTTATTTGTATCAATAGAAGTAAAAAATACGTAGTATGTGTCATACACGTGGTCGCTTTTATATAATTTTCATACATACTTAAAAAATATTTTTTTTTTTGTTTTTTTAAATATTTACATTGCACTATGGTTCTGGTCATCGCTTTTCTTGGCCAACATTACAAAACTGGAAAAATTTCTGGTTTGAAATAGGTTTTGTGTTAAAAATTGTTATAATTTTTTTGTTTTCCATGTAGAGTATTAGGTCAATTCGATTACCTTACTACAATCTACTAATTTTTATTAATTTTCTACAGCTGGAATTTTTCAATACAAAAGGTTAACAAGACCTTCCAGTTGTAGTAAAAAATAGTAAGAAATTTAGGTAAGCGAATATACCTATTATAAGAAATTTTTTATATTTAAACTCAAAAAATAATTGAAAAAATTTAAAAAATACGTTTTTTTTTTTATTTTTATCTAAATTTGTTTTTGAGCGGTAAATAAGTGTATACAAAAACAAAATATGTTTTCTGTTGTTTGTAAGTGTTTATGATTTTCTATAAAATCAATTTTGGCCAAGAAAGGTCGTCTGCGTCTTGTGCATTGGTTAACATTGTGGAGGGTATTTAAAGATTCGGCACAGCCGAATATAGCTTTCTTACTTGTTAAGTTTTAAAATTGAAATCACAGTTGTGAAAATGTATGTACTCTTTGATTTTTTTTTTTTTTTTTCGTAAAACTTCTATTGATTCTACAAATTCTTTGCCCAGTAGGATCGTGGGATAACGATAATTAATATTTTTTTTTTAAATTTTTTGAAAAAATTTTATTGTAATTTTACAATCTTAAAATTATTTCTACTGCTATAATTAATGGTGCGTCATAGAAGGGTCAATTCCAAGACCGACCTCCATTAATTTTTACGTCTAAACATTTCTTCGGAACAAACTAATATCTTATCTCCAATTTCTAAGGGAGTTCCCACACAAAATGACATTTTATAAAATTTGCTCCAACCTCTCTTACTGTCCTAAGAATGCCCTTAGAGCAATAAAATATATGACCGATACACAATATTTTTTAGTCCAAACATTTTCTCGGAAGACACCTACCCCCAATCTTGAACTATTAAGGTGGTCCCCATACAATTATTTATATTTTTTGGAAATTTGTTTTACTTAATCAGCTTCTACCAGTCCAATGGTGCTTCCGAGAGGGGTCAATAGTGAGACCTACTCCCATTTATTTTTAAAATGTTGGAAAAAAATGTTGGAGGGTAAAAATAATAGGAGGCCGGTCTTACTAATGACCCCTCTCGGACGCACCATTGGACCGGTAGATGCTGATTAAATAAAACAAATTTACAAAAAAATAAAAAGAATTGTATGGGGACTGCCTTAATATTGAAGACTGCCTTAATATTGAAGAAGTTATAAATAAGAGAAGTTTGAGTAAAGGAACAAACTACCAATTTTTAAAAATTCGATAACTTGAACGGGTCATCAAAATCATCTGAAAATTTACCACGAAGGAGTGTTCGAAGGGTACTTAAAACTGTCAACAAATTGGGAAAATCTAAAAAAAAAATTATTCAAAGTGTCCGATTTGCCATGGAATGCCCCATATATTCCTTAAAAGCAGTATAAAATACAATCTCATCTTACGCTAGACAAAAAAGCAAAAGACCCGTATATAAATTCTAGCTTATTATACACAAGCATTATCTAAACATTTCATCAAAAATGTATAAGTATTCCATCAAAAAAAAAAAACAAAAAAAATAAAAAAAATGGAAAAATTTCTTAAGAAAAATAAATCCATCTCCTAAAAAACAAAAAAATCATTTTTATTTGTATGTTTGTAAATGTTATGAAGAAAATGTATTTCTGTACGAATTGCATGTAATCTTCCATAAAATTACCCAACATTTATACTTAATGCAAGTATCATTTTTGCTCAATATCATTTAAGGAGTGATGCTGCTGCTACTTTTTTTTTTCATTTCCTCTTCTTAAGTTTTTATCCTTTATGTGTTTCAATCTCAATTTTGTGTTTCTACTTTTGACTCTAGTCTTGGCAATTTTCTAAAAATTGCAATGTAAGTTGTGATGTATTTTATAAGAAGAAAGAAAAAAAAAAGATAAATGTAAAAATGTTAAAGAATATTTAAAGAAAATTATTTTTCTTCTTTTTTTTCTTATAACCATTTTTTTTTCAATAAGTCTAACAAGGGAAGTATCTCAACCCTTATGAACCGATTTGCATGAAACGTAAAATATATATAAAAGAGACAATTCTAAGGTCGGGGTGTCTCGGCTTATCGGCCAAATCGAGGATTTAGGGGTTCAAAACATGGGTCAAAAAATGGCGAAAAAGTCGTTTTTTGGATTTTTCAGCCATTTATTTTTAAGAAACTACATGATGTTAACATATGAGAAGAAAGATTTTTTTAATGCCTATCCAACGGTGGCATAACCTTGTAAAAGTTTGGCTTCGTTAAATACTTTTTTCATGAAAATATGAAAATTTTGGGGGGTATTTATATGAAGACATAGAGCTACGATGTCCATATAAATACGAAATAATCTTTATTAAATTTAAGTCGACACGTATTTTTGCTCTAGAGGATATTCCTGTTAGTTCGTGAGTTATCGAAATTTTCCCGGAGGTCCATATGGTTTCATAAGGGAACAACGAAATTTTGAAACACTGATATGGCCGAAATGCCGAGACACCCCAACCTTAAAATCGTCTCATTTATATATATTTTAAGTTTCAGGCAAATCGGTTCATAAGGGTTGAGATACTTCCCTTGTAAGTGTTCTTTTGATTCATTGCGTTACAAATTTATATAAAAAAAAATATTATTATTTCTTAAATTTTTTTCTTCCTCGAGGACTTTTACTTAAAAAGAAATCTTTTTAGATCAGATATCATCAAGTGTTAGCAAATAATTTGTGTTTAAATTAAATTACATTTAAAATCTATTAGAAAACAAAAAATCAAGCAATTGCAATGAAGAATTGATTATCACGTTTGTAAAAGGTGAGCTCTTTTTGAAATAATTGCACATTTTAGATTAAGTATTTAAGCAGAAAAAAAAATTAAATTTGTTGCGATGTGCATATCTCTAAAGTGTTTCATATTAAAGTTTAAATATCACTGTGCAACAAATTTTGGGTCATCGCTTTCAGCCTCAGTGGCTTAAAAGCTATATGAAAGTAGACAATCAAATAGACAAAATCATTAAAGGGGTTTGCAAAGTCAATTTGGATTTCTTTTAACATGATAATGTTTTTAAGATGATTAAGTTTTAAGGCTGGTGTCTAATTCTAAAAAAGTTGCAGTTTGACTATAAAGGCTAACGATTAACAAAATAGAAAATAAGAATTACTGTTTTCATTTTCTTAAAACCAAAAATTTCAGTAACTTGTATTCAGTATTCACCACGTGGTAAATAAATAATATTCATCAGCTGGCGAAAAAACGTAACATAATTATTTTTCATAAATTTTTTTTTCGTCAATATTTTTTTCATCAATATTTTATGTTTTGTCAATATTTTTTTATCAATATTTTTTTTCATCAATATTTTTTTTTCGTCAATATTTTTTATCAATATTTTTTTCCATATTTTTATCAATATTTTTTTCATCAATCTTTTTTGTCATCAATATTTTTTTTTTTGTCATAAATTTTTTTTTATATATATTTTTTTTTTTCTTCAATATTATTTTTTTTTTTTTTCACCAATATTTTTGTTTATCAATATTTTTTTCATCAATATTTTTTTCATCAATATTTTTTTTTTCATTCATATTTTTTTTTAGCATGATAATGTTTTTAGGCTGTTGTCTAATTTTTAAAAAGTTGCAGGACGCCACCTCAGTTTGACTATATAAGCTAACAATTAACGAAAAAGAAAACAGGAATTACTATTTTGATTTTCTTAAAACCAAAAATTTTAATAACTTGGGTTTGTAACTTGGATAATAATTCACCTCGTGGTGAATAAAATCGTTTTTCACCAGCTGGTGAATAAAAAGTAACATAGTTATTGTTCAACAAAAAAAAAAATTTTTTCATCAATTTTTTTTTCATCATTTTTTTCCCCCAAATTTTTTTTTTTTTTTTCATAAATTTTATTCCATCAATTTTTTTTTTTTAAATTAATTTTTTTTTATACCCTCCAACCATAGTATGGGGGTATACTCACTTTGTCATTCCGTGTGTAACGCATCGAAATATCGATCAAGGATCCCATAAAGTATTCTAAGACATTCTAGCGATGTCCGTCCGTCCGTCTGTCCGTCTGTAGAGGACACGATACAGTCCAAAACAAAAGAGCTAGACTTTCGAAGTTTGCCACGAATATGTCTAATATTCCTAGCCAGGTTAAGTTCGGAAATGGGCAAAATCGGACCAAGGGGGAAAAGTTCCCCCTTGGAGAACTAAACCAACCCCTGAAAAACGGTATTTTTTTGCAGGGCTTTTTGTACTTTTTGAAGCAAATGCAATATTTTTTTGTCAGACGAAGCTCAAAACCCTGCATTTGGACCCAGCGGATAAAAAAAAAATAAAAAAAATTTTTGCCAGCCCCTTTTGTGGGCGTGTATATAAAAAAATATATTTTAATAATGATTAATTGGATTAAATAATTGGAAGAATCATAATAAATCCATTTGATAATATCTATCGCAAGGAGAATGTGTACCCCAATGTCTCCCACCAAACCAACTCACCCCCACCAACCAAAAATGTTTTTTTTACATTTTGGAGGGCATAAAAGATTCGGCACAGCTGAATTTAATACTCTCACTTGTTTTTATTCAAACTTTTTTTTTTTCATAAAATTTTTTTTTCATCATCCTTTTTTATCAATTTTTTTTTTCATCAAATTTTTTTTCATCAAATTTTTTTTCATCAAATTTTTTTTTCATCAAATTTTTTTTTTCATTAATTTTTTCATGTTTTTTTTTTTCATTAATTTTTTTTTTCATCAATTTTTTTTCCATATTTTTATACCCTCCACTTAGTGATAGAGGGTATATATAAGTTAATCATTCCGTTTGTAACTCATCGAAATATCGGTCTGGGAACCCATAAAGCATATATATTCATGATGCCCGATCGATTTTAAGACATTGTAGCGATGTCCGTCTGTCCGTCTGTCTGTCTGCCTGTCTGTGGAAAATGCTCTCGCGGACAAAATATTGCACAGAGATGACTGAAACTTAACATATATATTGGAAGTTCTCCCGAGAAGTTTGGTATTGAGCGATATCGTTTCAGCGGTTCAAAAGTTATGAACGAAAATGTAAGCACACCTCAAAAATTTCAGTACATTCAAAATAACCTAAAAATACAAAATGCTTTAATTTGGCTTCTGGTTGACATATGTTAACATAATTGAGCACCAAATGGTATTTAAACAAGTACGAACATATTTTTTGACAAAAAAAGAAAAAAATCGCGGAGTTTTTTACCAAAATTTTTTTTTCGCGGAATTTTGTTTTTAATTTTTTTTTTTAAGTAATTTCCTTTTAAATAAAGTTGTTTGCAATAATCTTTTTGAAATTGTGGAGGGTATCACTACATTCGGCAAGGCCGAATTTAACTTTATTACTTGTTTTTCATATTTTTTTATCAAATTTTTTTTTTTTTTCAAATTTTTTTTTTTATCAATTTTTTTTTTCATCAATTTTTTTTCATTAATTTTTTTTTTATCAAATTTTTTTTTCATCAAAATTTTTTTTTTTTATAAATTTATTTTTATCATATTTTTTTTTCATCAATTTTTTTTACATCAAATAAATTTCTTTTCATCAAAAAAATTTATCATAAACTTTTTTTCATCAAATTTTTTTTTCATCAAAAATTTTGGGTTCATTAAATTTTTTTTAACATATTTTTTTTTTTTCGTGAAAAAAAAATATTTTTTTTTTTACCAAAACTACTTTTTTACCAAGTCTAAGCTTTTCGCACAAAAATTTTTCATTTGTTTATCAAATGTACATAAAACAAGTGAGAGTGTTATAGTCTTTGGTGCCGAATCTTTTATACTCTCCAAAATGTAAAAACACTTTTTGCACTTATTTTTGCACTCACTTACGTGATGTACAGCTCTTTTGGTTTTTAATGGGGTCCTCGACTGATATTTCATTCGTTTTGCATGGAATAGCAAAGTAATATAACATTATTTTTTCTAAAACACTTTGCTTTGGCAAGTACACACAAATCTTCCGCAAAACATTATCATGATTTAATGTTTTGGGCAAAAGTACAAATTTCAATATTTTTTCTCACCAATATTTTTTTTATCAATACTTTTTTTCATCAATATTTTTTTCATAAATGATTTTTCATACTTTTTTTGTTCAAAAATGTACATCTTTGTGTAGTTTTGTATGGGCTATCGATTAGATTTTTTTTGAAAATTTTCAGAACAAGTTCTGAGATTTTCCATTTTTTAGAAATGTCAATTTATCAAAAATCCGGCCACATTTTTTTTTTTTAGTTTAGATGTTTGTCTATCCACACAAAAAAATTCAGACATGTTTTTTTTTTTGTTTTTTTGAGAATATCGCATTTGAATATTAAATTTCATAATAATTTTGTAATTTGCTTGTATTTTCTTGTTCCAACGTTGCGGATGAGTAATATTTGCATAAATGTTACTCATACGCTCTGTTGAAACTAGAAAATGGGGGTTTTCGTGTCAACTGACACAACTTTTGAAACCGATGTCTTCCGATCGGGATGAAATTTGCACCAAGGTTAGTCCTATTGGATAGTAGTTCAGACACAATTTTTTAACGAGATCGGTCAAGAACTCTCTGAGTTAGAGGGGGTCGAAATTTGACATTTTGGCCAAAGAGGTGTTTATTCTCATCCATGTAACTTCTTACCTATTGTTTTTAGCAAAATGTGTCCCAAAGAGTTTAGATAGCTATTTCTTCAGTCTTTCGAAAAAAAAATATAAAAAAAATAAAAAAAAATTTTTTGATTTTTTTTCTTAAAAATCCAAAACTTTTTTGACTTTTTCCTCAAATTGGGCCCTTTTTTTTTTTTTTTTTTTGATTCAAAAGAAAGCTTAGCTGATTTCCTTTAAGAGCTGTGGGGTCGCTTAGTGGGATGCGAGTGGGATATCTATGAAAAAGATTTTTTTTTAACTTTGGAACACAAAAAACCGTTCTTCAATTTGCACTATTAGGCGTGGGATAGCTAACCAGTTTTCGATTTCGATCCGCGATACCCTCTAATTTTTTTAGGTTCGAAAAAGAAAGCACGAGCCAAAAAATGGGGGCGGTGGGGAGGGGCCATATGGTCCCTCATTGGGGTCAAAGTTGGGCGTAAAGAGGTAAAAATCCTCAAAAAGCCCCATAACTCCCCTAGAAACGCCCCTGGAGGGGTGCAATGTGAGACCGACCTCCAATAATTTTCTGCCCCCAATATTTTTCTTGAACATACCTTACCCCTATTTCCACTTCCTAAGGGGGCTCCCATACAAACCATTTTTAAAAAATTTGATCCTACCATTCTAACTTACCCTAAAGTGCCCCTAGTGGGGCCAAATGTATGACCGACCTCCATTATTTTATTAATTCCAACATTTTTTGCAAACATACCTACAATGTATCTTTAACCCTTAAGGTGGTCCCCATACATTTCTTTTATTTTTTATAAACTTGTTTTATTAAACCAGCTCCTACCGCCCCTACCGTGCCTCCTAGAGAGGCAAAAATTACGACTAACCCCCATTATTTTTTAGTTACCAACATTTTGTCCGAACATCATAACACCCTATCTCCACTCCCTAAGGGGCTCGCATACATTATAAAAACATGTATTTTTAAAAACTAATAAAAAAATAAAAAAAAATGTATGGGGACCCCCTTAAGAGTTGAAAATAAAGGGTAGGTATATTCCGAGAAAATGTTGGAGTTGAAAAAATATTGGGGGTCGGTCATACATTTTACTTCTCTAGGGGCACCCTACGGACAGTTAGAGCGGTAGGAGCAAATTTTATAAAATGTCATTTTGTATGGGAGCCCCCTTAGGAAGTGGAAATAGGGGTAAGGTATGTTCAAGAAAAATGTTGGGGGCAGAAAATTATTGGAGGTCGGTCTCACATTGCACCCCTCCAGGGGCGTTTCTAGGGGAGTTTTGGGGCTTTTTGAGGATTTTTACCTCTTTATGTCCAACTTTGACCCCAATGAGGGGCCATATGGCCTCTCCCCACAGCCCCCATTTTCTGGCTCGTGCTTTCTTTTTCGAACCTAAAAAAATTAGAGGGTATCGCGGATCGAAATCGAAAACTGGTTAGCTATCCCACGCCTAATAGTGCAAATTGAAGAACGGTTTTTTGTGTTCCAAAGTTAAAAAAAAAATTTTTTCATAGATATCCCACTCGCATCCCACTAAGCGACCCCACAGCTGTTAAAGGAAATCAGCTAAGCTTTCTTTTGAATCAAAAAAAAAAAAAAAAAAAAGGGCCCAATTTGAGGAAAAAGTCAAAAAAGTTTTGGATTTTTAAGAAAAAAAATCAAAAATTTTTTTTTTATTTTTTTTATATTTTTTTTTCGAAAGACTGAAGAAATAGCTATCTAAACTCTTTGGAACACATTTTGCTAAAAACAATATGTAAGAAGTTACATGGATGAGAATAAACACCTCTTTGGTCAAAATGTCAAATTTCGACCCCCTCTAACTCAGAGAGTTCTTGACCGATCTCGTTGAAAAATTGTGTCTGAACTACTATTCAATAGGACAAACCTTGGTGCAAATTTCATCCCGATCGGAAGACATCGGTTTCAAAAGTTGTGTCAGTTGACACGAAAACCCCCAAATACAAGCAAATTACTAAATTGTTATGAAATTCAAATGCGATTTTCTCGAAAAAAAAACGAAAAACATGTGTCTGATTTTTTTGTGGGGATAGACAAACATCTAAACTTAAAAAAAAATGTCCGGAATTTTTGATAAATTTTGATAAAAAATTAAAAAAAAAAAAATAGTTAGTTTCTGAGATTGTGGTGCATTCCGTTTTAATTTGATAGTTGTACAGTTATCGATATATCAAAACACAACATTTTCTATAGAAAATGGTATCATTTGTGTTAAACACCGATAACTATTAAATTTTCTATACAGTTATCCAAATTTCGATAATAGAAAATTTATATAAAAAAATTTTAAGTTTTCGATATCTTGACAAGACAAAATTTTCTATAGAAAATTGTATGGTTATCGATATATCAATAACAAAAAATGTTCTATAGAATATTGTATATTTCGTGTTATACACCGATAACTATACAATTTTCTATATTAAATTAAATAGTTATCGGTGTATAACAGAAACTATACAATTCTCTATACACTCAAAATAAAAACTCTGTTCAATCAGCAGAAATGTGTTACACAAAAGAAATATGTTACAAACAAGCAGAAAAATCTGCTGAAAATACACCCATTTTGAGCCATATGAGAAATCTGCTAATTTTAGCAGACGCGGTTTGCTAAATTTCTGTAGTGATAACCTGGGTTAAACCAGCAGATAAATCTGTCAAGACAGCAGAAAAATCTGCTGATTTTAGCAGAAAAAACTGCTGATTTCAGCAGAAAAATCTGCTAATTTCGGCGGAGAAAATTGTTGATTTAAGCAGGAAAATTTTAAATTATACTTAGTTTGAGCCAAATAAGAAGTTTTCTGGAAAAATATATTTTTTCAAAAACATTATTTTTTATAAAATTGGTATATTTAAAAACTTTATAAAATTCTTAATGTGAACGAACAAAAACAAGCGGCATGTCGTAACAGGCACACATGAAAGAATAGAACGCAAAAATAACACAACACTCACACTTAAAATAAGAAAACAAAATAACAAAACAAATTTAAAAACTACAAAAATCGACAGACATGTCTTAACAATCACACACACATGAAGCAAATGACAACAAACCTAAATACACACTTATAATAAAAAAAAATTAAACTTGTCATTCCAAGGGTGGTTTTGAATTGCATAAACTGAAGAACTTCTCTTCTTTAAAATCAGCAACAAACTGGCAAGCCGACAAAATTATATTTTGTGTAACATATTTAGTGACGCATTTAAGCGGGAGCTATTTATATTCGTATACTTTAATTTTCAGATAGTGACATTTGATTTTCATTTTTGCTAGGCCGACATTTAAAAAATACTTAAAAAAAATAACAAAAAATATCTGTTAAATTAGCAAAATAATCTGCTGAAAATATGCACAAAAACTTTTTAAAGCTTAGCAAACGGAATTAGTAAAGGTTCTGTAAAATTTCGGTTGTTTTCAGAAATTAAATGGCACAGAATTCTGCTAAAATATTCAGTTCAGCAGAAAAATCTGCTAAAAATTTGTAATTCTAAATTGAAAGTCATTTTACAGATTTTTTGACAGAGGTTTTCTTTTGAGTGTAGAAAATATCGATATATCAATAACACAAAATTTTCTAAGGAAAATTGAATAGTAATCGGTGTATCGATAACCCAAACATTTCTCTAGAAAATTTTCTATTTAAACTAGTACAAAAATCGAATAGCACCAAATTTTCTACAAAAAATTTTACAGTTATTGATAACACAGTGATACAAAATCGAACTTTCGGAATCGGAATGGGATGAAACCAAAAGCAAATGAAAGCTGACGTTTTCCATAACAAAACCCTCAAGGCCTTTTTTTTAGGTCAGAGCTAGATTTTATTTTTCACTTATTTAAAGTTGGTGATTTTAAAGCATTTACAGTTTTTGTGTACTAAACTTGTCCAACTTTAAAGACCCCTGGTGGTGCCCTTATTGGACATGTAGGGTCCAGTTTCCAAACTTAAGCTCAAAATTACTTCAGCTATGACTGGTATGAATTTTGCTGCAATCGGACCAGTACCTATTTACTGAATAGCCAAATTATTAAAATAAACCATGTACACCGTTGCGTATGATTGTTATTTAAAGGCAATTATTAATATAAATCACTGGACACCGTTGCGTATGATTGTTATTTAAAGGCAATTACAATATTAATCATTCGCCACTAATACAGTTTTCAAGCATTTATTATTATAATTATAATAAAAGTGGACTAACTTCAAATGCGTGTCAATCAAAATCTAGCTCTGAACTAGAAAAAAGCCTTGAGGGTTTTGTTATGGAATATGTCAACTTTCATTTGCTTTTGGTTTCATCCCATTCCGATTTTGGGTGTTGCACTGTGTAATAAAATGTTCAATTAAAAATTTTACAGTTATTGATATATCGATAACACAACCTTTTTCTTTGGAAAATTGTATAGTTATTATAACAATAATGATTGGACTGATAATGTCGTAGGACAATTTGAAACAGTCCACCGCTTGGAAATGTCTAAGGAACGTAGTCACTAAGAAATTATCCACAATATCAGTCACATAAAAAATTTCGAACGTTTTTCAATATAAAAAATTTCTGTCTTAAAATCTATAAATTTGTTTAATTATCTATTTTCTTTAGTAAATCCTTAAGCTTTCTATTTTAAGTTTGCATAACTTCAAAACTTGATTATTAATAATTTAATAACTATTTCAATAGTTTTACTTGCACAAAACTTGTTAACTTTGCAAAACTTCCTAGTTGTGTTTATTTTTTTTTTCTACATCATCTTTGACTGTACTTCTGATTAATCTCTAGTCTATAGTTTTTGTAATGCTGTTGTTTTGTTGTCTAAATCCTCTTAGTAATAAAATAACTTAATTAGTTTAATAATAAACGTGAAATAATTTATTATACTTTACATCATTTCTTATTCACTACTTTTTATACATATTTTCCATTATCCGTTTTAACTAAAATTAAGTAGGATCCACCTAGTTGTACGTCCTTTTAGATGGTGTTTTTTTTTTGTTTCTATCTGTTTATAAATACTAAATATAAATTGATAACCTTGTATGTTGTTGGGTATTTTGTTTTTATTAACTTAAATAACTGAATCCTGTTTCCTTTTTTTTTTTGCTTTCTGCATGTTTGTATACAAACAACAGGTCGGTTGTAAGTATTTAACTCCCCAACAAAGACTTTCTTTCATTCTTTCGAACATAAAAATTAATAATCACAAAAATAAAACCTCCAAAACCAAAAAAAAAAAAAGTACTTTCATTTTCCTTGCTTTACTTTTACCTTATTATGTGTAACAAAAATTTTACACTTGGTGCAAATAGTATGTCTTAAAATCTGTTTATGAAGGATTTTATTTTGACCAAGTGATGACCAAATAGGCGAGAATATGTAGTAGGGCGTCCCGTCAAATTTAAATTTTCGAATTTCATGTCCGAGTTTTGGCTGTAGGCAAAAAAATTACGAAAACACGTTTTCTCCAAAACAATTAATACCCAAAAAAGTTTTATTTTGCGGAGAGTGTGGGTTTAAGGCATAAAGTTTTTAATCCCTAAGCCCGACCGAAGGCCGGCTATGCAGAACAACTTTTTAAAAAAGAATAACAAATTTTAAGGCAAGACTTTTTGTAACGTATCCTTATAAATATTTTTGACATATCGTCTTCTTGATAATAGGGTCTGAAAAAGCTAAGTAGGTAATTGATGTAAAAAATATTATGTGTGTAACATTAATTATGAAGAACTTGAAAAAAATTGCACGGAAGTGCGCTGAAAGTGCCGCAGGCGAAACATTTTACCAAAAAATCGCGCGATTTTTTGTTAAAATTTGTTAAAAACGCGCGATTTTTTGTAAAAATTCAAACCAAACTAAAAATGGGCAATTTTTCATATTTTGTTTTTAAGCAATTTTTCGTAATGAAAAATCACCTAATTCTTTATTTCAAAATTTTGCCCAAAAACTATGAAAATGTTCCCAAAAATTTTGGGTAACTTTTCATATGAAATATGCCCGAAATTTTATGAATAATTTTTGGGCGAAATTTCATTTGCTTATTTGGGCGATTTTTCTTTGGGCGATTTTGCACAGCCTCAAATTTTTTGATCAAATCCGGATCAAAAATTCGGAAATTTGGCGCACTTTATTGGAAAAATATTACAAAAATTCCAAAACCGTGATTTTGGTCCAAAGTTGCTGATTTTTAAACATAACAAGTAAGAGTGTTAAATTCGGCTGTGCCGAATCTTTTATACCCTCCAACATGCAAATAAAAAAAAATTGCAGGGGCGTCTTCTTTTTTTTGGGGGGGGGGGGTCGGTAGTGGTAATTGGGAGGGGGCACATTTACTCTCGAATAAGTGTTAAAAAAAATAATTCTTATGCTTTTTGCACTAAAGAAATACAAATTTATCATAATTAAAAAAAAAAAAAAATATTCCACGCCCATAAAAGGGGGCGCACCGAAAAACGATATTTTCTAATTCAAATGCAGGACTTTGAACTTCTTGTAGCATAAAAATAATGGATTTGTTAAACAAAAACACAAAAAATCATATAAAAATATGGTATTTTTCAGAGGTTAGTTTAGTTCTTCAAGGGGGAACTTTTTTCCCCCTGGTCCGATTTTGCTCATTTACGAACTTAACCTGCCTAGGAATATAAGACATATTCGTGCCAAATGTCGGGAGTCTAGCTCTTTTATTTTGTTCGTGTTTACTACAGACGGACAGACGGACGGACAGACGGACGGACGGACATCGCTAGAATGTCTTAGAATCGATCACTGATGATAAATATACATATATACTTTATGGGGTCCTAGACCGATATTTTGATGCGTTACACACGGAATGACAAAGTGAGTATACCCCCATACTGTGGTTGGAGTGTATAAAAATTATATTTTTATCCAAATTGTTCTCAAAAGTTGGAAAATGTTAAGTGTGTTATCTAAAAAATATTAAAAAAATATAAAAACGCAATTTTGGTTCAAAAATGCTGATCTGTAATTTTGGTCCACAGAGGCCGATCAGCATTTTCGGACCAAAATCGTGTTTTAATATTTTTTTTAAATATTTTTAGATAACCAAAGTTGGAAAATAGTAAGTGTGTTATCTAAAAAAATATTAAAAAAATTTAAAAACGCGAATTTGGTCCAAAATGCTGATCTGCGATTTTTGTCCACAGGTGCTGATCAGTATTTTCGGAACAAAATCGTGTTTTTATATTTTTTTTTAGATTTTTTAGATAACACACTTAGCATTTTTCAACTTTTGGGACCAATTTGGATAAAAAAAAATTTTATGTTTAAAAATCAGCATCTGTGGACCAAAATCGCGGTTTTGGAATTTTTTTAATATTTTTCCAATAAAGTGCGCCAAATTTCCGAATTTTTGAGACGGATTTGTTAAAAAATTTCGGACATAAATTTTGGTCGAAATACGTAATTTTTTCCAAATTTGACCGCTGATTGCCGACTGAAGATGATCTTGCCAAATTGTTTCATAAATTTTTGGAAAATTTAAATTTTAGGGATCGCCCTACTATGTAGTTTTTGTATTGGCTGTGGAATTTATTTTAGTTGATACTTGCTTAACAGCCTACTTGGCGTATCGGTCTAGAGTGATTGTACGTTACAAGCAGTTAATAGCAAAGTATTACAGATGATGATCAGTTCAATCCTTGTCGGCTGCGGTCTGTAAATAATTTTCACATATAGAGTTTTATTGACTATTAACTAAATAAATTTGACATTAAAAGTTTTTCTGAAGATTATATAAATCAAAAAATTATAATACATAATTATAATTAGAGCCTGAGCTCGACTGTCTTTACAGAAACAATAATTTAACATGATAATGTCTTTAGGCTGGTGTTTAATTTTAAAAAAGTTAAAACAAACGATTAACAAAAAAGAAAATAAGAATTACTGCTTCAATTTCTTTAAACCAAAAATTTTAGTAACTTGGTTTTGTAACTTGGATAATAATTCACCTCGAGGTGAATAAATAAAATATTCACCAGCTGTTGAATAAAACGCAAAATAATTATTTTTTATCAATTTTTTTCATCAATATTTTTATTTTTATCAATATTTTTTTTCATCAATATTTTTTTTTTATCAATATTTTTTTCATCAATATTTTTTTGTTCATCAATATTTTTTTTTTTTTCATTTAAATTTATTTTTCATCAATATTCGAATTTTTAAAAATTGGTAGTTTGTTCCTTTGCTCAAATTTCTTTTACTCATAACTTCTTCAATAATGGTTCAAATTTAATTTTTTTTTTTTTTCAAATTTTTGGTTTTTTATGTACTTTTTAAAAAAAAATCCAAAAAAATTCTTAGAAGCGCTCTAGTATGCGATTTTTAAGTTTTAAAATTTAAATCTCATTTTTGAAAATGTTTGTACTCTTCGATTTTTTTGAAATTTTTTTGTGTAAAACTTCTATTGATTCTACAAATTTTTTGCCCAGGAGGATCGTGGGATAACGATTATTACTATTTTTTTAAATTTTTTGAAAAAAATTTATTGTAATTTTCCAATCTTAAAATCATTTCTACTGCTCCAATGGTGCGTCATAGAGGGGTCATTTATAAGACTGACCCCCATTAATTTTTACGTCCTAACATATCTTTGAAACAAACTAATACCCTATCTCCAGTTTCGAAGAGGGCTCCCACACAAAACGACATTTTTTAAAATTTGCTCCAACCGCTCTAACTGCCCTAATAGTCCCCTAAGAGCAACAAAATGTATGACCGAGCCACAATATTTTTTAAGTCTTAACATTTTCTCTGAAAACACCTACCCTCTATCTTTAACTGTTAAGGCGGTCCCAATAAATTTTTTTTTTATTTTTTGTAAATTTGTTTTATTTAATCAGCTTCTACCGGTACAATGGTGCGTCCGAGGGGGGTCATTATTGAGACCGACCCCCATTTATTTTTACCCTACAACATTTTTTTAAAACATACCTACGCCCTATCTCCATTTCAGATTCAAAACAAGCGACTCTAATTCATTTTTCGAATTTATGTCAAAAAAAAAATGGATTTGGAATCATAGTGCATTGCCCAGTACATGCATCAGTGGGATCTAGCGAGCTGCACTATATCTTTAGCTGTCGGATGTTAAAATTAAATATCAAATGAGTTTCCCCATTTCAGTCCCGTTGTTAACGGACCTCAGAGTCTATATGTGCTGACGTAAAGCGTTAGCAGTCTTCATGTTTTAGCATAATACCAATAAACACTTCACAATCTTTCTTTCCTTCCATAACTTAATGGAAGCCATCCCCAACTCACAATTTAAACTCCTCGCATAGACCGGCTGTCCATAGCGACACCACATGTTCCTTCACTAAAATATTGCGAAAAGTTATTTTAACATTAGGTCTCTAACTGTGATTTCTTCCAGATTCTCGAGATTTTCATGCTGAGTCCAAAATCCATACTTAATATATCAACGTTTTTCATGTTACTTACTTTTCGAGCATAATATTAAATCTTCAAATACTTTTCATGCAAAAAGAATAAAACAAAATATAAAAAAATAAACTGAAAATACTTTTGTACCTCGTGCTTTGAAACATAAATCTTATTTTGGTTTTATTTGGCTTAATGACCAGACGTGCTCGTCCTGGTAATTTACTCTATCTCAATGTTTGCACAAGTTTTATGTATTGGTGTGATGTACAATAAGGAGGGTGATGAAAACAAATTGTTATTAAGTCGATCTAGAGATGTTATGATGTCTGTTCAGCCCCAAAACCCGAAATATGGTAATGTTGACAAATTTTGTTAAAATTAACAAATTTTTGTTCTTTAAAAGAATTTTACATTTTCGAAAAGTTTTTTATGCTGAGAATTTTTCTGTGGGTGAAATTCTCCATAGATAAATGTGTCAAACTTAAAGCCATTCTTCCTACATAAAATATATTTCGTCGCAGACTCTGAGACCTTTTTCCTACAGAAAAAGTCTTAGATTCTGAAATTCCTATTTTTTTTTCAAAATTCTTAAGCGTTGACAAAACCCGCCATTTTGAGAAATTTTTTGAGAAATTTCAAATGGCAATACACAAATTACAGAAATTTTCAGACATTCGTATTCAGACTGAAACAATAATGTATTGAAAAAATATAGGTCTCCGAGACTTTTTTTCCTGAATTTTTTTCTGAGATTTATCTTTGTTTGGGAGTTTTTCTCTAGAAAAAAAAAATTTTTGATGAAAAAAAAATTTTCATGAAAAAAAAATTTGATGGAAAAAATTAAGAAAAATAGTTTTGATTAAAAAAATTAGACGAAAGAAAGTTTTTGATGAAAAAAAGTTTGATAAAAAAAAATTGATGGAAAAAAAAATAATTTTATTGAAAATAATTTGTTTTGAGGAGAATCTGTAAATTTGTATTAAATCGGTCAAGCATTTTTTTTTTTGATGAAAACTTATTTTTTTAGAAAATTTTTGATCAAAAAATTTTTTTATTTAAAAAAAAAAAATTGAAAAAAAATTGATGAAAAAAATTTATAAAAATAAATTTATGAAAAAAAAAAATTGATGAAAAAAAAATTATTTTGTTGAAAAATAATTTGTTTTGAGGAGAATGTATAAATCTGCGTGAAATCGGTCAAAATTTTTTTTTAACTTTGCAAAATTGACCCATCCTATTTGCTAATATAATATTCCTACAAAGCAATCCAACAGCAAAAGCAACAAATAGCGAACAAACACCTGTATACTATTATACTACACTTTGTCCTGTATTTTATAGGGTGTACGTCGACGAGTATTAAAATAAATAAATGAAAATGAAAACAAAAAAAAAGCAAGAAGAAAAACACAACAGAGGATTTGTTTGTTTCGTTTGTCGGTTGGTTGGTTGGCTTGTTTTGTTTGTTTGTTTGTGTGGTGCTTTTCATTCGCTTTGTTGATCAAAGTGCTGTCATGAACTTTATTTTGTATTTTGTTTTTTTTTTTTTATATAGAGAGAAAAGTCAGTTAAATGAACATTAACCTTTAAATACTGTAGAAGCAAATAATAGCAACACGCAAAGTGAAATTATGAAATAAAAAGGGAAATCATACATTTTCACATTCATTCACCCAAACATACATTCGTACAAACATACAAATAGACAAGCACAAAACATTTGTCAGTGAAAGTCAAATTAGTTAATCTCCTGAAAGTGAATTTTAAAAAGATAAGAAGATTAAATATTGAAATTGAAGATTTTTTTAATGGAAAAATAATTTTAAATTACATAAACGAGTCATTTGAAAAATTAATTTACAATATGCAATAGACAACATTTTTTTGAGATCCTAGTACCGGGTTCGAAAATCTTTAATTTCTAATTTTATTTTGATTTGTTCCTATAACACATTTAAAATAATAACTCTGTTAAATTACAGAAAAATTCTGCATATTTAACAGAATACACTTTCTAGCTAGCAACATATTTTGGAAATTTTACTACAAAACTCAATTAAATTGTTTGAACAAAAAAATAAAAACTGTAAAATTACATAGTTTCTAGTAAAAAATTAGTTAAGCGCTTTTTACATCATTCCCCTGACAATGAGTATTAGGACTTGTCAAAAAATCGTGTGATTTCCGATTTTGTTGACAGTCCAAAAAGACTTTTGATTATATGAAATATTTCAAAAAATGGTGGTGTGCAAGAGCGTCCCCTCAAGTCTAAACTTTCTAATTTCGTGTTGTAATACCTGCCAAATGATGGCCACGAAATAGCTGATTATGAGAAAATTTATGAAAAAATTGTGCAAATGCATCTAAAGTTGGCATGTTTTTAGGCTTGTATTAAACGCCACCTCAGCTTGAGTATGTAAGCCTAGCAAAAAAGAAAATAAGAATTACTGTTTTAATTTTCTTTAAACCAAAAGTGTTTGCAACTTCGATTTAAAACTTGTATAATAACTAGTGTTTGGGAATTCCCGGACTTATCAATTTCCCGGGAAACGGGAAAAAAATAATTTATTTCCCGGGATTCCCGGGAATCCCGGGAAATATTCATTATTAAATATAAATCATAAAAAACATTAAAATTTTACCAACTTTCTGTTAAAAACAGTTTTATTAGAGATAAACAATTAATTAAAACATAAAAAAATCAAAAAATAAAAGTTAAAAATCGTGAAATACAATAAAACAAAACAAAAAAATAATGCAACTTTTTTCCCCACAAAAAAACGCAAAAAAAATGGCTAAAAATCGCAAAAAAAAAAATTAAAACTGCGTTATTCGAGCCAAAACTAATAAAGTTGACAGCACTTTTAATATTTGTTCTGGAAATGTAAATTCTAGGTTCAAAATTTTTATATTTTTTTGGCAGTCTTAGCAAAATTATCATTAACCGATGTAAATTTTTTGAATTTTTGAAGTTTTTTCATGATATTGTCATACTTTTTACACTTGGTCAGGTTTCCTATGAATATATATTAGCACTGTTCTTCCAAATAGAAAAAATACAAAAAATAGCAAATGTAATTATACCTGTATGTAAAAAAGATATTAAAAATTAAATTAAAATAAACCTTTTTTATGTAAAATGGTCTATTTTATAAAATTCCCGGATTTCCCGGGAAAAATTAAAAAAATTCCCGGGAATTCCCGTCAGTCTTTTCCCGGGAATTCCCGGGAAATACGACCCGGGAATTCCCGGACCCCAAACACTAATAATAACTCACTTGCTGGTGAATAAAAGCGTTTTTTTACCAGACGGTGAATAAAACCAAGGAGTATCAATACTAAAGAGATCTGAACTCGCTCTTCTTCTGTTAAAGCCGCTCTTAAATTCCCTTTGCTAAGTCCGCCATCGAACTGGACGTTTGATCAAACCAAAAAAAATCCCTTAAGTTCGATATAAACAAAAAAAAAGTGTTGCCGTTTGGTGATTTTCAGACTAAAGCTAGCGTTTTTTTTTCATCTAGCTGTAAAAAAAGTTTTTTTTGTGGATTATCGGGAAATCCAATGACTTTTTATTTGCTGACAATTTGTTTTAAACACTTTTAAAGGTATTTTCTAAATAATATTAACATAAAAATTATAAATTGATAAATTTTTTTTTAAATTTATTAAGCGCTTTTTCGATATAAAAAGTTAGCATTATTTGTCAAACCAACAATGTTAATTTAACATTATCGTATTTTCCTCGTCTAACAGTTTTCGTACCTTCTGTTAAAAAGTTTCAAAATATTAAGAGCGGGAGACAAAGAGCTTGATAAAACGTAACATAATTATTTTTCAACTAAAAAATTTTTTTTTTCATAATTTTTTTTTATGAACATTTTTTTTATCAAACATTTTTTTTTCATAATTTCTAAAAATCTGGCATAAAAATGTTCCATACACCTAACCAAATATGGCAGTAATATTGATGGAAAAGCATGTTAATTTGACGAAAGTACAATCATTATAGAGTTAAAAAACCGGGGTGTAGATTTGAATAAAATTTTTCGTAAATTTATATTTGACAAAATTTTGTCAAATTAACAGAATTATTTTCGTTAATTTGAATAAAATTGTTTATTCAATATGAATAAATATCATCAATTTATATTATTATTTTGTATATTATTATTTTTTTTGTATTAAATAAAAACTTAAAAAAATATTTACTTTAATAAACAAAAAATTACAATCATTATTACAGAGAGGAAACCGAATGAATTTACCAAAGCAAACAACGATATTATTATATATTTCCGGTGAGTTCATCCAAATTTCAGACTGCTGAAATATGTTTTTTAGATATCTGAACATACATGTTATTTAAGGTATTTCAGCAGAAGTCACCAGGTTTTATTGCTTAAACCCTTGTAAAAGTGTACATTAGCTAAAAATAAAATAAATACAAATTTATTGTTTGTAAATTAATAATTATTAATAACGCTTGCACAATGAAAAAAATGGCGCCAAACTAATAACTCTTCTCTAAAAAATCAACTTATTTTTGCACAGACTTTTAAAAACATTTTCTTAAGTATTTTGACCTCCTAAACACGAGTCTGTCAACAGAAAAATTGTATCAAATCGTCTTCTTGAGATATAGGCATTTTCGTTTTTTGTGGACCAAGCCCTCAAAACAGAAAATTTTTTTAATATTAGAAAAGTGTATGTTAAAGTTATTTATATCTTTTTTTATTCGAATTCCCAATAAAATACCAAAATAAAAAAAAAAAATCTTTAAGCATTTGGCCTCCTAAACACGAATCTGTCATTAGAAAAATTTTATCGAATCATCTTCTCGAGATATAGACATTTTATTTTTTTACGGATTAAGCCCTCAAAACCAACAAAGTTGGTTTCTCTTGCAAATATTTCTGGATATACTCAACGGTTTTTAGATTTTAGATTATCTTTATTGGAGTCTCTTACGTTGAGTTATTCGCCGCGCATAACCACCTGTCGCAGTTAGTGAATGAATCAACGCGCTTAACGGGCGTTGGGAATGAACACCAAAATACTCTCGATCTCTTTCTTACTTCGCATCTTGACAAATACGTAGTAAAAACATTTGCACCTCTGGGTAATTCGGATCATTGCACCATTTCCGCATCCTTTTCGTACTCCGATCTTCGTAACGTTTCAACAACAGCTACGAAGCGTTCAGTTTTCGTATATGAGAAGGCCCGTTGGGCTGAGCTCAACGACTTTTTCCGGCGTTTCAATTGGAAACTTTGTTTCCTCGACGGCAACATCGACGCCGCGGCGAAAATGGTTAAAAACGTTTTATTGCTTGGAATGAAGTCATTCATTCCATCGAAGCTCATTTCGGCTAAACCAAAGGATAAATGTTGGTTTAACCAGACTTGCAGGAACGCAGTCAGATCCAGGGAGGAAGCATTCAGAAATTGGCGTAACAATAAAAACGCCAATACTGATCTGCTACGAAAACAGGCGAGATCCGAGTGTGTAAAAGTATTTAGTCGTGAAAAGCTTCTTTACGAACCGCAACTTCGTGCTAAAGTTCTTGCTGCTCCTCGGGGCAGTAAGAGCTTTTGGTCGTTTGTTAAAAGAGTTAGCGAAAATGTTAGTTCTTCTATGCCGACTCTTTTAAAAGACGACCAAGTATTCACTGAACCGGTTGATAAAGCTAACCTGTTGGCTGGTCTTTTTGAGAGAAACTCTTTTTTGTCGGAAAGCAATCAACCACTGCCCGAACTCAAGAGGATATCCCGTACTATGCCCAGGATATTTTTCCGAGCACGTGCAGTTAAAAGAGTTCTTGCGCATCTTAACGTAAATAAATCACCGGGGCCGGATGGTATACCAGCACTGGTACTGAAACAGTGTTCTACAACGTTAGCACGTCCACTGGTCAACCTTTTTATCTCGTCTTATCGTGCGGGAGGGTTTCCCTCATGTTGGAAGGTTGCCAATGTGCAGCCAATCACTAAAAAGGGAGCGGCTAATAACCCTGATAACTACCGCCCAATCGCAATATGCTCAGCGCTCTCGAAGGTGATGGAGAGCATGGTAAATTGCCATCTTGTTAGGTATCTTGAGGCTAACTTACTTTTAAACGATCGACAGTATGGTTTTCGTAGAACTCGTTCTACTGGGGATCTGATGGCGTTCCTTTCGGAACGTTGGAGTCGTTCGATCCACCGTTTTGGTGAGAGTAAGGTGGTTGCTCTGGTTATTTCCAAGGCATTTGATTGTGTGTGGCACAGTGAACTCATATCTAAGCTTAATGCATTTGGTGTCGGTAACGACTTCTCTCGATTTATTTCGAGTTTTCTCAGGAACCGATCTACACTGAAAAAAAAGACATAACTAAAATTAAGTAAAAAATGTCTTTGAAAATTTATCATGAATTTTCCTTAAATTTAGTAAAATTTAACTAATAAATGAGAAATTTTCCTAACTATGAGGAAAAAAATTTAGTTCATTTACTTATAAGTAGTTCAAACTTTTCTTTAAATGGAATTTTTAAGTATTAGGAAAACAATTCTTACTGCCAAAGAAATTTTCCACAAATCTAAGAAACGTATCTTTATTTTTAAGACATATTTCTTAAAAAACAATTTAGTTCAAGTTTAGTTAAAATTTACTAAAAAAAACATCATCGTTTTTCTCTTCTTTGAATTGAGGAAGTGTATTTCTTAGAATTTAGTTAATAACTTCTGAAAATTTAGTAAATAACTTCTTAAAATTTAGTTAAAAATTCAAAATGGCGATATCTTGAAAACTAAGCGAGATAAAGCGAAACGGACGAAATTTTCAAAAGAAAGACAACAAAGAAAAATATGGAATAGCCTAGCTCTGCATATCTGTCGGGGTCTCAAGACCCTAAATTTAGATCTAAAATTTGAAATTCCCGAGATTTTATATATGCACATATCTCGGTAAATACTGCCAACACGAGAAAAGATTCAACGGCGTTTTTGTAGCTCTTGACTCGTAAAACATTTCCGCAAAATACCCGAAAGCCCTCCGATTAATAGTTTTTGAGTTATCCAATTTTTAAGATTCTCAAGACCCTTTCAGACCCCTTATTACCGTATCTCAAAAACTAAGCAAGTTACAGCGAAACGGACCCAAGTTTTGGTTCAAAATCTATAGGGACCCTTAAAGGCCCCAACGGGGTCTCGAGGTAAATCGGGTCCGAACCCATGGGTCCAGGGTCTAGATCCAATCTATTTCTAAAATTTGAAGTATAATTTTTCTCATTTTCTAGTTAAAATTAGCTTAAAATTAAGTAACTTTGTTTTCCTTATTTTTAGGAAAATTATAAACTTAAACCAAGAAAAAAAATCTTTGGAGCCAAATCATTCCCTCTTTTTCTCAAAATTTAGTTAATTTTCCCAGATTTTAGTTCACCTTTTTTTTGAGTGTATACGTGTTGTTATAGATGGTTTCTCATCGGATGAGTTTCAGCTTCAATCAGGGGTACCGCAAGGTTCTCATCTTTCTCCTACCCTTTTTCTTATTTTTCTTAACGACCTTCTAAGTCAAACTTCGAATCCTATCTACTCTTTTGCAAATGACAGCAACATTTGTCATTCATTTTCCTTCGATCGTAAGCCAAGCCTTGTTCAGGTTGAGGAAAAAAGGCGGATTATGAATGACACACTTAATCAGAACCTGTCGACAATCTCTAGAGTGGGGTCTTGCGAATAGGGTCAAGTTTAATGCACGCAAGACCCAATGTTGTATGTTGACCCACAGACATGTGGAATCACCAGCGTCATCTGTACAAATGGGTGGTATAGGCATCGAGGAATCGGACACTCTTGATGTTCTGGGCATGAAAATTCAGTGCGATGTCCGTTGGAATAAACACGTTTTTCAAGTGTCGAAAGAAGCATTCAAGTGTCTCGGTTTTTTAAACCGGTATAAGAAGTACTTCACCTCATCCGATCTCCTAACTGTATATACCACCTACATCCGACCGAAGATGGAATACAACTCCCATATATGGGCAGGGGCTTCAAAGTCTATTTTGGAGCTTTTGGACCGTGTGCAAAGGAGGGCGTTGATGCTTATCAATGACAATAGGGTATCCAATTCTATTGACTCGCTGCAGCATCGTCGAAATGTGGGTTGTGTGACTCTGTTCTATCGATATTACCATTTCAAGTGTTCCGCTGAGATAAGTGAACTTATCCCTAGAGCCCGAGTTTTTGTTTGCAACACTCGGTTGTCTAGTAGATCACATCCATTTGTTTTCGATTGTCCAGTTGATCGCACATCGCATTACAGAGAAGGTTCGATTATCAGTCGTACTAGCCGTATATGGAATAATCTTCCAGCGGAGGTCTTCCCAGCTTCTTTCAATGTAGATAAATTCAAGTCAAATATTCACAAACACTACTCCATCTTTCCTCCTCCTCACAACCTATTTTCCTGATATCAACACAATGGACTGCAATAGTAGGGGCATCCCCTGAGTGTTGGTTCACCGTAAAACAAACCAAAAAAAAAGATTCGTGTTTAGGAGGCAAAAATATTTTAGAAAATATTTTCAAAAAAATGTCTGTACAAAAACCATGTTGAGTAGTGTTATTGATCCGTAAAGGTTTTTAAGACGCGATATCCATCTGTTTGTCTGTGTTTGTCGATATAAAAAAGTTTTTGATGAAAAAAAGTTTATAATGAAAAAAAGTTTATAATGAAAAAATATTATTTATATAAAGAATATTTGATGAAAAAAAATGTTGATAGGAGAATTTTTGATGGAAACCAAAAAGGTTATTGAACCAAATATGCATGAAAAGAAATTTATGAAAAAAAAGTACTGAAAGAAAATAATATTGATGAAAAAAAAATTTTTAAAAAAAAATATTGATAAAAAAAAAATATTGGTGAAAAAAAATGTTGAATAAAAAAGCATTGATGAAAAATAATTATATTATGCTGGTGAGTTGAATATTTTTTATTCACCACGAGGTTAATTATCATCCAAGTTACAAACCCAAGATACTAAAATTATTGGTTTTAAGAAAATAAAAACAGAAATTCTTATTTTCTTTTTTGTTTATTGTTATATCGTATATAGTCAAACTGAGATATCTAAAATTAGACACACAGACCAAAAAACATTATCATGACAAAAAAAAAGTTTTTGGCGAAACGCTTTACTGGATATAATCACTCTTTAACTCTCCCGTACAAAACTCTCCCGAATAAGTGCTTAAGTGCTAAAAAATATGAAGTAACGCAGAAAAATTAAATAAAGTATATATTTTGTCCATGTAAAACTATAAATTTGAGAAAATAAAATTATCCACGAATTATCCAAAAAAATTTTAAATTATACCATTTTTGGACAATTGTCCAAGCAGTAACAACACTAGGTGTCTGTGAAACATTTGTTGTGTCGCCTCTGTTTAGTCTGTGGTATTCTTATTATTCAAATTTATAAGAAACTGCACAATTTAATGTAACCTTAAAAAAGTTAAAGTACCTTGAAAAATGTTGTGACATTTTGTGACAACTGAATATGTACCTTCACAAACTGTTACAATGTCAGTTGCATAATTACGAAATGTTAAAATATAAAAGAATGTACCGAATCACAAATACCCTTTACAATGACAAATTGTTTTTAAGAAAACTTTTGTGAGTGATAACAATATTAATAGAGACAAATAATTTTTAATTTATTCTCCACAGTTTTTATTAATTTTCATTTAAAATGCAACTGTACGTAAACTTAATGTAAATATATTTACTTGTTATACCCTCCGTCTGTCCGTCTGTCTGTCTGTCTGTCTGTCTGTTGAAAACACGCTAACTTTTGAAAGACTTTACAGAGGCTCCTGAAGCTTGGCATATATGTTGGACATTTACCTGGTCAGGTTGGTATTGCAATCCAGCGAAATCGGTCCAGTGGTTCAAAAGTTATGAGCAAAAGACTGAATTTCGGCAAGGGTTTTTCGTGAATTAATGAGATAAAAAGCACTATAGCTTTCGAAAATCAATTCTGAGGATGCTGAAGCTTGGCATATATATTTTTCGTTCCTCCAGCCTAGTTCGTATTGAATCAGTCCAGTGGTTCAAAAGTTATTAGCAAAACCGTGAATATCAGATTAGCTTCACCTTAAATTCACGTGGTGAAAACCCGTTAAACCTGTTTTAAAATCATTGGTAAGTCACAAAAATATTTTAAAACGTATTTTTGTCACTCAAAAATATTTTTATACCAAAACAAAAAAAAAAAAAACACTCGAAAAAAATTTTACACTCAAAAAAAAATTAGTACATTTTTTTTTTGAATGTAAAATTCGAAAAAATTTTACACTAAAAAAAAATTTTACACTCAAAAAAGAAAATTAGTAATTTTTTTTTTGAATTTAAAATTCGAAAAAATTTTAACTTCAAATCAAAAAAATAGTATTTTTTTTTTCAAACATTACTAAAAAAATTTTTTTACACAAAATAAAATATTTCTAATCATAACTGTTATTTTTTTCACGTTAGAAATTTTGTTATCACTTAAAATGGGCATTGTGGAGGGTATTCATAGATTCGGCCAAGTCGAATTTAACTTTTCTACTTGTTAATTATAAGTTCGGTGTATCTTTAAAATAGTTTTTAAATGTAAGTGTTGTGCAATTATATATAAGAACACAAAAAGATACATTTCCGAAAATTTTTTATAGGATATTAATATTGATTGACCTTTTTTGTTCGGTTTTTAACTTTAATATAAAGAATTCATAACTTATTTATTTTCACTTAGAAAACCTCATATTTTTAGTACCAACCCTGAAGAGACTATAAAAAAGTACCTTGCCTTATATTTACTTTAAACTTTTTTAAAGCAAAAACTTTTTTGTTATATATTTTCGTTTAAAAGATTTTTAAGAAATATATTTTTATTTTATTGTATATTTGTAACAAAACTTTAACAAATACAATAAAAGAGTACAACGACAACTGCAAAAAAAAAAAACAAAACTTATTTAATTTTCCTTTATTTCAAAGTTTTGTTTTTTTTTTTTTGTTGAGAAAATAAAAGAATATCAACCATAAAAATATAACTTTTGTAAAATTTTACGCATTGTCTCTAGTTTTTTTTTAGAGGAAATTAGATTATAGCATAATGCAGTAATCAAAGTTTTAAACAATTTCTTTTTTATAATATTTGGCAATTTTCTTATGAAATTTATAAACACTTTTTAGAAATATGTTATAAAATATAAAATAAAGTAAAATATATTTCAATTATTTACTTAAGTGACCTTAACAATGTTTTCTAAATTGTAGTAATTAGGTCATGGAACTACAGTAATAGTGATGTCAAATGTGGTATAAAATGGATTAAACTTGGAATAAAATATAGAAACATAGAAAGATGAGATGCTAAAGTAAAAATAGACAAAAGATATCATACATGAGCAAATGGTCGCGGAAGAGTTTCAGGGGGGTCGCGAACAAATTTGTTAAAACCTTAAATTTTGGTAAATTTAAAACACATTTTTTTAATTGTTGTGTTATAAAAATATACAAATACTTTTATTAAAGAAAAATATTTTTTCTATGACTTTAGGTCCCTCCGTAATCACTGTGCAGTTGTTAATTTCTCGGGATGCCCAACACTTATTTTGTTTGTGAAGTATTTTGGCTCAGTCAGAGATCTGACAGTTCGTTTTCTATCAAATTTTCGATGCTGATTCCGAATCTGGGTTCCAAATTTTTCAAGTACGTTAGGTTTTTGAGAAAATTAAAGGCAAAGTTCACAAAAACGTATTTTTGTGCATTTTAAAGAGCTTTGTTTGTAAAATTTTCGGATGCGTCTGGGATCTGTCCACTTTTTTCGATTTAGTTTTTAATGCTGATTCCAAATCTGGATTCGAATAACGGATCTAGATTCGTGATCGAATAAAATTTCGATCAATACCAAACATTCGTACATAATTTAAAAAAAATAACTATAATTACTCCAAATTGGACTTTAAATGCTTTCTTGGTAAACATTTCTTCATTTCTGATCAGGTTTGACTGGTGTTTTTCTTTTTTTTTCGGAAAAAAAATCTATGAAGAAGTAAGGTTTGATATAAAATACCGTAGTTCGGGTCTGGTTTCCAGTTTTTTGAGAAAATTGAGGTGAAAGTTCACAGAAATTGTGTTTTTTGTTATTTTTTAGAGGTTTTTTACTTGAAATTTTTGGTATGCGTCTGGGATCTGACCACACGGTTTCGATTAATTTTTCAATGCTGCTTCTGAATTTGGTTTCAAATTTTTCCATTACTTCATGTTTTCGAAAAAACTGAGGTCAAAGTTCACGGTAATGATTTTTTTATTGGGGGGTCGCGAAAAGTTTTGAAATATTGAAAAGGGGTCGCAAAGCAAAAGTTAGTGAGAAGCTCTGATCTAGAGTATCCAAAATCGAAACCGAAAACCGGTGGACCGGTTTTTTCATTTTCAAAAACCTGACCGGTTTCGGTTTTTATTCAAATTCGGTTATTCGAACCACCGGTGTTTTTAGGTCGGTTTAGAGTCCCCGCACAACAATGTCGGTGACGTTTTTCTCATACAAATTTGGCAAGAAAAAACGCTCGACCGAAAACCGCTTGAATAAAATCAATTTTATTTTTGGGTCGGTTTCTCACCACATTTTAATAAATATTTCGATTATTTTGGAAAATTAAATAAAAATGTGCAGAAAAAGTGAAAAAATAATGTATATCTAAACGTTTGATTGAATTTTCCGCTGCCGCCTTTGTTTTGCTCCTATACTCTCCCACGACCGAAACCGTCAACCGCTCCGACATTGTTGTGCGGGGACTCTTAACCGAATTATTTTTTTTTATAAATAACCAATTACACTGGTGTCTCTTTGTAATTTATAGAAAAAATTAGAAGCGATTTTGGTCTAAAATTTTTAGCGATATTTCGCAAACCAAAAATCTAACGTGGATTTTTAACAAAAATCACATTTTATTGAAAATAATTTAACTCTTATACAACCAGAACTCAAAAAAAGTTTTTTATTTCTAAATCATTAATGCACTCAAAAAAAAAACTGTAATGTTAGCAAAAAAGCTTGTAAACCTACAAGAAAATTTGCTGATTTTGAACCCACAATTTTTTTGCTAAAGTTAGCAAAAATGTTTTGCCAAAAATTAGTTAACTTTTTTTTTATTTCAACTTAGTTCATACACATTTGAGGACCCCATTGGGTTCGGACCCGATAGGTTCAGACCCCGATGGACCTAGACCTAATTGGGTTCCTTAAAAATCGTCATAGTGTTTGATCCAAAATTTGTGTCCGTTTCGCTCTACCTTGCTTAATTTTTGAGATACGTGATTTAAGGGGACCACCAGGGTTTTGAGAATTACAAAACTCGATAACTTCAAAAATATTTTTAACAAAAATCACATTTTATTGAAAATAATTTAACTCTTATACAACCAGAACTCAAAAAATGTTTTTTATTTCTAAATCATTAATGCACTCAAAAAAAACTGTAATGTTATTAAAAAAGCTTGTAAACCTACAAGAAAATTTGCTGATTTTAACCCACAATTTTTTGATTATTTTGCGGTCTTGTTCTACGTGTTGAGAGCTACAAAAATGCTTTTGGACTTTTTGTTGTGTCGGCAATATTTACCGAGATATGAGCATTTTAAAATTTTCGGGAATGCTAACTTTTTTTGATCCAAAGTTAGGACCCACACATGTGAAGAGGTCCACACATGTGAAGAGGATCGGCGATACTAGAGAGCCCGAGAACCAAAAATAGCCTCCATTTTGCTCTATCTGGCTTAGTTTCCAAGATAGCGCCATTTTAAGTTTTCTAGACATAAAAAAAAAATTTACCATTTATTTTTGCTAATATTAGCAAAAAAGCTTGTAGAAATTTGGTCAACTCAATTTAAAATTTAGCCAAAAGAATTAGTTCAATTTTTTTTTTTAAATTGCTAATGCGCTAAATGAAGTTTACAAGATATTTTTGCTAACATGATAATCTCAACAAAAAATTTGCTAAAAGTTAGCTAACCAGCATTAGCAAAAAAAATTAGTAAATCTACTAATGTATTACTTTGAGTGTAGAATTCACGTCAGAAATTTTAGTCTTGCAAAGTTGCGCAATTTCAAAATTGCATAGTTTTCACAAACTATCAAAACTTTTTTGATAGTTTGTGAAAAGAAGCAATTGTATTTCTAATATTTTTCCTGCAAGAAAAGTCTCAGATTCTGGAATTTTTTTTCTATACAAAATATTTCAGTGTCTAAGACATTTTTCCTATCAAAAAGTTCCCAGATTTTGAGACATTTTTAACATAGAAAAAATTTCACATTCTGAAACAATTTGCCTATAGAAATCCTCAGAGCCTAATGCAAATTCTGTGACATTTTTCCTAAAGAAAAAGTATCAGATTCTGTGGCATTCACTAAAGCAAAAAACCTCAGACAATTTTCATAATGAAAGGCTAAAATTCTGAAATATTCAAATTCTTAGATTCTTAGATATTTTGCCTTAGACTGTACAACATTTTTTCTTTAGAATAGTAACGGTTTTAGTTTCTGCTAAAAAAATTTTCAGATTCTAATCCATTTTCTGGGAGAAAATTTTTTCGGGATCAGTTTCTTTCAGAAAATTTTTCATATTCTGAAATGTATTTCGAAAATGTTTTAATAAACTTTTTATACTTAATTTTCATACAAAATCCTGAAATTTCTGAAATCACTTCGTCAGAGGGGGTTCATTTTTACACCTAACTTAGCTGACCATTCGTACTGATTTTATCAGTACATGTACGGATTTTTGAACACTTGTCTGACCAAACCCTAATACGGCCCCTTCAAATTTGGCTTTAAGTATTTACTATAATGACAGTGTCATAATGTATCTAAAATTGTGCCGGTTTTCATATGGTCGGTCTTAAGTAATCTACTTCTTATTTTCATCTAAAAAACCCTTACTTCATAAACACAACAACATCAAAGCCTTAAAATACTACAGAAGATTAATTTTAAAATCAATTCATTGATTTTTGCATTTTAATTCCTTTCTCTGACTTTGATGTTCCCTTTAATTTTATTTTTTTTTGTTCTTAGATGTGTTGATTTTATCTATTTAAAATTGAATTTATTATGGTAATTCTGAACAACAATCATTTGCCAACAAACCACAAAAGAACAAACCACTTAACAATAATTTGCCCTTTAAGATTTTTTCTACATGATTACTCAATTAACTTTCATGTAGATAAACTTAAATTTATTTATAAAATGATTATAACAAACAGCAAAGGCAACAACACCACAACTTTTCATAGACAAAGGATAATTTTGTTAGAGAAGGAAACAAGGAGTAACAGTTGGAGTAAAAGTAAATGCAGACGGAAAGTTATTCAGTCAGTTACCAATATGTATAACTGGACAAGACTTAAAAAAATGTGGTATCAAATCCTAAAGAAATCGTTATTGGTAACTTTTGACGATTAAACCCATGTATGGGTGTTGTAGCATAAAAAATTAGGAAAAATTTCTTAGAATCTGGACTCTACTTTGGAAAAAAAAAGTTGCAAATTAATTTAAAACAATCAATTTTTTTAAATATATTCTTGAAAATTGTTTCTTTGACAATACCATCGTTAAAATAAGTTAAGAAAATTGACCTCGATCGGGATTAATCTTTCTCAATTTAAGGAAATAAGTAATAAAATTTTGTATGTGAAAACTGAATGAAATTTATAAGTAAAAAAGGCGTATTTTTGTAAAAGTGTTTTTTTTTTTCTAAATTGTTTTTGTGATTTTTTCAGACTTTTTATACAAAATTTAAAATGAAAAATGAATTATTTATTTTCTATTTAATAAAATCCACGTTGTTTTAATTATTTCGTGGTCTTACTAAAGTATTACAATCTAAGGTTAGAGTAAAATTTTGGGATAAAAAGCTGTGAAAACCATAAAAAATGTAAATTAAATTTCAGTGAAAGTTACACGTGTTAATTAATTTCAATTTTAGGTTACAATTTTGCTTCATGTACCTACTGCTGTTCCACATTTCATCAATGAACACTATCATTCATTTCATGAAAAAACTTTATAAAACGTTTCAAAAAAGTTCTACGAATATTTTAATTATTTCCATGTAAGCTTTCATTAAAAATAACTTTAATAACACCTGTTTCATTGTTTAAATGAAAGCCTGTCTTCGTTTGAAATCGTGATTCATTGTTCATCAAGCTTATGATACTTTTCATTTCTTTCAAGAAGCTTTTACGAAGCTTTTTTAAACTTTATTAAATTTGTAAATCGATAGGATCTGGAAAAAGTAAATTTTAATTAAACATTTTACAGAAAAAACGTACACTCTAACCTTCAAACACATACAAAAGCTTTTTTGTAGATATAGGATATTTATTTTTAGGTTTCAAACACATACAAAAGCTTTTTTATAGATATAGGATATTTATTTTTAGGTTTTTTATTTCTTGTTAAATTTTTATAAATGTAATGCATACATATTTGGCCCATGGGGTTTTTATTTAATTAAAAACATACTTATTTAAGAATAGTTTAATATTGCACTGTGTGGTATTTGTATATAATTTAAAAGTGAAACCCCAAATACACAAATGAAAATTCACGATTAAGTAATAAGTTGTACACTGATAGAAATTTGTACATGACAATAATGAAAATCTACATTAATGTTATGAAAAATTACGTTAAAAAGGAACCTATGTATGGTTTCATTGAATTAATGAAATAGTTATAATAAAATGCAGGCGCGGATCCACGGTGGGGGGGGAAGGAAATTTCATCCACCAAACCAATTCGAAAAAAAAAAAAAAGGAAAAAAGAAAAAAAAAGAAAGGAAAAAAAAAAGAAAAAAAAAAAAAGGAAGGAAAGAAAAGAAAAGAAGAGGAAAAAGGAGAGTGAAAAGGAAATAATCTAAAAAAAAATTTCTATGAAAAATGTCCATGGATCTGAAAAAAATTTCTATGAAAAATTTTAAAGAATCTTAAAATTTTTCTAGAGGAAAAATTTTGCGGAATGTTAAAATTTTTCTATGCATATGAAAAAAATTTGAGAATTTTTTTTAGAAAAAAATTTAGAATTTTTCTATAGGAAAATTCTTAAAAGTTTTCTGTAGGAAAAATCGGGGAATTTTTCTATAGGAGAATTTTTTTTATAGATAAAATGTCTAAGAATCCTTCAATGTTTCTGAATGTTCGAATTTTTCTATGTGATAAAATTCTCAAAAAATTAAAACTTTTCTTTATAAAAAATACAAACATTTTTCTAGACCAGCGGTTACCAACCTATGGTACGCGTACCACTAGGGGGTACGCGAATCTGTCCGCGCGGGTACGCAAAATTTTAGTAATTTGGACATTTTTTTAGATTAACCTTTCAATGCTGGTTCCGCATCTGGCTTCCAAAGTTTTCCATAACGTCAGGTTTTTAAGAAAGTTGAGTTCAAAGTTTACAAAAAACTTATTTTTTTGCAATTTAGATAGAATTTTTTTGCGATAATTTGAGATCTGACCACTTGTTTCCGATTAACCTTTCGATGCTGATTCCAAATAGTATTTCCAAATTTTTCTTTGATATCAGGTTTTTGAGAAAATGTATGTCAAAGTTCTCAAAAAACGTGTATTTGGGCATTTTTGAGACGGTTTCTGATAGAGTGGAAATTTTGGTACTATTTTGTTAAGCTCAAAATGTCATTTCATTGTACATATATACGGGGGGTGTTTCATTCGAAAAGTCACGGAATTGTTGATCTGCCCTTGTATTAAAAAAAACATAAAAAAAATCCAAAAATCTGTGATGTGTTTTTGGAACTTTTTTTAAGAGTTCAAAAAACGTCCGTTGTTTTAAATTTTGGTGTAGACTCGGTAAATCTGATTTGCAATATTTGCAGCTGTTTTTGCTCTGCAGAAAAATCAGCTCAAAGTCAGCGTTTTCAGATGCATTGAACCACCCCAAGAAACGAAAATTTTTTCCAAAAAATACCACCATTGTTTTGATCTCCCCTAAAGCTTTCAAAAAAATAATAATACCCGAAGATCAAAAATTTCAAAATTACCTCTAATATTTATATGAGAAGTTTTTTAATGAAAACAAAAAACTCATTAGGGGGTACGCGGCTGACAACTTTTAAAATTAGTGGTACGCGAGCTAAAAAGGTTGGTAACCGCAGTTCTAGACGAAATATATGGAAATTTTTCGAGACGAAAAACATTTATATTTTTCAAAATGAATAATTTGGAAATTTATAGAAAAAAGTTGAGAATTTTTCTTAGAACTTTTTTATAGGAAAAATCTAATAATTTTGACTATTTTTATATGAAAAATCTAACAGTTTTTCTATAGGAAAAATCTGAGAGTTTTTTTAAAGGAAAAATCTGAGAATTTTTTATATTGAAATTTTGACAATTCTTCTGGGTAAAAAGAAATTGGAAATGAAATCATGAGTGAGCATTTTTTTTCTAGAATTTTCAAGAATCTAAAAAGTCTCCTTTAGAAAAATTGTTTTTAAATCTTAAATTTTTTTTATAGAAAAAAAAGTAAAATTAAAATAAAAATTTTCTATAGGAAAAATAAGAAAATTTTCTTCAGGGAAAGTTTGAGAATTTTTTATACAAAAAATGCAATAGAATCTTAGACTTTTTCTATAGGAAAAATGTCTCAGAATCTGAGATTATTTTTATTAGAAAGATGTCTCAGAATCTACGACTTTTTAGTAGGAAAAGCTGAGACTGAGAAAAAAGTCCTGGAATCCTAGAAAAAAGTTCCAATTTGTTCAATATTAAAAATATCTCAGAATTTTCAAGTTTTATTATTAAAAAAATACTCTAAAATCTATGACTTTTCGATAGGAAAAATAACTCAGAATCCAAGTCATTTTCTATAAAAACTGCCTTAGACTCTGAGAATTTTAGAAAAAATATTCTGAGAATTTTAGAAAAAATATCACAGAATCTAAAAAATATCTTAGATTCCGAAATTTTTTTTATTTGAAAAATACCTCAGAATCTAAGACCTTTTTTGTAGCAAAAATTTCGGAGACTCAGACTTTTTCTATGGGAGAAATGACTCAGAAACTAAAACATTTTTTTAGGAGACAATTTCTTAGACTCTCTTATGAAAATATTTCTCAGAAAATGCTTGACTTTTTCTAGGGAAAAGTTTCGTAGAATCTAGAAAATTGCCTCCAAAAATTTTAAAAAGCATTAAAGTCTTTAATTTTTCTAATCTCAGGTACTTTCTATGGAATATTTTTCCAAACCCTAAAAATGTAGGTGTAGAGAGATCGTTTCGGTATCTTATACCTTTTTTGTAGAAAAATAGAATAGAAAAAAATATTTCAGAGCCTAAGAAGTTTTTAATGGGAAAATAATCACCAAATCTGAGAATATTTCTGTACGAAATTTTTTTCTAAATATAGAAATTTTTTGGTGTAAGAATTGCATAAATATCTGAGAAATTTCTATATGAAGGTGTATTAGAATTTAAAAAATTTTGTATAAATTCAGATTAATTTTTATTAAAAAAAAATCGTTACATTTGACCTTTAAAACATTATATTTTTAGTAGGTTTATTCTAGCTCGAGGTGATTATTTCCTTTACTTATTTAGACTATGCTATTCTCATAGAATAATTTTTTGAAAATTATTCTATAAGAATATATATGACAGTTTTAATAAGTAATGAAAATAATGACCTCGAGCTAGAATAAACCTACGCAAAATATTTTTAATAGCTTTTCTGTATCAAAATGCCTCAGAACCGCAGAATTTTTCTATTGGGATAACGTCTCAGAGTCACAAACTTTCTCTTTAAGAAAATAACTCGGAAAAATTTCCAAATCAGAAAACTTTTTGTGAATAAACATATCTCCAAGCTGACTTATTTTCTATTAGAAAATTATGTCAGAATCTGGGTCTTTTGCTACCAGAAAAATGCTTTAGAACCAGAAAATTTCTTGAAGAGACATTTTTCAAAATATCAAACATTTAAGTTATTTTATTATAGGAATAAATTTTTAAAATGTTTCTATAGAAAAAATCATAATTAACAATAGTTGAACACTAAATAACCTTAACCAGTAAATAATTCAAATACGACCTGAAATTCCCTGCTAAAAAATTTTTTTGAGCAAAAAAAAAAATTACCCCCCCCCCCCCCCCCGCCAAACCCAAGAGCTGGATCCGCGCCTGGATTGTAATACATTATTCAAAACCACGAAGTAATAAAACAGCGCGAATTGAGTAAATATAAAATTAATAATTTACTTTTTATTTCAAATTTCATAAAAAAGTCAGAAAAAATCACAAAATAATCAAGTTAAATAAACACTTTCACATATTTTTTATTTTATCTTTAGATTTTCACTCATTTTTCTCACACAAAATTTTATTATAACATTTATGTTTTTTGCGCGTGTAAACTAACAGACTAAACAGACGCGACACGACAGCCGTCAAAAGCAAATTTTGTAAACAAACTTAATGAAATTTTTTAATGAAACTACGAAATCTAATGAATCAAAATTAATGAAAATCTTACACAATATGTTTGAAATTTCCTTCAGCATATGAAATATTTTATTGTTGTAATGAAACAACGTAAATGAATTCC
Organism: Pegoplata infirma; assembly: GCA_963921195.1. NCBI lineage: Eukaryota > Metazoa > Arthropoda > Insecta > Diptera > Anthomyiidae > Pegoplata > Pegoplata infirma. Next base: position 50,197,341 of record OY992539.1, on the reverse strand, counting down.
ATTCATTAGTAATATGAAGCGTTTTTCTATCAGTGTAGAACTCGTTTTTTAGCTGGAAGTCGTAAAATACACTATCTGTTGCTTTAAATGATACTACTATCGCTTTTATATTTAGACTCTTAAATTAAGGGTTTAAAAACCTTAAAATATTCTCAGAATCCAGTAAGGGAAATTACATAAGTTGTTTGATTAAGTTTAAGAACGATTGTGAGTTTAAAATAAATTTGGCAAGGAACAAAAAAATTTGTAAAATAAGGCATTCTTGGCAAAATCAAAAATATATTCAACATTTTCTAATTAATTTAAACTTAATTGAAATACCTTACTGTTAATTAAATAATAAAGCCATAAAATTATCAAACTACCCCTTTTATAACTGAAAAACCAAACAAAATTAAAGCACAGATGATGTATTTTCCATGGCTTGATAACATTTTATTTATATTTTTATTTTTTTCTTTAGGTTTCTTTTAATGAAAAATAAAAGTTCATATAACTATAAACGACTTATTTACCTTGAAGGCATTTATTATTGTTTTTGTTGTTTTAATAAAAAATCTAAAAGGTTTCATAATACTGAGTAAACAAAAACTTAGACAAACAAATACATGCATTCATATTCATCCGTATTTTTAATTCACCCTTATCGCACAAGATTCATTTTCATTAAAGTGGTCGGAAAAATATATTTTGGTGTTTAAATTTCATAAAAAAAAATATTTTTCCACGTTTTATTTCACGTTTAACAAAATGTTTGCGTATTTTATTCGAAAACTAATAACATTTTACCAAGCGCTAGCATTATTATACCTAAATTTGCGAAAGTTTCCCGATTTCCCATAAACTTAAATAACCAACTTTACACTAAAAAAATGCCTGCGAATTTTGTACTCTTGCCCAAAACATTAAAGCATGTACTTGTCAAAGCCAAGCATTTTTTAGAAAAATAATGCTACATTCATTTGCCATTCCATGCAAAACGAATTGAAATATCGGTCGAGGACCCCATTAAGTTTATATATAATTGATCTGCGAAAAAAATTGTTTGGTAAAAAAAACAAGTAAGAGTGTTAAATTCGGCTATGACAAATCTTTTATATCCTCCAACATGCAAAAAAATAGAAAAAATAAAAAAATTCCAGTGTGTTTTTTTTGTATTTTGGGTGGAGAGGGGGTCGTCAGTGGTAATTTGGCGGACAAGTTTCCTCTCGAAACATATGTTTAAAAATACATTTTTAAGCTTTTTGCACTAAAGAAATACAAGTTTATCAATATATGTATAAAATTATTTTTTAATCTACACCCACAAAGGGGGGCGGAAAAAAAAGTAATTTTCTAATCCCCTGGGTCCAAATGCAGGACTTTCAACTTCTTGTGGAAAAAAAAAAAAAAAAAAAATAAATAAAAAAAAAAAAATAAAAAAAAAAAAATTATATTAAAAATTTTGCATTTGTTAAATAAACACACAATAAATCATGTAAAAAATTTGTATTTTTCAGAGGTTGGTTTAGTTCTTCAGAGGGGAACTTTTTTCCCCCTGGTCCGATTTTGTTCATTTACGAACTTAACCTGTCTAGGAACATAAGACATATTCGTGCCAAATTTCGGGAGTCTAGCTATTTTATTGGATTGGACTGCATCGTGTTAACAACAGACGGACAGACGGACGGACTGACGGACATCGCTAGAATGTCTTAGAATCGATCACTGATCAGAAATATATATTCTTTATGGGGTCCAAGACCGATATTTTTATGTGTTACACATCAAAATATATTTTTTATACACTCCAACACACTGTAGTTGGAGGGTATAAAAAATCGACAATTTTTTTTTTAAGTTTTGTTCACATGTATCAACCAGCAGCCGAACTAAAGCATTTTGTATTTTGAGGTTATATTGAATGTACCAAAGTTTTCGAGGTGTCCTTACATATTCGCTCACAACTTTTGAACCGCTGAACCGATTTCGCTCAAATGCAATACCAAACTGCTTAGTGCAACAACAAGTTAATGCGCTAATACTTAGTCAGATCTGTTTAAGACTTTGGCCGTGATCACCATATCCACAGACGGACAGACCGACGGACATCGCTAGAATGTCTTATAAACTATTTTCAAAAATTCAAAAAAATAAAAGAGTACATTCATTTTCAAAAATGAGATTTAAATTTTAAAACTTAAAAATCGCATACTAGAGGACTTTTAAGAATTTTTTTGGGTTTTTTTTAAAAGGTACGTAAAAAAAAATTTTTAAAAAAATTTGCAATTTCGACCATTATTGAAGAAGTTATGAGTAAAAGAAATTTGAGTAAAGGAACAAACTACCAATTTTTAAAAATTTTATATCTTTTGAACGGGTCATCAAAAAAATCTGAAAATTTACCACGAAGGAGATTTTAAAGAGTAATAAAAACTGTCATCAAATTGGGAAAATCTAAAAAAAAATTTCAAATTTTTCAATTTCCGATTTGATATGGAATGCCAAATTTTTGGAATCTGAGAATAAAATTTCTCAGATTCCAAAATATTTTTGCTAAAAAGAATGTCTCATACTCTGAGAAGTTTATTATAGAAAACTTTCAGAATCTGAAACAGATATACTATAAACAAGTCAAAAGTTAAATTCGGCCTTACCGAATGTAGTGATACCCTCCACAATTTCAAAAAGATTATTGCCAACAACTTTATTTAAAAGGAAATTACTTTTGAAAAAAAAAAAAAAAAAATTGAAAAAAAAAAATTTCCGCGAAAAAAAATTTTGGTAAAAAAAAAATCCGCGATTTTTTCCTTTTTTTGTCAAAAAATATGTTCGTACTTGTTAAAATACCATTTGGTGTTCAATTATGTTCACATATGTCAACCAGAAGAAGAATTAAAGCATTTTGTATTTTTAGGTTATGTTTGTATTTTTCGGTTATACTGAAATTTTTGAGGTGTGCTTACATTTTCGCTCATAACTTTTGAACCGCTGAACCGATATCGCTCAAATGCGATACCAAACTTCTCGGGAGAACTTTAAATAAATGTGTTAAGCTTCAGTCATCTCTGTGCAATATTTTGTCCGTGATGGCATTTTCCACAGACAGATAGGCGGTCAGATATACGGACAGACGGACATCGCTAGAATGTCTTAAAATCGATCGGGCATCATAAATATATAATTTATGGGGTCCCAGACCGATATTTCGATGAGTTCTTTCTTTTACATTTTTATATTAAAAATTTCTTTAAAATTTTAATTTTTACACATTCTAATTTAACAACATATCCTTTTCCCGTTTAGTCTTATGTTCATATATTAAAACCTTCAACAACACCGTGGTATTCTATTAAAAATAGATCAAGTATCTTGTTGTGTTATCTAACCGTCATTCAAAATGTTTTGTCAGTGATGAATGCAGAATTAAAGCGCGAACGTCATGTACAGTTTATAGCAAACTGAATACTAACAAATGGACGTTGCAGAAAAATTAAAAAAGAAAACACAAACAATGATAAAGTAAAACGAAAAACAAAAAAAGTCGTATAAGTCCGAATAATTGTAACATACACATTGAAGATTTTTTTTTCGATTAGGAAAACCAAATTTCAAATTTTTTTTTAGATGCTAATAAGCTAAATTTGGGCCCATCCAAGTCGAAAAAAACGAATATTGATTTTAAGAACAGGTCTAATTTCCTTAAACGCGACTTTTTTTGTATATCAAATTTCGAAGCTAAGAAGCAATATTGATGCTTTACACTCGACTTGAGTTGTCAAAACTGCTATGAGTTGTCAAAACTGCCCGAAACGGTGAATTTTTTAACTTTGACCTCAATTTACTCAAACACCTAATGTGATGGAAAAGGCGAATTTTTTAACTTTGACCTCAATTTGCTCAAACACCTTATATGATGGAAAAGTTTGGAGACCAGATTTGGGATGTCTAGAAGAATTGCAATTAACTGTGTAAGTTGGCGTCACAGTCGCATCAAGATTTATTTTTGAAATGTTCAGTAGTTTTATTTATAATTTATAAACGAATTTGATTTTGATTTGTAATATAACTTTTTGATTTATAATTTTTTTTTTTATATTTCTAAGGTAACATATTTTTCTTTAAATTTTCCTTCACCTCTATGAACTGTGTGCAGTTTATTTCATACATAAGTGGGCGTGGCGAATTTGCCCACTGTTATGATAGCTCTTTAAAGCTACATCTAACATTTCTTACAAAAGTCTTAAAAACTCCTTCTCCTTAGTACATTTATTTTTGTAACAAAAAACTTAATTTTGTGAAATCTTTTGATAACTGTAATATCACTTCAATACTGTAGTTGCACAAATATTTCCCAGCAGAAACTTTGATGTACTAGGAGCAGCTTTTGGAAAGGAGTTATGTGTCAAAGAGTGCTTGAAAACTTACTGGTAAAGTTTTATAAGGCAATGAATCGGTTAAGAGCACTCTTTTTTACCACCAATAGAGCGCCTTCGTAGCGCAGGGTTTCTTTCAGCTTTGATAAGTGCAGTCTTTTGCAGCACAGTTCTTACAAATTCTTCAAACTGGGATCATCTTTCGAAGAGCTTTTCCAAACATACTGGATTCAAACATGATTTTTGTGAGCAATGCACTCACATAACAAATACAGTTGCACCTCACACCTCATTTTTTTGGTTGTTCTAACCGGTTATTCAGTCAGTCTAACTACATTTCGGTTGTCATAACCGTACTGCTGTTGCAATAACCGTATTGAGGTTGTGACAAAAGCGTGACCAATAACAACAACCTCAAAAATAAGGTTGGAAACTTTACGGTTGTGGCAACCAGATTTTTTATGTGAGTACGTAATAGTTTAGACCACTCTTTGGTACCACCGATAAGGCGCAATGAAGATGCAGTAAAATCATGTGTATTCTTAGCACTTAGGGACTCGCTTTTTAGTAGCGCTGATTAAGAGCAATAAAGATTTTGGCAGCACAGTTTTTTTCTTTAATAAATTTTATAAAAACAATCTTAACAAAATATTAAAAGTTCTCTCCCTTACTTTACCTGCATCATTAAAAGCTCTATTTGGATGCGATATCTTATGCTTTAAAAAGAAGCTGTCCTGCCAAAATCTCAATTTATTTTTGCTGGATCTTTAGTAATACATAAGTGGTTGTGTTTATATTTTGTTTTTAGCATGTTAAAAGCTTTAAAGTTGATTTAAACTGATTTTCGGTATTAACGGTCGTCTATCTTGATGTGATTTTGCCACGAAACATACATAAAATAGAAGATGTGGTTTGTAACCATGTGTAGTGAAAACAACAGAAATTGTTTCTCTTAGTCTAGTCATATTGCCAACGTTATTTCTAACACATTTATGTACATTTCACATATCACAATTTACAAAAACATAGATAAATGTATGTAAATATGTTTATATATGGGCGCATATGCATTTACACATACAACAGCTGTCCCAATTTGGGACTCCCAAACCAAAGGATTTGTTTTTTTATTTTTCAAAGATTTCGTTTGTTATGTGATGTTCATGTGGTCTGTAATACAGATCTTTGCACGATATTATGTTTGTTTTAATACGGATGATTTGGTCAGACAACTCGTATAAAATTTAGAGCTTCGTTATAAGGACTTTCTATGCTTTAATAAAAAAATTTGGTTTTGGAAATCCATGGTGTCCTTGATAGGATAAAAGGACATTCCAATATTGTCTTAAAAAATTTTTGTTAAATTTTTTTTTTTTTTTAATTTTTTTTTGTTTCTAAATTTAAAATCTCCATAATTTAATCAACAATATTATTACAGAAAGTTTCTTCGTACAACTAACGGTTTTGGAGTAAAAAAGCACAAGAAAACTGTCTAAAGCCAACTATTTGATTTTTTGCCAAAATTAAAAAAAAAATCAAATATTTGGCTTTCTAACAAACTTCGAAAATTTATTGCTCAACAATACGAAAAAACACATCTCTGAAATTTTAACAGCGTTAAAAGGACATTCTAATCAATATTATATTGTATTTTATTCGACCTTTTTAATTATATATTAATTTTCTTTTATTAATATGGACATTCTAATCTTTAGTAAAATATTTTTTTTTTGGGAAATCCTTGGTGCCCTTCCCAAAAAAAATGACATTCAAATACTGCTTTCAAAATTTTTTCTTGAAATTTAAAAAAAGAAAAAATAAATTTTAATGTGGTTATTCATAAAACCTTAAATATATTTAAAGTAGGTTTATTTGACAGATATTGCAGGAACAATTGTCAAATAAACCTACAATAAGTCTGTTATAAGTATTATGAATAAGAGCCTAAATCTTTATAATTTTACAAACAATATTGTTCTGATAAGTTTTTTCGTACGACTTACGGTTTCCGAGCACAAAAATTTTAAAAAATTGTCCGAAAGTCAATATTGTCAAAAAAGCGATTTTTTGATCCATAAAATATACAAAAATGTGGTTTTTAATCATTTACGAAGCTCTATCAAATAACAAAAAAAATATACAAAATCGGTGATCCGTCAGTTAAATTTTCCATGGATTTGCTCATAACATATATGTTCTCATTGGGACGAATTTAAGAATTTTTGTTGAAGATGTTGTAACTAATCAAACATTTTGTCTGTTATTGTTTTGTCCTGTACGGGACAGAGTGGCACAACTTGACGGATCGTGGTATTGTCCTAACTAGTGGTTTTATAATACAAACTTAGCGACACAACTTGTCTGACCGAGTTATCGCCACAATATTCAGAAGTATGTACTTTCAAATGAAGTACTTTCAAATGAAGCAGCCATTAAAGCCCTTCAATTTGGATTTGGTACAGATGGAATAGACACATTTTGTAACGGTTTATTCTGTTAAAAGTACTAACAATAAGCCACATACATAATTGATGCGATGATGGTCATGGATTTTATACAATATTTACAATTTATATGTGTGCTTGGTAACATACAGTATTGTGCATAAATATTTGAAAGTAAACAGGACAAACAAGTGAGAGTGTAATATTTAGCAATCCAAGGAATTTAAGAAAACCGAGAGTGGTAACCAGTGTTGGCTACCGTTACCCTTTCAATACCGTTACCGATTAAAAACCCTTTAATATTGACTACCGTTACCGTTACCAATACCGAAATAAAAAATTTTAAATACCGTTACCGATAAAAAACCGTTACCTTTATTTGGATTTTTACCGGTATTATATCGGGTTTGTTTCGGTTGCATTAATATTACTTATTTTAATTTTTTTGTGGATTAAAAATACTTAAAATAAAAAACAAATTTTTGTTCATTCCCAATCCTAACCAATGATAACATTCGCAATTAACTAAATTCGAATATTGGACCTCATAGATATTTTATATTATTGATCAGTGATCGATTGTAAGCGATGTTCGTCTTCCCGTCTTTAGAAGACACGATACGGTCCAAAATAAACGTGCTACTCTGCTGGTACGAATACGTCTTATGGTCATAGGCTGGTTAAGTTCCGAAATGGGAAAATCGGACCAGATGAAATAAGTCCTCCCCTGAAAAACTTACAAAACCCCAGAAAAACATATTTTATTTAATTTTTATACCCTCCAACTACAGTATGGGAGTATACTCACTTTGTCATTCCATGTGTAACGCATCAAAATATTGGTCTAGGACCCCATTAAGTATATATATTTATGATCACTAAGACATTCTAGCGATGTCCATCCGTCCGTCTGTAGTTAACACGATGCAGTTCAAAATAAACGACCTAGACTCCCGAAATTTGGCATTAATATATCTAATTTTCCTAGGCAGGTTAAGTTCGTAAATTAGATAAATCGGATCAGGGAAAAAAGTTCCCCCTTGAAGAACTAAACCAACCTCTGAAAAATACCATTATTTTACACGATTTTTTGTGTTTATGTTTAACAAATGCAACATGTTTATGCTACAAGAAGTTCAAAGTCCTGCATTTGGACCCAGAGGATTGAAAAATGGCTCTCGGCTTTCGGTCCGCCCCCCCTCCCTTTTGTGGGAGTGGATTAAAATTTTCTTTTTTAAATAAAGATTAACTTTCTTTAGTGTAAAAAGCATAAGAATGAATTTTTAAACATATATTTTGAGAGGAAATTCCCCCCCCCCCCCCCTCCCCCCCAAAAAAAAAACGCCACAGCATTTTTTGCATGGGCGAGGGTATAAAAGATTCGGCACAGCCGAATTTAACACTCTTACTTGTTTTTTGTCTATTTGTTTAGAAAACGTGAAGTTCATTGACCAAGATTAGTAAATGATAAAGATTGTAAAAGTTATCCTTGCCGATTTTTTTTTAACAACAGGACAAACAATTTTGATCATTTTAACAAAGAAATCTGCTGATTTGAAATAAACAGTTTAGGCTGTTTATTTGAAATCAGCATATTTACCTATTAAAATCAGCAGATTTTTCTGCTATCAGGAAGGTTTTTTCAGCATATTCTGGATTATCCAGACAGAAATTTAGCAAACCGCTTCAGCTATTATCAGCAGATTTCTCAAATGTCTCAAAATGCAGATTTTTTGCTTATTGGACAAAGGTGTCTCTACGAACATGAGTTCGTATTTGTTGAATTACAATATTGCGTGAATATTTAAATTTAATTCTGAGTTAATTCATAGTATTTAATACTAGTGCAAATATAAATTATGTATAGAAAATGTACAGAATTAACCGTTTTTTTAATTTTTTTAAACTAATTTTTTATTTTTTACGCGTTTTTAACAAAATTGTGACTTGTTAACATTTTATTTATAATACCGGTACGTACCGGTATTGATGTTTCGGTAACGGTTCACCGATACCGAAATAATCGAAAATACCGTTACCTTTACCGTTACCGATATAAAAAATATGTAATACCAATACCGTTACCGATACCGTTATTCGTTTCGGTTGCCAACCCTGGTGGTAACGTATTTAGAGAATTTGCCTTAGAGTAGAAACAGAACAAGTAAGACACGGGGGATTTTTGACGTTGCCGGATAAAATAGGCCTAAAACAATGACGGCGACAGCAAAACTGTCATTTGTTTGTTCAGTGGTGCTATCTTTTAATAAGATAAGCTTAATTTTACCGAAAAAAATCGCTAATCACTTAGTCAATGTGTCCGTTTGTTACACAATACGTACACTCAAAAAAAAAATATTGTAAAACTAGCAAAAAAAATGGTTAAAATTAGCAAAAAAAACTGTAGTTTTGGACGTTGCAAAAATTTTGGTAATATTAGCAAAACCATTTTGCTAATCAAAAAATTAGGAAAAAAATGGTAAAATTACCAGAATACCATTTTATTTTTGTAAAAAATCAACCTTGTAAAATTATCAAAAAATATGGTAAAATTACCAAAAAAATGGTAAAATTGAAATAGATAAACAAAATTTGTAATTTGGTAAAAAAAACTGTTTTATTTAGTAATTTTTTTTCTCTAATTAGTAGTTGATTTAAAATTTGATGAATATACTAAAAAAATGTTTGCCTGTTTTTTAACACCACGTTCTTTAAATGTAGTAATAGCAGCATCAACTATTACTTCAGTTGTTGGATGGTTTCTTCGGCTTGATGGTGGCAGCATTTTCTTTTGCCTTCTTCTCAGCAGCTGTAGTTGCAGTAACTGGACTTCCAACAACATCAAAATCCAAAATGATTTTTTTTTTTCACTTAAACACTTTAAACAAAAAATTTAAAGAACAACACTTCACTTTTTTATTTTTTTTTTCGTCATTTTTTTAGCTTAAGTAGAACAAATGAGAATTGCGTAGTAGTCTACACAAGAAATTTCTTACATTTTCAGGTAAAATTTGTAAAAAATTAACAATTTTTTTTCGAATTTTTAATTTTTTTCACATGTACTTATTTAAAAAAAAAATAAAAAAAAAAACTTGGATATTGAAGATTAGATATTTAACTATGTGTTACAATTTAAAAAAAAAAATTTTTCAAAATTATCAACTTTTTTTTTAACAATTTAGGTGGCAAATTTTAAAAAAAAATTTCATATAAAATTAGCAAAAAATATGGTAAAATTAGCAAAAAATATGGTAAAAAATACTAAAAATTGTGTAGCCTATTTTTGAGCGCACATTCAGTGGATGGATGGCTACTTTGCTATGGTGTTGGCAGCATCATCAATCTGCAATGATTTTTTTTCACACTAGAACACTTTAAACATTTTTTTTTCTTAAAACTAAGAAAGAAAAAATAAAAAGTATTACCATTTCTTTAAGGAAAATACTAATATTTTTGCTAAAATTATAGTAAAATAAAAAAAAAAAAACTAGCAAGAAAATATAGTAAAAATACCAAAAAATTGTTGTATTTTACCAATAGTAAATTACCAAAAAAACTGTAAAAGTTATATTTTTACAATTTTTTTTGCTAAAGTTTGGTTGAAGTAAATTACAACACCTTTTACTAATATTTTGACTAAGTTATTTTTTTGAGTGTACACTGTATGATTGAAAAAATAAAAATTTGTTTTAAACTGTCAAATCATATGGAAAAAGTCGTGCCGGGCCTGTTCAGTTCCTACCACTTATTTTGGAAGCAAAAACAACAACTGCGTTCAACATTTGCCGAAGTCAAAACATGTGGTAACCAACCAAATTACTTTCAAATTATGGTTGGTGTGTGATACTGTTAAAATTTCGAAATCATGAGATAATTAGTATATATATAAATATTTAATGTTTGAAGACTTACAGAATTACTTAATTTTCTATAGAATTCTGATGATGGCAAAATTGGAAAATCCCCGAAACGATAGTGTTACCTCATTCCTGAAAATTACAAACTTTTTTAAATGCAAGAAACTCTATGAGTTTTTAATGGGAGAATATCCTAATAAAGAAAGTAGAGTTAACATACGTAGTTGTCATGTGAATTCATAATGGGGAGCATGAAAAGTCCTCAAATAAGAATAAACTAATTTTCATGCATTATTAAATTAAGGCTGTAATCAGTTTGACGTATTGAAATGCTCCCAATGCCTTTCAAAAGTGTTTCTATTGACATCTTATCACACTGTTCAAATTCTACAAAACCGACTGCTTGCACCTTATATTTATAATTTTTAAATATGGGCACTTCCAACGAAAGGTCTACCAAGACCAAAAAACCAAAAGTTCTTGAAACGAATTTGTTTTAACATATTTTCATAGGAAAACAATCAAATGTAACTAACGTGAACAAATTTTACATTTATTCATACCCCATTTCGAGATATTCGAATGTAAAGTCGAGCAAGCCAATTTTTTCTTATTGGGACATTTCTATTGCACCTTTTGTTTTGTTAAAAGTTCTTAAAGAGAAGCATTAAATATTGACTTTTGCTTTTATAAAATCTTTCTGGAGATACAAAGAGCTAAAAAAATGCATAACAGACTATACAATTCAAAAAATAACGGTTAGTTTTTGCTATGCTTTATCACATATTTCGATGTCCCGTGCGACATTGAAAAACAACATTTGTAATTAGTGCGTCAAGTGGACATGACGAAAGTTCATCAAATATTGAGAACAAACACAGATTTTTATTACAATTAAAATAAAAAAAAATAATTAAAAAATATTAAAATCTGTGATCATGGTTCTTATATAAAGTTGGTCACGTGCGACATGGTAAGTGTGGATTTTAAAATTTTGAAAAAATATTTTTTTCTTAAATAAATGATTTACTTATTTTAATACATTCTTTTAAATTATTTAAATATAGATGAGTATAAACGGCGAAAAAAATAAAGAGAGATGCAAACGGCGGAGAGAAAAGTTTAAGGAAGATGAAATGAAATTATAAGACAATAAATTAAACAAGTTAAAAAGTTAAATTCGACTAGGCGAATCTATGAATACCCTCCACAATGCCCTTTTTAAGTGAAAGTTAATAACATTTTGGATTACAAATATTTAATGTTATGTAAAAACATCTTTTTAAGTAATTTTTGAAAAAAAAAAAAATATTTACAAAATTTTTTTTTGGAGTGTAAAATTTTTTTTGAGTGTAAAACTTTTTTGAGTGTACTTTTTTGTGACATAATTTTTGAGTGACAAAAATACGTTGTAAAATAGTTTTGTGACTTACCAATGTTTTAAAAACATGTTTAACGGGTTTTCAACACGTGAATTTAAGGTGAAACTAATCTGAAATTCTCGGTTTTGCTAATTACTTTTGAACTACTGAACCGATTTGGCTGAAATTCAATACGAACCAGACTAGGGTAACGAAAAATATATATGCCAAGTTTTCTAAGCTTATTTATTTATAATTTGTTAAAAAAGAACAACAAAAAAAAACATAAATATGATGATGGAAAAAACGGTCCCGTGCGACATGTCCCGTGCGACAGTGATTAAAGTTAAATTAAAAAAAAAGTAGAAATAATTTTGAGGTAAAATTTTACAACTTTTAAGAGACATTATAAGCCAACATTTCAAAATTAGTCGCATTGTGATATTGCCTCAGGTTTCGCTGAAATCAGAATTTTGATTGATAGTCGCGAAAACGACTTCTGTTTTTTGTCCCGTGCGAATGGTTGTCCTTTTTGCTATTATCTCGAAAGCTTGAAACAATTTTCAAAATCAACCTGAGCAACAATTATAGAGCTAGTTAAGAGCTATTAGTTTACCCTTTTGTCAAGAAAACAAATCTTTTTATTTTGACTTTTTTTTCAACTTTAATGTGTGCAACGGTCACGTTCGACATGATGGAATTGCCCATATACATAATTATATATCCTTTAGAATGCTGCCTTATAAAATGCACTCCATTCTTGTATTCTTTTTCCCCATATTTTTTATTTTTTTATTTTTAAGTTTTAACAAGTGAACTGTGTATATGTTGGTGTATGTTTTCATTATTGTTGACCATTAGTTTAGTTAAGTTGGCAAATGCAATAAATTTACACCATAACGATGACATTTTTATCATCATCCCCCTACTCTTCGATTTTATTAAAACCCTGCCACACTTTGTATTAAGTACATATTTATGTATGGTATTGATATGAAAACATTAGGGTGATATTTAATTTTTGGTTTTTAGAAATTAAAAATTTTAAGAGTTTTTATTTTATTACAATAAAATTTTTTTGTTTGTGGACCTTATCAAAACGAGTAGCTCATTTAAGAACTTCAACTACGATCTGATTTTATCTGATGATATATAATGACATTTGATTTCATAAAATTGTATCTGATTAGATATTAGACGACAAATATGTGCTAATGTTGGCCAAATCCGAGATATTTTAACAAATATATATCTAAACCAATTGTACAGGGAATGTTCATTTTCATTGTGAAATTTTTTAAAAACTTTCAATTTGTTAAGTGCCACCCAAGTGTTTACGATTCAAGCTATAATCCATATCACCCATCCCCCTCTATTAGGCTCTTAATTGTGAAAGTTGTTCCAGTGTGGGTTGACATACAAATATCTATAAGGCATTCAGTGCCAAATTGGACACTTTGAATTTTTTTTTTCAGTTTTTTGCAGGCTGTTGGCAAAACCGTCCAAAGAAAAATCGTAAAAAAAAATTATGAAAAATCGCCCAAAAAATTTGAAAAATTACACAAAAAGAAAAATATGAAAATTGGCCCAAAACTAACGAAAAAAAAGCCCAACAAAGAAATGAAAAATGACCCAAAATAAAAAAGTTTTTTTTTTATTTTAACCAATACTCAGGGGCTGCCCCCTACTCATGCTATGCATTGTACTGATCAGGAAAATAGGTTATGGCTAGGGTAGGGTACACAAAAAAAAAACTTTAATTTTGCGGAGAGGGTGGGTTTAAGGCATGAAGTTGGAAATACCTAAGCCCGGCCGAAGGCCGGCTACGCAGAATAACTTTTAAGACGAAGACATACATTTTCTCACTATTTGTTACGTATCCTTATTAATATTTTTGGCAGATCGATTCTCTTCATAGTATAGTTTGTAAAACTCATAAATAATTGTAGTAAAAAATATTAAGTGTGTAACTTAAATTGTAAAGAAATGGAAAAAATGTATAAAGCTGCGAAAAAAGCGCAGTAGGCGAAAAATTTTAAAATTTGTTGTTAAAATTTTTCGGCGCGGTGCTTTAATTGCTTTTTTAATTTTGATTTTCTACAGGGCTAATATGTTAATATGTTGCGTGATAATCTGGAAGTAAGTGCAGGGATTGGTGGTTCGATCCCAACAGAGCTTGTCAAAAAATCGCATTCGCTGTCTTTTTTCTAAAAAAAAATTGATAAACTTTTTTTTAGGTTTAGGTCTTAGGGTATTTAATTTTTCTACACTCAAAAAATTATGTCATTAACTGTTTGTAGTTTATTTAAAAAGTTTTCCGTTAGTCGTTTTTAAAAGAAAAAACATTTGTTTGATGTTCAGTTTTTATTAATGACAACTTCAGTCCTTTGTTTCACAAATAAAACACTAAAAAATAAAGACTTTCATTAACATTTAATTTTTAAAGTCATTTATTTTTGTTCTGTAAGTAAAAACTACTGATTATTCTTTCGATTTTTAATGATTTGTGTAAGTATTTTTTTTTTTTAAATTGTTGGTATTTTTTAATGAAATATCATTAGTTTTTAACTACACAAGTCAGTTATTTTTTTGTAGAAAAAAAAAATCAAAAAATTATTTATAGAAATGTAAAAACATGTTTGCATCAAGTGACTTTGGCACGATGGGTAGAGTGTCTGGCCAGAATGTAGTTGATTGCGGGATCGATTCCCCAAAAATTTTATTAAAAATTTAAAAAAAAATATTTCAATAAAAAATTGTAAAAAATTACCTACGAAATCACTAATTTTTATTGTTTCGTAGGTTATTTTTTTGAAATTTGTTGGTAAAAATAACAGAACTAGCATTAATTTTTAATGTTTTCGTTGGTTATTTTTTTTTCAAATTTGTTGGTAAAAAAGAGTGAAAAAAACGTAATTTTTTAATGTTTAGTGTTATTTATTTTAGAAAATTTTGTCAACAGTAAAAAATAAATGTTGATATTTGTTAAAACAAATGAATAATTACTGGGATGGTTTTCAATTGTGTATTCACTGGTTTTAAGTGTGTTATTCATTTGTTTTTGCCTACAAAATATTTTGAGTGTAGTGACTGTTTCATTGCGACTTATTTCAGTTTAGACATTTTAAGATTTTGACAAAAATTAAACCAAACTAAAAACAAGTAAGAGTGTTAAATTCGGCTGTGCCGAATCTGTTATACCCTCTAACATGAAAAAAAAAAAAAATTGCAGGGGCGTTTTATTTTTTTTATATATTCGTGCCAAATTTAGGGAGTCTATCTCTTTTATTTTGGACCGCATCGTGTTAACTACAGACGGACGGACGGACATATGGACGGACGGACATACCGACATCGCTAGAATGTCTTAGAATCGATCACTGATCATAAATATATATACTTTATGGGGTCCTGGACCGATATTTTGATGCGTTACACACAGAATGACAAAGTGAGTATACCCCCATACTGTAGTTGGAGGGTGTAATAAAAGTGGGCAATTTTTCATATTATGTTTTTGGGCAATTTTTCGTAATGAAAAATTACCCAATTTGTTATTTCGAAATTTTGCCCAAAAACTATGAAAATGTGCCCAAAAATTTTGGGTAACTTTTCATATGAAATATAGCCCAAAATTGTATGAAAAATTTTTGGGCGAAATTTCATTTTCTTTTTTGGGCAATTTTTCATTGGGCGATTTTGCCTACAGCCTTTTTTGCAATTTATTTACAGTTTTTACTACTCTTCTAAAACTCCCTTCGTGGTAAATTTTCATTTTTTTTATATGTTCAAAAAATATTGAATTTTCAAAAATTCGGTGCTTTGTGATTTCTTCTTTTACCCCTAATTTCATCAAAAATGGGACAAAATCCATTTTTTTTTTAAATATTTGTATTTTTTATAAACTTTAAAAAAGTTCTAAAAAGAGTTCTTCACCATTTTAAGATGTAATTCGAAAAAGATCAATTGGAACTCTAAGATTTTACTTGTAATTCGAAGATTCCATTTTTAATTAAAAAATTCCATTTGTAGTTATAAGATTCTGCTTTAATTACAAAACTCCAATTGTACTTCGAAAAAGAACAATTGTAGAAATAGATCAATTGTAATTCGAAAAAGATCAATTGTTATTCGAAACAGATCAATTGTTATTCGAAAGAGGTCAATCGTTATTCGAAAGAGATCAATTCTTATTCGAAAAATATCAATTGTAATTCGAAAAAGATTAATTGTAATTCGAAAAAGATCAATTGCATCTCGAAACAGTTCAATTATATTAATTATTGCAGTTCGGAATACACCATTTACAAATGTTCGAAAGTTCTACTGGTAATTTAAAAATTCTATATGTTATTCGAAGATTCTACTTGTAATTCGAAGATTTCATTTGTAATTTGAAAATTCCATTTGTAGTTTGAAAATTTCATTTGTTATTCGAAAAAAATCAATTTTAATTCGAAAAATATGAGTTGAAATTGTTAAGGATTCGATAAACAACATCTTTTGTAATTCAAAATGGATCAATTGTTATTCCAAAGATCACTTGTAATTCTAAGACTCCAATTGATCAACTATAATTCGAAAAATCCTTTTATAACCTTCAACACGTTAAAACACTTAAAAAATGGCAGAAGCGTGTGTTCTTTGGGTGGCGTGGGGGTCGGTGGAGTCGGTGGCGAACACCTTTTCCCTGCTATAAAAGTTAACAATTATTTGTTTATGATATTTACGCAAAAATAATACATTTTTACCGTTACTTTTAATTGTTTTCTAAAACCATTCCCCCAAAAGGGCGTGGCCTAAAAAAAATCGAGTTTCCTAATCCCATTAGTCCTAGTGCAGGTCTATGAACTTAATATGGCATACAAATTAGAGGTGTCCTTTAAAACGAAAATCACCTTTTTATACCTGGTAGGGTCCTATATTGTTCTTTAGTATCTAAAAATGAGTGAGCCAAAATTTGGGGACAATCGGCTAAAAATAACTCGTGCCGAAAATGGATTGAAGTTTTGGGACATTCTTATAAGAACGAAAAACTCGTTATTTCTAGTTTTTGGAAAAACATTGGTATTTGATATTTTTTGTTAAATTTTTTGTGAAATAATATGAAAATGGTACTAAATTACCTTTTCAAAACGACTAATAAAATTAAAATCGGATGAAAAATAAGCATTTTACGCATACATGCCCCAGACCATTGTATGGTTTTTAGAGCCAGAATTTCAAAATTTTCAAAATTTTTAGGCAAAAATATAGTAAAAATTTAATTTTACTTTATGATCAAATTGAAAACATGTTTAAGATTAAAAATAGCAGATATGGTAGTCAAGCTTTTTTTTTATTTGGCGCGGGTAGTGATAAAATTTCCGCGGATTCCAAATAAAATGCGTTTTTCTACAATAATTAAGCAAATTTTTGAAAATTTGTGCTCTATTGTGCGGATCGAAGTGTAAAACGTAAATTCTGTAACTTTTGAGAAATCGGATATATGCAGATATTTTGTATTATAGAAATGTATAACGTCTCAAATTTGTCATTTCACCTCGACGAAAAGGGGTTAAAGATGCCACTTCGTATAATACAATACAGAAAATTGTTTCCCTTATTTGCTAAATTATTTTAGAAAAACTAATTTTCTTTGGAATCCGCGGAAATTATATCACTACCCACGCCAAATGAAAAAAAAGTTAGACTACCATATCTGTTAGTTTTTATCTATAACATGTATTTAATATAATTATAAAGTAAAATTTATTTTTTTTTATTTTTTTGCCTAAAAATTTTGAAAGTTTTCAAATTTTGGCTTTAAAAACCATGCAATGGCCTGGGGCATGTATGCGTAGAATGCTTATTTTTCATCCGATTTGAATTTCTTTAAGCTTTTTGGAAAGGTAATTTATTACCATTTTCATATTACTTAACAAAAAAATTAACAAAAAATAGCATATACCAATATTTTTCAAAAAACTAGAAAAAACGTGTTTTTTCATCAGATAAGAGTGTCCCAAAACTTCAATCCATTTTCGGCACGAGTTATTTTTATCCGATTGTCTCCAAATTTTGGCTCACTCATTTTTAGATACAAAACTACAATTTAGGACCCTACCACGTATTAAAAAGTGATTTTGAAAAATTACCTTAGTCGTTAGGACACCTTTAATACAAATGTTACATTTGTTGAGCAAATAAAAAAAAAAAATCTAAAAAAATATTGTATTTTTCAGGGGTTGTTTTAGTTCTTCAAGGGGGAACTTTTTTCCCCCTGGTTCGATTTTGCCAATCTTCGAACGGAAGACGGACATCGCTAGAATATCTAAGATTCTATCTTGGATAAATAGTAAAAAAAGTGGAGGGTATAACAAATTGAATATGAACCATTCTTGGAGAAGTTATGAGTGAAAGAAGTTTCAGTAAGAAGAATGAGCTCCGAGTTTTTGAAAATTCGATATTTTTTTAACGGATCATAAAATTTACAAGGAGTTTTCGAAGGATACTCAAACTGTAAAAAAATTTTAAAATCTAAAAAAAATAATTCAAAGTGTCCTATTTACCATGTAATACCCCATACACATACATTTATTCCTGTTGCTGTTGCAGCTCTTCTAGTCGTTGCTGCTGTTGTTGTTGGTGTTAGCATATGCAACTTCATTATTTTAATTAAACAAAAACCCTTCAATTATTGTTTAGTCCTAGTAGTTTTAGTTTAAATAAGTCTGTATGTGTAAGTGTATGTCCTTGCCTGCCTGCATACATATGTATATAAATGCATACATTCAACACACATGAATTGTTTCTATACATAAATATATGTTGGTGGTATTGAATGTAGTGGTACTACTTGGTGGTGTTAACTTGGTTTGTGTTGTTGGGTTTAACTACATTACAGCCTGTTGACATAAATTCTTCATGATGATAGTGGTGGTGCCATTGGCCGTTGGCTGTTTTCTATGGTGTTGCTGCAGTCGTGAATGTGTTCTTTAACAAAATAAAATAGAAAAGAGCATCTGTTAGAATATATATTCTGCATAAATCAATTAATTAGACATTTTTAACTGTATATGTGTATTATACTTGATTATATTGAATTTATTAAGGATAATCTACATAAAATGACCATCAAGGGAGTTGTGTAGTGAGTCTAGCGACGGTTTTCCTCCACCCATGGAAACTATATTTAAATGAAAGATTAAGGCAAATTTAATCAGCTAATTAAATCTACACAGTTTGTTTGGTTTATTATTAAAAATAATTGGATAACAAGGACGGTTTACTGACATTGTTTTTGTTTTAAAAATATTTTTTGTTTGGTTTTAAATCGGTGGATTACACTAGTTTACAGAGATTTTAACCCACGACATTTTGCATTTATTTTCCATGTAAAATCTAGCGCTGAATCCGAAAATAAAGTCCAAAGTTTCAAAACTACACTCAAAATAATAAAACTGTAAGGTTAACAAAGTTTTTTTTGTTAACTCGAGTTTACTGGCTTTTTAGCAAATTTTTAGTTAAAATCAGCGTTTTAACTACTTTTTTGAGTTAAGTTCAATTTACGGAAATACTACTGAATTAATTTTTTTTGTTGAATTTAAAACTGAGTTTACGAATTTTTACTAATTAATTTGTTGATTTCTCGTAACATATTTGTTAAGTAAAAATTTTTTATATATTTATTGTGTAGCCTCCTATGCAAATCTCATAAGTTCTATTTAAGCTGAACTTAATGCTGTGAAAAAAGAAAAAAAATAAGTGAAGTGTTACAGTCAAATTCATAATGCAATTGTAATTTGGCTTTAAAGCACACAATAGTTAAAGTAGAATAAACCTTTAGTAAACCTTTTTAATGAAATTGTATTCATAAACGTACTTTAACAATTTAATAATTTTGTGTTTTAATGTTGGCAACACCCTTGCTATATTTCTCATTTAATTGTTTGTGATGTATAAAATAATGAATCGATTGACTACCGAAGTCATAATTAAATATTTTTTTTGCAGATTTAAAAAAAATTTCCGCGAAAAAAAAATTTCGGTAAAAAAAAAATTCCACGATTTTTTTCTCCAAAAATATGTTTGTACTTCTTTAAATACCATTCGGTGTTCAATTACCCAGCAAAAATTGGCATTACTAGTAATGGGTTTTGTAATCCGAAACAGATGCTACTAAGTAGTTACTTATAGAATGAAACACTAATTATTTTAACAAGGGCGTGAGACAAAAATAACTAGTGAAGAGTATGGAGATAAATAAGTAGTTACTGCCTCGGATTACAAATATGGAGTAAAAACCTTGGTAATGGGTAAGAAGTAAAATAATTAGTTAATTAAAACTTTTAAAATTTAACTTTTTACTAAAACTTAAAAATTCCGTAATTTTTATTAAGTTTTTAAGTACTTTTTAAGTTAATTGTATTGTAAAGGTTAAAACTGCAAGTGCAAGAAGATATTATTACTTACAATTAGAGGTGCTTTTATAACATATTACTGAGAAGTAGTTACTTTTGGGCTTAAAATAATGTTAATGGTAATGGGTACTCATTATAAATAATGAACTCGGTAATGATTACTTTTCACAACTCATTACCATGTTTTTGCTGGGTATGTTCACATATGTCAACCAGAAGCCGAATTAAAGCATTTTGTATTTTTAGGCTATGCTGAATGCACCAACATTTTAGAGGTGTCCCTACATTTCCGTTCATAAGTTTTGAACCGCTGAACCGATATCGCTCAAATGCAATACCAAACTGCTCGGGAGAACTTCTAATAAATGTGTTCAATTTCAGTCATCGCTGTGTAGTATTTTGACCGTGATCACCATTTCCACAGACAGACAGGCGGACAGACGGACATCGCTAGAATGTCTTAGAATCGATCACTGATCAATTATATATATACTTTATGGGGTCCCAGACTGATATTTCGATGAGTTACAAATGGAATGACAAACTTATAAATACCCTCTATCACTAACAAGGGAAGTACCTCAACCCTTATGAACCGATTTGCCTGAAATTTAAAATATATGTTAAAGAGACGATTTTAAGGTTGGGGTGTCTCGTCTTATCGGCCATATCGGTGTTTAAAAATTTCGTTGTCCCCTTATGAAACCATGTGGACCTTCGGGAAAATTTTGATAACTTCCGAACTATCAGGAATATCATCTAGGGCAAAAATACGGGTCAACTTAAATTTAATAAAGATTACACAGCTCAACATGAAAATGCGTATTGGATTCTGGTAAGTAATTTTGGTAGTGTTTGGTGCGCTGATTCCAAATCTGCAACCCAAATATGTCTATCACGTCAGGATTTTGAGTTATTCGCGGTTAAAGTGCCGAAAAAGGCCATTTTGGGCCCTTTTTGAAAGCTTCTAATATAAGATCCTGATATGCGATTGACTTGATATCAAGCTCATTCAAAAGTATGTAATTTTCTCTATAAGACAAGATAAAATGTTCTGGGAATTTAGTTTTCTAAAATGGTAAAAAAATCATTAACAAAAAACCTTCCATTTTTTAAATATTTAGTTTATTTACACAGTGTTTTTTAACAAATTTCCATACAAATTTATACGTAAATATTAGATTTAAAGCACTTGTGTCTAATGATTTTTTCTACCATTATAAAAAATTAAATTCCAAGAAATTTTGATTCTGTCGTGAAGAGAAAATTACGCACTTTCGAATGAGCTTGATATCAAGTCATTCGCATGTCAGGATCTTATTTTATAGAGGCTTAAAAATGGCCAAAATGGGCCTTTTTTATACCCTCCACTCTAGTGATAGAGGGTATATATAAGTTTGTCATTCCGTTTGTAACACCTCGAAATATTGGTCTAGCACCCCATAAAGTATATATATTTATGATCCTCGATCGATTTTAAGTCGATCTAGCGATGTCCGTCCGTCCGTCCGTCCGTCTGTCTGTCTGTCCGTAGAAAACACGCTAACTTTTGAAAGACTTTACGGAGGCTACTGAAGTTTGGCATATATGTTTGTCATTTACCTGGTCAGGTTGGTATTGCAATCCAGCCAAATTGGTCCAGTGGTTCAAAAGTTATGAGCAAAAGAGTAAATTTCGGCAAGGGTGTTTCGCGAATTTACGAGATAAAATACACGATAACTTTGACAATAATGAGACTACTGAAGCTTGGCATGTATCTTTGCCGTTCCCCGGGTCTGTTTGGTTTTAAATTTCAGCTCAATCGGTCCAGTGGTTCAAAAGTTATAAGCAAAACCCTGAATTTCAAATTAGTTTCATCTAAAATGCCACGTGTTTTAACAAGTTTTAAAAGCATTGAGTTACATAATAATAGTGAACCTCCCTATTAATATGTTTACCTCTCTCTTAGTATCTCACTCTCTCATATTGTAATTATTATTTAACTCACTTAATATTTGAGTGGAGTTCGTTTTCCCTTTCCGTTTATTGTTTCCCTTTCCTATTTACTAATATAACATTATCGCTTACTCTCTTATTCTCTCTTTCTCTATTTATATTATATCTAATTTGTTGTGCTCATTAAAGTAAAGTTATTCTTCCCTTTCCGCTTATCTGTTCCCTTTCCCTATAACTAATGTTTAAACTACTCACTTTGGAGTTTAGAGTATATTTTATGTGTACATTATAATTTTAAAGAATATTGTAAAATTGTCTTAAACTTAAAGTCTTCTAATAAAGACATATTTTTGTTTACTTCCGCATAATAAAATGTTGTTTTATTTAATAATTTATTAATAATAAAATAATAAAACTATTGGTGGTAACTAAACAATGCTTTTCAAACTTGTTTAAATTTTAAGCAATGCTTTTTAAGCATGTTTAGTTTTAAAAGCATTGGTAACTTAAAAACCAAACTCGAAAAAATTTTACACTCAAAAAAAATTTTACACTCAAAAAAAAATTTTACACTCAAAAAAAATGTACACAAAAAAATTTTTTTTTTTTTACATACGTACGTGCATTCACTCAGAAATATTTTTACAGTAAAAAAAACATTACACTCGAAAAAAAATTTACACTCAAAAAAAAAACTATTAATTTTTCTTTTTTTTTTAAAAAAAATTACAAAAAAAGAGTTTTTTACTTCCCGGGTAAAAATGAAATATATATGATCATATATGAAGATATATGGATCATATATGGATTTATATAACCATATATTATCATATATGCCTCCATATATGTTCATATATGATCTGATCCGAAAATTGGCCCGATATGACCTCATATCGGGCCAATTTTCGGATCAGATCATATATGAACATATATGGAGGCATATATGATAATATATGGTTATATAAATCCATATATGATCCATATATCTTCATATATGATCATATATATTTCATTTTTACCCGGGTTAAAATAAAATATTTCTAATCAAAATTGTTAATTTTTTCACGTTAAAAAATGTACTACCCTTTGAAAAAATGCATTGTGGAGGGTTTTCATAGATTCGGCAAAGTCGAATTTAACTTTTCTACTTGTTGACACTTTAACCGCGATTTTTTCAAAATTGCGACGTGATAGAAAAATTTGAGTGACCGTTTTGGAATCGGGAAACCAAAACCTATAAAAATTTTTTGGTTTCATTCAAAACGCAGCGACAAACCTCAGATTTGTAGAGCGGTGTTATTTATTATCCATATGGATATCGTTGGCCTATGTCTTCACATAAGTACCCTCCAAAATTTACACATTTTCCTAAAAAAAATATTTAAAAAAGCCGAATTTTTACAAGGCTATGCCACCATTGGATAGGCATTAAAAAAACCTTTCTTCTCATATGAAAACATCATATAATGGCTGAAAAATCAAAAAAACGATTTTTTCGCCATTTTTTGACCAATGTTTTGAACCCCTAAATCCCCGATATGGCCGATAATCCGAGACACCTCAACCTTAGAATTGTCTCTTTGATATATATTTTAAGTTTCAGGTAAATCGGTTCATAAGGGTTGAGATACTTCCCTTGTAAGTGGAGGGTATAAAAACACAAAATTCCGAAAGATTTTCGTACAGAATTTTTTTGTTTTTTAAACATTTTTAGCATAGATAAATGTTTTAAAATCTGAGAATTTTTCGTTACGCAAAATGTCTAAAACTTTTTTTAAGGCATTTTTTCGTATGGAAAAATTCTCAGATTCTGAACATTTTTGGTACAGAAAAGCTGTTGGACTCTGAAACATTTTTTGAAAAGTTGTTAGATTCGGAGAAACGTTTTGTTTAAAACGATTCTTAGATTCTAACACATTTTTGGAATAGAAAAATTCTGAGAAATTTTTTCGTATAAATAACAAGAATCTGTGACAGTTTTCGTATAGAAAAATCCTCATTTATCAAATTTTTAGAATCTAAACGAATCTCATTCTAATGAAATGAGCAAATTCACAATAAGTTTTGTCGGGAACAATTTTCCAGTTTTGTGTATGTGTATATTTAAAAAAAAATAACTAAAGCTTTGATTAATACACCGTCCAACTAATTTCAAATTTTGGCTGTACAGATGAACCGGCTGTACAGATGAACCGGACTAAAAAAAATTCTGAGAGTACGGCCGAAAATAAAATACACGTGTCTCCCAGTTTTTCTAGAAAAATACAAAAAAAAAATTTGCACTATAGAAAAATTCACTCCGTCAGAAAGTGGGTATAAAAATTACATTCCCGTGTCGCTCAGGTTTTGTAAATCAATTCGCGTTTTTCGCGAAAAATGCAAACAAAACATATTGGTAAATTGTTTTTCACAAAAGAAGTGTGAAATAAGTCGAAAAAATGTAGAAAATTTTCTTCTGAGAAAAATAGTGTTAAAAGACGTGTTTAGTAAAATTTAGTAATGACGGTTATTTTTTTTGGAATATGTTAACCTTCTATCTGCAATTTTTAGGGTTAACTTTTGTCCTTATTCGAAATACTCTCCTAGAAAACCATTTAACCGTGCGTTTTAAGGGTTAAAATGTTCCACAAAAATGTGTTGCATAATATTTTACTACAGGTTGTCAAAGGCCAAAAGTTCGTAAGAGGTTGGTAGCAAAATGCTTAAAAAAGTAAAATTGTAAAGTATCATATTTTATTAAATTGTGTTATACCAAACATACTTTACAATTTTATTTTTTTGAGCATTTTGCTTGCATCGCACAAATTATTGGCCTTTGACAACTCCTACTGAAATTTGATGCAGAACATTTTTGTAGAACATTTAAACTCTTTAAACGCACGATTTAATGGTATTCTAGAAGAGTATTTGAAATAAGGACAAAAGTTAACAAAAGTTAAAATACGCGATTTAATGGTTTTCTAGGAGACCATTAGAAATGAGGGCAAAAATTACCCCTAAAAATGGATGATATAGGGTTAATATATTCTACGAAAATAACCGTCTTTAAATTTCTCTAAAGACTTGTTTAAACGTTATTTAGCTCACAAGTAGATTTAATAAATTTTTCGACTAATTTCCGACTACTTTGGAAAAACACAACCTTTTTATTGGCGTTTTTCGCGAAAACGCTAATTGATCTAGAAAAACTTGGAGACACTTTTATTTTATTTTCAACCCTACTTTCAGAATTTTTCGGTATGGTCCATGTGTACAAAAGTGTGTCGGACGGTGATACTTTTGTAAAAAAGTTTCAGATTCAGAAAAGATTTTTCGATTTAAAAATTGTCAAGTTTTGTTAAACTTCGAGTAAACAAGTGAGAGTACTAAATTCGGCTGTGCCGAATTTTTTATACCCTCCAAAATGTAAAAAAAAATAAATAAATAAAAAAATTTCAGGTGCGTTTTTTTGGAGGGGGGCGGTGATGGGGTCAGTGGGGGACACCTTCCCATCGCGATTAACATACCAAATGTTTCGTTTATTAACAAAAATACAAAAAAACACATAAAAACGTGTATTTTTTCAGAGGTTGGTTCAGTTCTTCAAAGGGGAACTTTTTTCCCCCTGCACCGATTTTGCCCATTCACAAACTTAACCTGCCTATGAGCATGAGACATATTTATGTCATACTTCAAGAGTCTAGCTGTTTTATTTTGGACTGCATTGTGTTATCTACAGACAGACGGACGAACGGACGGACGGACAGACAGGCATTCATAGAATGTCTTAGAATCGATCATGCATCAATAATATTTATACTTTATGGGATCCCCGACCGATATTTCGATGCGTTACAAACGGAATGACAAAGTGAGTATACCCCCATACTGTGGTTGGAGGGTATAAAAATACTTTAATTAGCATAGACTTTACATTTTGCTTATGTTCTGAACTAGAGTTTGCAAATAATCGAGATATTTCATAATCGCGATTACGATTAAAAAAATTGCCGTTAATCGCGATTATCGATTAATCGAATTTTTAAATAATTTGAATTGCACAGCTTTATTATATTATTTATTTTAAAATTTACATTTCGGAACGTAACAATTTACAAAAATTAATATTTTTCAGAAATAAAATTATAAACATTCGAATTTTCCCAGCAAAAATAAATCGAGATTTAACAACACAGCTTCTTTTTATGGCATATCACAGAGCATCCAAAAAGTCTTGATAATGCTGTGGAAACAAGGGAGGAACATTATAATTTTTTGATAAGGTTTTCTTTTTTTAAAAACTTACAAAATTCTTTTTTGATATAATTTCACACATCTTTTCCTTTTTAACATCTTTAACACTTTAAAGATGATAAATTATGAGTTTTTGGAGAAAAATACAAGATTTCCTTGCATCTTTATTGTGCTTAAATCAACTCTTCAAAGAGCGCTTGAATCATAATAAAATAAATAAATTAAAAAAATAATTTCACTGCGTCTTAATAGCGATTTATCTGAATTACCAATAAGTGCTCTGAACTGTGACATAGCCCACGGAAATCATGCCTGAATTCAGGTGGTGTGGATGCGATCTTTGACTCGTGATTCCTTTTCAAAAGCTGCTTTCAGTTCAGCAAAATTTCTTTTGAGTCGTGTTCTGAATACTAGCCGATGGCAAATAAAGAGCTGATTGTGGAAAAATTTATTAAACAATTTTACAACAGCATCTTCAGTCGGCAACCAGCCATCAAAGTTTGAAAAAAATACTTTTTTCGACAAAATCATACAACGTTCAAATTTTTTGACCAAATCCGGCCAAAGCCTTTTGAATATACTTCTACAACAAAATTTAACCCCTCAATAAAATCAGAATTTAAAATTTACTTTAAATTTGAACATTTACGAGAAAACAAGGAAAGAAAAATTACAAACGAGTTAAATTAATCTTTTAACCAAATTTTAAATTCGTTATAAAAACAGTGTATTTTATATATAATGATTAATCGCAATCGTATGTTTTTTTTGTCGATTACGATTACGATTAATTGGCCCGATTAATCGCGATTACGATTACGATTTTAATCGTTTTGCAAACTCTAGTTCTGAACACTTTTTTTGGAAAACAAAGTCTCAAACCCTGAGAAAAATTTTGTAAAAATCCATCTCCAAATCACAGAATTTAACCATTTTTACCTCACTTTGTCTTTCCGTTTGTAACGCATCGAAATATCGGTCGGGGACCCCATAAAGTATATATATTATTGATCCATGATCGATACTAAGACATTCTATGAATGTCCGACAAAGGTCCTCTTCAGTTTTGACTCAAATGACTGTAATAGCCGCATTATAATAGGTATCTTTTCGAAAATTGGCAGGTAATAAGATTTTATCTACACAAATCACCGTTCCGAATTTTAAAGAAATCGCGCCAGTTCTTCTAATAAATTTTTGCTTTCGTTTTAACTCGAAAGCTAAAGCTGTCAGAAAAAAGTTAATACTAATTTTGGAATCCTTGCAGGCAATATAGTTAAGCTCGTGTTTAATTAAACTGAGGCTCCGGAATTAGTGTTTGAAATTATGGCCTAGTAAAATTGGTAAAAATCTCACTTTTTCGAGTTTTTAACAGCGATTTGCTTGCGAACGCGAGCTGATGAAAAAAATTTGGAAAACAGATTCGGAATCAGCACACTTAACTCCATATAAAACAATAGTCAAAGGTCAGGCAATTTTAAAATGGTTTACTTTTGTCAACCTGTGTAATAACTTAAATAATGATCAAATTTTAAAACTTTATTGCAAAAATCATAATAAATCAATTTGTAAACTTTGTTCACGTGAGAGAAGATGATGAGATAATGAGATGTAGAGTAGACTGGTTCGAAATCCTACAAAGTCTAAGGATCGATTGTCCTTAGTGCGGGAAAGTGGTAATGGGGTAATATAAGCATTTTATGGAAGACAACTTTTTAATCGATCAAAAACTCTATTAGCGCATCGGTGGTCAAAATTGAGATTTTGGTCAAAATGGCCAAATTTTCAAAAAAATTTTAAAAATACAAATTTCATTTTCTTGCTTAGTAAAAAAATTTTTTTTTATTGCATTTGATACTACTAACTTATGTATTAAATATTGGAATTTTATGCCATCACTAACATATTTTTATTTAAGATACAAAAAAAATCATATTTTTGTCGCGGTTTTAAAAACCACTTTTTTTTTTTATTTTAATTTTTATTTTTTATTAAAATTGCAAAATATATCGATTTTATTACTCAATGTTATTGAAAACATCATAAAGACTAAAGATTTAAATTTTTGCGAAAATCCGTTCGGTAGTTTTTTGTGGGGAGCGGTTTCAATTGAGCGGATTTCAAGGAAATCTAATTTTTTGCCATTTTTTTGAGTTTTTATTTTTTATAAACTACATTTTTGTACAAATTGACCAATATTATGCTCTATCTTGTTCCATTTGATCATGGTAACTTAGTTTTGAAACGATAGATTTATAGGACATCTTTAACCCTAATCGGTCAGCGGCCGAAAGTGTCCCGTACTGAGTTTTTTTAGGTTTTAACTACTGTTTAATGAAATTAATGGTTGCAAAATCATGTTTGTGTTGAATATTGTGTTGTATAATCTTTTATTTAATCATATTGACTTAATTTTGAAACATACATATTTTTGGACATCTTTAACCCTTATGTGCATGCAACCAAAAATGTCCCCTACCAAAATTTTAATGTTTTTCACAAATAAAAAAAAAACACATTTTTGTATTCAAAATAGTCATAAATAATTAAGTGAATAATTTTGATATTGCCGAAAGCGTTAACCCTTCTGAAATAAAGGTCAAAAGTGGCCCACTAACAGATTTTTAAGAATTAGGATTATGTGCGGATTAATTTTGTTTTAATAAAACTAAAATTTTTTGATATTATATCACACGCAATCATTCATTTCATATATGAATTTTGAGTAATTTTATGTTTATTTTTTTATTTATTTTATGTTTTATTTTTGTTTTAAAACAGAGATGGTTATATAAGATCTACTTTATTGTCTCGCTCTAATTTAACCTCACTTGAGTGAAAATCGCAATTTAAAATTAAAGATTAAGGCATAAGCCTGTACATTAGGGTTATGACTTTTTGAATTTTTTTGCAAATATCAAAATTTACCTGCCCTAGCCAAAAAGGCCATAAAAAATATTAAGAATTGAATTTTCAAAAAATTTCCCGCACCAAACGAGATGAAATTTGGTCTATATTTTCTTAATTTAATTGAAACTAAGAAAATATGAGACCCAAAACGATGCGTAGGAAAAGCTATTTAGGGTGAAAAGGACGAATGCTTTATGGAGGGACTTTTTTGACTCCTTCAAGATTCAAATTTGGCGGTTTAACCCTTAACTGCATACAGTTAACAATTTATAACGTCAATTTTGGCAGCATATAGCTCCAAAAGTAAAAGTACGAGTGGCATTATTTTTATTCGTAATTGTTTACAAGATCTTTTTTATATAATTCATTCATTGGAAGGGTTAAAATTACCTTATTTTTTAAAAATAGGACTTAAAACAAAAAATATCTATGACTTTTTAGAAATTGCGTTTGGTGCGGAAGGTTCTTTTTTCCAAAATGGTCTATCACGTGGTGATAGGTAAAAATTTTGTCAAAAATGAGTCATAACCCTACTGTACGTAAAAAAAAAAATATAAAAAAACACAAAAAAATATAAAAAAAAACAACAAAAAAACTTAAACACCTCAAAATGGGGTCATTTATAACCACATCCTCGTCGTTGATCGGGGTGAAGCTAAGTGTGAAAACGAATGGGCATTTAGTCTACACTAAAAAAAACCTTGTAAAATTACAAGAAAAACGTGTAACTTTTTTTTGAAAAAAATTCATAGTAATTTTACAAGATTTTTTGTTTCGTAATTTTACTAGATTTTTTGCTACCTCCTTTTTTACGAGAATTCCTAGTAAGTTTTCAAGCTTTTTACCAATAATTTTGTAAATTAACAGTTTTTTGGCGCAATTAAAATTACAAGGAATTCTCGTGAATTTAGTAGATTTTTTTGTAAAATTATCTCGGATTTGTAAAATTACAAAAAAAATGTAAAATTACAAAAAAGAATGTTAATTTCGATTTGTTAAAAAACAAGGAAAACTGTCAAATATTGGTAAAATGGGATTACGAGACTTTCCTTGTAATTTGACAAAGTTTTTTTTGTTCTTAAAAGTTTGATTTAGAGATTATTTGTTTTATGGCTTTTTTGACATTAATAAATATATGAAATGAATGGTTGCGTGTGATATAATATCAAAAAATTTTAGTTTTAATAAAACAAAATTAGTCCCAAGTAATCCTAATTCAATGTTATTATTTCGGCTTAAAAATCTGTTAGTGGGCCACTTTTGACCTTTATTTCAGAAGGGTTAACGCTTTCGGCAATATCAAAATTATTCACTTAATTATTTATGACTATTTTGAATACAAAAATGTGTTTTTTTTTTATTTGTGAAAAACATTAAAATTTTGGTAGGGGACATTTTTGGTTGCATGCACATAAGGGTTAAAGATGTCCAAAAATATGTATGTTTCAAAATTAAGTCAATATGATTAAATAAAAGATTATACAACACAATATTCAACACAAACATGATTTTGCAACCATTAATTTCATTAAACAGTAGTTAAAACCTAAAAAAACTCAGTACGGGACACTTTCGGCCGCTGACCGATTAGGGTTAAAGATGTCCTATAAATCTATCGTTTCAAAACTAAGTTACCATGATCAAATGGAACAAGATAGAGCATAATATTGGTCAATTTGTACAATAATGTAGTTTATAAAAAATAAAAACTCAAAAAAATGGCAAAAAATTCGATTTCCTTGAAATCCGCTCAATTGAAACCGCTCCCCACAAAAAACTACCGAACGGATTTTCGCAAAAATTTAAATCTTTAGTCTTTATGATGTTTTCAATAACATTGAGTAATAAAATCGATATATTTTGCAATTTTAATAAAAAATAAAAATTAAATTAAAAAAAAGTGGTTTTTAGAACCGCGACAAAAATATGATTTTTTTTGTATCTTAAATAAAAATATGTTAGTGATGGCATAAAATTCCAATATTTAATACATAAGCAGTAGTATCAAATGCAATAAAAAAAAAATTTTTTACTAAGCAAGAAAATGAAATTTATATTTTTAAAATTTTTTTGAAAATTTGGCCATTTTGACCAAAATCTCAATTTTGACCACCGATGCGCTAATAGAGTTTTTGATCGATTAAAAAGTTGTCTTCCATAAAATGCTTATATTACCCCATTACCACTTTCCCGCACTAAGGACAATCGATCCTTAGACTTTGTAGGATTTCGACCCAGTCTAATGTAGAGCCCTCCCCCCAAAAAAAAACACGCTTCTAATTTTTATTTTTTTTTACATGTTTGGCGGATATAAAAGATAAGGGACATCCCAATTTTACACTCTCAATTATTTTTGTTTCAGTGTTACAATAAAACTCGGTTAGAATGAACTCCGTTATTTCGAACTCATTCTGAATCCAGACAGTTCGGTAACAATTTTCATACAAAATACTAGGTACTTTTAAAACGAACTCGGATAAAACGAACTAATTATTATGGTCCAACAAATACAGTTTCAAGTATTTACCTTTTTATAACAAACATTTTTGAAATCTGCTGCAATCATGTTCATCAAGCTAACTAAAGGTTGGAAATTTTTGGTTAATTTTATAATTTTAATAAAAATAAGTTATATTTTTAATGTTTTCTTAAATTTAAATAGTTTATTTACAACAAAAAACAACATTTAAATCAAATAAAATATCATTTGAATTTTTTTGTTTTGGAAATAAAATTAGGTTGATATGAAATATACTCCGCTTATAGCAAACTTTGCCTGTAACGAACCTTTTTTACTGGTCCCTCGAAGTGGGTTATAACCGGGTTTTACTGTATGTACATATGTATATGTATTTAAAGAATTTGTTTTTTTTTTTTTTTAAATATTGATTTTCTTTTGGTAAATTTTTAATTTTTCATTTTAAGTGTTTTCTTTACCACCTTTAAAATCCACAAATGATTACAAAGTCTCCAAAGTAATTCCATAATAATACTTGTTAAATTTAATACTTACTTATAATACTATATGTAGTGATTATCTTTTGAATTCCTTGTACTTTATGTCGTAGCATTAAATTGTTATTGTTTTCGTATTGTATTGAATTGAATACAGAGAGTAATAACTAATCCATTGTAAGTCTTTCTTTCTTTTTACTTCAAATTATTTACAAACAAATAAATAATAACAATTTTGTAATAGTGTTATGGTTACAACATAACAAAATTCATAATACCAGTTGACATATCTTATGACATGACATTTATCTGAATAGACTGACAGACTAACTTTGTTATAAATGGGGCATTCCATGCAAAATTTTTAGATATTCCCAATATTTTTACAGTTTAGTACTGTTTGAAAACTAATACGTGGTCAATTTTCAGATTTTTTTGATGATCCGTTTAAAAGATATAGGACATTGTTGCTTGGCTCAAACTTTACTCATAATTTTTTCAAAATTGGTCCAAATTCCAAAATTATTTTTTAATATTTTTTTTTTGTTTTTCTCTGTTCTTTGAAACAAAAATTTCTTGAGTCTCATTTTTTTTTGTTTTCCCCTTATTTCCCTTATTTATTATTCTTCAATTAAATAACTGAGCCCAAAGGGCCATATATAGTTACTAGCTGTTTTGCACCCGGCGTTGCCCGGGTTGAAAAACATATATGTATAATCAATGAGTTATTTATTAGTCAGTTTAATTACTGCTTCGTGACTTGAGGTTCGGTCGATTTTTTCGATTTTTCTCAGCGTGAGGAACATGGTATGTATGTGTTCCTCCGTAATGGGAACAATCCTAATATTAATGTATTTCTTTAATATTTATCAATTTATTTCTTTTATGGCTTTTAAAAGGAACCTACAGTTCCCTCCTCGGTTAGCACTTTATGTGGTGAAAACTTCAATAAAGACATAACTTTCACTGAAGTTCAAGTGGGAGTGGCATTTAACGCATTTAGGTAAATTTTGGTCTCATGTGACCTATAGTTTCCCTATTGGTTAGCTCGTGAAAAAAATTGCAATTAAATTTGCTCAGCAGTTTTTCCACGTTCGCGGAACAGGCAGACATAACTCTCACTAAAGTACAAAGGGGCATGCCATTATATGCCTTTTTATCAGTCGCTGTTTAATATTGCCTTCAAAGTGCCCCTTGGCCCGATCGACATGGTAAATAGTGAGTACGGATCAGACAAAAATAAATTGTCTATAGTTTCCGCCTCAATAAGTACTAAATAGCTGTGGTAAAAATTATAATAACATCGGGTTCGCCGTTTAAGCGTGATTACGTAAAGGCAGAATAAACTTTCAGTACATTGCAAAAGACGTTGCAGTTGATACAGACTAAAGTTCCCGCCTCTGTTAGTGCTGTCTTTGGAAAATGTTTTGTTAAAATCGGCTTAGTAGTTTAAGCGTTAATAAGGAACAGACCTAATCTGATAAAATAAAAAGGGGCGTGCTATATTATTTTTTATTTAAATCGCTATAGTCGTTTAAGCATGATTACGGAACATTCCAAAATCGTTCAATATAGTACAAAGGGGCGTGTCAAAGAGGCGTGACATTTTCCGCCTCTTTGTGCAAATGCGCTCTTTTTATAATCTATAGTTTTCTCTTCGGTTAGTACTATCATTGGTAAAAATTTCACTAAAATCGGTTCAGCCGTTTATGCGTGATTACGGAACAGGAAGAAATAACGTTTAATGTAATACAAAGGGGCGTTCCATTTTACGCCTTCTTTTTTGATCGCCCTCTATTGTTTTCGCTTCGGTTAATACTATCTGTGGTGAAAATTTAATGAAAAACTGCTCAGCCGTTTAAGCGTAATTGCGGAAAAGCAAGAAATAACTTGCAGTGTAATAAAAAGGGGCGTGACATTGTACACCCCTTCTTTCCATCGCCCTCTATTGTGGCTCACAGTTTCCGCCTCGGTTAGTACTATCTGTGGTAAAAATTTCAGTGAAATCGGTAAAATCGCTTTTCAGTGATTGCGGAACAGGCAGATATAGTTTCTGTATAGTACAAAGGGGCGTGGCATTTTACCCCCATTTTATCCGATCGCGGATTTTTCTATCTCTGGTGAAAATTTCATAAAAATGGATTCAGCCGTTTTTCTGTTGTTGTCGGACAGGCAGATATAGCTTTAACATGGTACAAAGGGGCGTGGCATTTTACGCCCCTTTGTCCGATCGCGGTCGCTTATGGCCTACAGTTCCGGCCTCGGTTAGTACTATCTGTGGTGAAAATTTCATGAAAATAGGTTAAGCCGTTCTTTACTTATTGCGGAACAGGCAGATATAGCTTCAGCATGGTACAAAGGGGCGTGGCATTTTACCCCCATTTTTTCCGATCGCGGATTTTTCTATCTCTGGTGAAAATTTTATGAAAATCGATTCAGCCGTTTTTCCGTTGTTGCCGGACAGGCTGATATAGCTTTAACATGGTACAAAGGTGCGTGGCATTTTACTCCCCTTTGTCCGATCGCGGTTGCTTATGGCCTATAGCTCCCGCCTCGGTTAGTACTATCTGTGGTGAAAATTTCATGAATATGGGTTAAGCCGTTCTTTACTTATTGCGGAACAGGCAGATATAGCTTCAGCATGGTACAAAGGGGCGTGGTATTTTACGCCCCTTTGTCCGATCGCTGTCGCTTACTGCCTATAGTTCCCGCCTCGGTTAGTACTATCTGTGGGAAAAATTTCATGAAAATGGGTGAAGCCGTTCTTTACTTATTGCGGAACAGGCAGATACAGCTTCAGCATGGTACAAAGGGGCGTGGCATTTTACGCCCCTTTGTCCGATCGCTGTCGCTTACTGCCTATAGTTCCCGCCTCGGTTAGTACTATCTGTGGTGAAAATTTCATGAAAATGGGTTAAGCCGTTCTTTACTTATTGCGGAACAGGCAGAACAGTCTTCAGCATGGTACAAAGGGGCGTGGCATTTTACGCCCCTTTGTCCGATGGCGGTCGCTTATGGCCTATAGTTCCACCTCGGTTAATACTATCTGTGGTGAAAATTTCATGAAAATCGGTTAAGCCGTTTTTCTGTTATTGGCGGACAGGCAGATATAGCTTCAGCATGGTACAAAGTGGTGTGGCATTTTACGCCCCTTTATCCGATCGCTGTCGCTTACGCCTATAGTTCCCGCCTCGGTTAGTACTATCTGTGGTGAAAATTTCATGAAAATGAGTTAAGCCGTTCTTTACTTATTGAGGAACAGGCAGATATAGCTTCAGCATGGTACAAAGGGGCGTGGAATTTTACGCCCCTTTGTCCGATCGCGGTCGCTTATGGCCTATAGTTCCCGCCTCGGTTAGTACTATCTGTGGTGAAAATTTCATGAAAATCGGTTAAGCCGTTCTTTACTTATTGCGGAACAGACAGACAGACAGACAGACGGACAGAAAGACAGACAGACAGACAAACCAACAATCAGATTTATAATATTAATAATAGGGATAAAAATACTACTTTATGTAAATAATACTACAATGGTATAATAAAATTTAATAATAAAAAACTTAATATTATATTATAAAATGCAGAAAAATTTAACCTAATGAAAGAGCAAAAAAAAAAAAGTTCTTAAATAAGAGCAAAAGAATGAAATAGAAAAGTACATTAAAAAGATTTAGAGAAAAGCAAGAATAAAAAGAATAGAAAAAAAAAATTGACACTGTAAAACAATTTAAAAAAATAAGCGAATCCCTAATTACAATATATGTAATAAAAATAGTAGCAACCAAATTTACAAGTTTTTACTAGATAGATGAATCATAGTTTTTCGTTTAAAAGTATGGTACGAGAATTCAAATGATTTAAGATCATTAGGCAATTTATTGAAAATTCTTGCTACTCTCACCTGAAATAATCGTTCCAAAATAGAAGATAACTTTGGAATTTGAATCTGACGATTACGTGTAGAACGACTAAAAATAAAAAATGAAATCAAATACGTAATGTTACCAGTTTTATAAATATTATAAAAACACAGCAAACTCCTCATTTTTATGTAGTTCTCGAAAGAACAACCCAAAAATCTACAAACATAAGGTGAAACGTGGCTACGACTTCTTAAGGAGAAGAGATAACGCATAACTCTATTAAACAATTTTGTTAGTTTCTTTATATTGTAGCCCAAAGTACCACTATATACTTCAATGCCATATAAAAATATTGGCATTACAAGGGAATGAATTATCATAACCTTAACGTGCATTGGTAAAATCAAATTAATGTTGTAAAGCCTTCGCAAAGAGTAATTAACTCTGGAAGTAATAAAGTTTATATGTCCATCAAAATTTAGTTTATTATCTAACCACAAACCAAGGCACTTCATACGATCAACAAATTGAATTCTACTACCATTGATATTAATTCTTAAATCAATTTTAGGCGATCCAAAAAACATAGCTTTAGTTTTTGAGGCGTTGATAAATAGTTCGTTTTCCTTCAACCAATCAACAATATTAGAAATGCTGTAATTTATCATTTGTTGCATAGCATCTGAGAATTGTCTCTCACCACTAAATAGAAAAAACAAGTCATCTGCATAAGCAAATGAAGTACATGAAGAAAAATTAATGATATTAAATATATCATTAATGTATATATTGAATAACAGAGGGCCAAGAACCGAACCCTGAGGAACACCACTTGTAATAGGCAAAACATTCGAGCAATTACCCCCAATAGAAACATATTGACTTCTTCCATTAAGGTAAGACAAAATAAGTCTACAAGACATTTTTGAAAGACCTAAATTACGATGTAGCTTGGAAATTAAGATTTTATAATCAACTTTATCAAAGGCCTTCGTTAAATCAACAGATAAAAGAACGTTGGCATTACGGCGACACGAAATAACTCCCACATGAAATAACTCCCACCTAAAAAATGAAATAAGTCCCAAAAAAAACTCCATACAAAGTTGGGAGTTATTTCATATGAAATAACTCCCAATTTAGTGGGACTTTTATCATTTTTGTTGGGAGTTATTTCATAATTTTTTCGGTGGGAGTTCTTTCATACGAAAGAACTCCCACTACAATAGCGATGAAATAACTCCCACTATTGTTTCATTGTTGGTGAAAGTATCTGGAACATTTTGACTTATAGAATATTATTATTAATAAATTAAAATTTGTTGTGATTTTGGTACCAAATTTTAGGACGAAGTGCTTTTTAACAAATTTGTATGTTTTAGAAATTTTGCTACCAAAACTGGCAAGGATTTTTGTGGTAAGAGCGCACTGCAGCCGAAAATGTTTTCGTTAGAATACAAAATTGTTATAAAAAAGACGGAGAACGCGAAAGTTATCAAACGTGTTGTGTTTTCGATAACATAGAAAGTTTTTCGATAACATACAAGATTGTTGGAAAAAGCAGCGCAGATGAAAATTTAAAAGATTTAATTAGAACATGATGTAAAAAACCGCCGCAGGCGAAAATTTGGTACCAAAAATCGCCGCGATTTTTGGTACCAAATTTTCGCCTGCGGCGCTTTTTACAACAAGTTCTGATTAAATCTTTTAAATTTTCGGTAACATAGAAATTTGTCACAATAAAGAAAATTTAAAAGATTTAATCAGATCCTGTCACAATAAGACCTGTCGCAATAAGCGCCGCATGCAAAAATTTGGTACCAAAAATCGCCGCGATTTTTGGTACCAAATTTTCGCCTGCGGCGCTTTTTACAACAAGATCTGATTAAATCTTTTAAATTTTCGGTAACATACAAATTTCTCGCAATAAGCGCCGCATGCAAAAATTTGGTACCAAAAATCGCCGCGATTTTTGATACCAAATTTTCGCATGCGGCGCTTTTTACAACAAGTTCTGATTAAATCTTTTAAATTTTCGGTAACATAGAAATTTGTCGCAATAAAGAAAATTTAAAAGATTTAATCAGATCCTGTCGCAATAAGACCTGTCGCAATAAGCGCCGCAGGCGAAAATTTGGTACCAAAAATCACGGCGATTTTTGGTACCAAATTTTCGCGCTTTCTACAACAAGATCTGGTTAAATCTTTTAAATTTTCGGTAACAAACTAATTTCTCGCAATAAGCGCCGCATGCGAAAAAAAATCCCGGCGATTTTTGGTACCAAATTTTCGCATGCGGCGCTTATTGCGACAGGTTGTAATTAAATCTTTTAAATTTTCGGTAACATTCAAATTTGTCGCAAAAAGGACCGCACGCGAAAAATTGGTACCAAAAATTGTTGCAAAACACCGCCGCGATGTTTGAATGTAACCGAAGCAAGTCAAATAGAACACTCGATGTATTTTTGCATGTTGTCGAAAAACTCTGAAAAAAAAACAAATCAGCCGTCAAGTTTCGCATTTGGCAGTTATTATAACTTGTTTGTATTGTACCGAAAGTAACATCAGGATCCTCGTTCTCGACTTAACTGATATATTTTCCCTTATTGTTTGTTTAATTTTTTTGAGATTTCTAAATTTTGTTATTGGGAGTTCTTTCATTATTAATGGGAGTTATTTCATTGGCACTTATTTCATTTTGTAGGTGGAAGTTATTTCATTGTGGTTGGGACTTATTTCATTTTTTTCTCCATTGGGACATATTTCATTTTTGGTGGGATTTATTTCATTGGGAGTTATTTCGTGGGAGTTATTTCATGTGGGAGTTATTTCGTGTCGCCGGCATTACCACCACTTACAGACTTTCTAATAGAATCAGTAAGTCCTAAAAGAAGAGATGTAGTATTTCTATTACATCTAAAACCATATTGTGCGTCATTAAAAAAAGAAACGTCATTAATATGAGCTAAAAGTTGATCCTTCAATAAAAATTTCTACCACTTTAGAAAGTACAGGAAGAATAGAAATCGGTCGTAAATTTTCCATCTCGTTAGATTCCAGCCTGAAGGAAAAATTGATTTAGTGATACTTAATACTATTCACAAAATGGAAAATAAAGGTGCTTATGTAGGGAAAACTAATTTTAAATATTTGGTTGAAAAACCATCACACCCAACCGCATTGGATTTAATTGATTGTAGAGCATCATATAACTCTTTAACATCAACAGTACGAAATGTAAATCCATCATTATTGGAAACCTCAGAGAAAAGTAGACTATCTGCAGAATTGTTACCTTGATTAGAAGAAAAATAATCATTTAAAATATCAACATTAATATCACCTATAAAGGACGTATTATCATCAAAACCATTAGCATGAAGCGTTTTCCAAATTTGCTTAGAATTTCTGCCACTAAAAAATTCAGCATGTGCCCTCCGTTTAGCATTACGGATTACAGTCTTTGCATGGTTTCTCAAACGACAAAAAGCCCTCCAATTTTGATCAGTCTTATCATTAAGATACGATCGATAAGCAGCATCACGTGTCAATAAAGAATTTTTGATTTCCGATGAATTAAACCAGGAATTATCCTGAAAATTAAAAACTTTACGTCTTATTAATGGCAAATTTTTTTGTTTAAAACTTCTATCAATTCTAAAAATTTTTTACTCAGTAAGATCGTGGGATTATGATTATTACTATTTTTTCGATTTTTCAAAAAATTTATATTACAGCTTTTCAAAATTTAAATCAGGTCTACTGCTCTACCGCTGTGTGTCCTTAAGGGGTCTGACCCTTATTAATTTTAAGCACTTAAAATTTTTCCAAACAAATTCCAAAGTAGTCTCCCATACAAAACGACATTTTTATAAATTTTCTCTAACCGCTCTAACTACCATAAGAGTGCCCATAGGCAGTGGAAATAGAGGTAGGTATGTTTTGAAAAAATGTTGGAAATCAGCTCCTACCGGTCCAATGGTGCTTCGTAGAGGGAAATTTAGTTAACCAAATCTAAAAGCATTAAAAAAACTGTATGGGTCCCTCCTTTAGAGTTGAAAATAAAGGGTAGGTACGTTCTGAGAAAACGTTTGGATTAAAAATGCCTGCGAATTTTGTACTCTTGGCCAAAACATTAAATCATGATAATGTTTTGCGGAAGATTTGGGTGTACTTGCCAAAGCAAAGTTTTTTTAAGAAAAAATAATGTTATATTACTTTGCTATTCCATGCAAAACGAATTGAAATATCAGTCGAGGACCCCATTAAAAAACCAAAAGAGCTGTACATTTCGTAAGTGAGTGCAAAAATAAGAGCAAAAAGTGCTTTTACATTTTGGAGAGTATAAAAGATTCGGCACCAAAGACTATACCACTCTCACTTGTTTTATGTACATTTGATAAACAAATGGAAATTTTTATGCGAAAAGCTTAGACTTGGTGAAAAAGTAGTTTTGGTAAAAATAATGTTTTTTTTTCACGAAAAACTAAATTATGTAAAAAAAATTTAATGAACCCAAAATTTTTGGTGAAAAAAAATTTTGATGAATTTTTTTTGATGAAAAATTTTTTGATGTTAAAAAAATTGATGAAACAAAAATTTTTGGTGAGACAAAAATTGATAATAAAAAATTTGATGAAAAAAATTGATGAAAAAAAATATGATAAAAAAAATTTATGAAAAAAAAAATTTTGATGAAAAAAAAAATTTGTGAAAAAAAAAATAATGAAAAAAAAATGGATGAAAAAAAAATTTGATAATAAAACAAAAAAAAAAAATGATGAAAAAAAAATTTATAAAAAAAAAAAAAATTTGATGAAAAAAATGATTGAAAAAAAAATTGATGAAAAAAAAATTTTGATGAAAAAAAATTCGATGAAAAAAAAAAATTCGATGAAAAAAAAAAATTGATAAAAAAAAAATTTGATAAAAAAAATTTGATAAAAAAAAACTATGAAAAAAAAAAAATTTGATGGAAAAAAAAAATTTATGAAAAAAAAAAATTTATGAAAAAAATTTGATGAAAAAAAATTTTTTTTTTGTTTTTTATGTTACTTTTTATTCTCCAGCTGGTGAAAAACGGCTTTATTCACCACGAGGTGAATTATTATCCAAGTTACAAACCCAAGTTATTAAAATTTTTGGTTTTAAGAAAATGAAAATAGTAATTCTTGTTTTCTTTTTCGTTAATTTTTAGCTTATATAGTCAAACTGAGGTGGCGTCCTGCAACTTTTTTAAAATTAAACACCTGCCAAAAAACATTATCATGTTAAAAAAAAAAATTGAGGATCGGTCATACATTTGACATCTGTAGGGGCACTGTAATGGCAGTAAGAGCAGTTGGAACAAATTTTTAAAAATATCGTTTTGTGTGGACTAACCCTTAGAAATTTAATATAATTTTTAAAAATATCGTTTTGTGTGGACTAACCCTTAGAAATTTAATATATACTGTTGGGTATTTCGAAAATTAATGGGGTTCGGTCTTGCAATTATCCCGTCTAGGACGCACTATTTGAGCAGTAGCCCTGATTTTAATATTTTTTCTTTAATCTAGAAAAAGTAATAATCGT
This sequence comes from Pegoplata infirma, assembly GCA_963921195.1. Taxonomy (NCBI): domain Eukaryota; kingdom Metazoa; phylum Arthropoda; class Insecta; order Diptera; family Anthomyiidae; genus Pegoplata; species Pegoplata infirma. The sequence continues at coordinate 50,155,449 of OY992539.1, read as the reverse complement.
AATCCCATGATCTTATTGGGCAAAAAAAAAAAATTTAAAAATAATTAAAGAAGATTTCCACATTTTTTTTTAAAAAAATCAAAGAGTACAAACATATTCAAAAATGAGATTTGAATTTTAAAACTTAAATATCGTATATTAGAACACTTTTAAGAACTGTTTATGAATATTTATTTAACAGTAAAAATAATAAAAAAATTGGAATTTGGACGATTTTTGAAGAAGTCATTAGTAAAAGGAGCTTGAGCAAAGGAACAACCCAGCAAAAATTGGCATTACTAGTAATGGGTTTTGTAATCCGAAACAGATGTTAATAAGTAGTTACTTATTGAATGAAACACCAATTATTTTAACAAGGGCGTGAGACAAAAATAACTAGTGAAGAGTATGGAGATAAATAAGTAGTTACTGCCTCGGATTACAAATAAGGAGTAAAAACCCATTACCAATAAGAAGTAAAATAATAAGTTAATTAAAACTTTTAAAATTTAACTTGTTTTTACTAAAACTTAAAAATTGCGTATTATTATTATGTTTTTAAGTACTTTTTAAGTTAATTGAATTGTAAAGGTAAAACTGCAAGTGCAAGACGATATTATTACTTAGAGGGGCTTTTATAACATATTACTGAGAAGTAGTTACTTTTGGGCTTAAAATAATGTTAATGGTAATGGGTACTCATTATAAATAATGTACTTGGTAATGATTACTTTTCACAACTCATTACCATGTTTTTGCTGGGAAGCTACGTATTTTTAAAAATTCGATATCTTTTAAACGGGCCATCAAAAAAAATCTGGCAATTTATTACAAAGTAGTTTTAGAAAGTTACAAAAAAACTGTTAAATATTTGAAAAATATATATAAAAACAAGTAGAAAAATTAAATTCGACTTGGTCGAATCTATGAATACCCTCCACAATGTTATCTGTTAGTAATTTTTTTAAAAAAATTTCAAAAATTGCATTACAAATTTTTTATTAGAAATATATATATTATTTTGAGTCAAACTTTCTTTTAATCAATCAAATTTTTTTGAGTGTAAAATTTTTTTGACTGTCAACATTTTTTTGAGTCTGCCATTTCATTAAACAAAAAAAAATAATAATGTGTACATTTTTTTTTGAGTGTAACATTTTTTTTTTGAGTGTAAATACTTTTTTAGTGTGCAATTTCTTTGAGTAACAAATTACTTTGTAAAATATTTTTGTTGTTTTATACCTATAATGTAATACAAAAACAAAAACTATTTCACATATTTTCTTCTTTTTATATTACCATCTTCTTCTTTAAAAACCAAAAACAAATTAACATTCAATCATACACATACTTTATTTGATTTTTTCCCGTTACATACAGTAACACTCACAATAACAAAACAATAACAAATATTTACTTGTCTAACAACTAAACTGCACCCCACGACAAGAAAACAAACAACAAGTTTTACAAAACTGGTATTTCACCATGCTTATAAAACTTGTTTAACGAGTTTTCAGCAGTTTAAGGTGAAACAAATCTGAAATTCACTGCTTTGCTTATAACTTTTGAACCAATGAACCGATTTTGCTGAAATTCAAAACCAAACAGCCTCGAGAAACGACAAATATATATGCTTAGCTTCAGCCCCCTCAGAATTGTCTTTCGAAAGTTATAGTGGTTTTAATCTTGTAAATTCGAAAAATACCCTTGCCGAAATTTACTATTTTGCTCATAACTTTTGAACCACTGGACCGATTTCGCTGGATTGCAATACCAACCTGACCCGGTAAATGGAGAACATATATGTTAAACTTCAGGAGCCTCCGTAAAGTCTTTCAAAAGTTAGCGTGTTTTCAACGGACAGACAGACAGACGGACGGACGGACGGACGGACGGACGGACGGACGGACATCGCTAGATCGACTTAAAATCGATCAAGGATCATGAATATATATACTTTATGGGGTCCTAGACCAATATTTCGATGTGTTACAAACGGAATGACAAACTTATATATACCCTCTATCACTAGAGTGGAGGGTATAAAAAATAATCTAATAAAAATTTTAAAGATTCGGATTTGGCATGGAATGCCCCATATACATATGTCTGTGAGATATTTATTTGAACATGTAGAATTATGAAATCTTCGTCAACATCAACATAATAATAATTTGTTATTACAGTAATCATTTAACCACAAAATTTTGTAAATAAAAAAGAGTGACCAGTTGTTATAGCAAAGTTTTAATTAGAAAAAATAATTTTTAACATGATAGGCCTTTTTTGTTGGCAAACTTAGATGGTTAACATGCATCAAAACGAAAAAAAAAAATTCTATATATTTTTCAATTTAATTTAGCGTCGTTTGGAAGAGTTTTGTAAAATATTACAAATTTTCGATGAAATATTGATAAAATTAGTTTATTAAATGCAATTTAGCTTGAAAGCAACACAATAACATTTATATTTTTTATACCCTCCACTCTAGTGATAGAGGGTATATATAAGTTTGTCATTCCGTTTGTTACACATCGAAATATTGGTCTAGGACCCCTTAAAGTATATATATTCATGATCCTCGATCGATTTTAAGTCGATTTAGCGATGTCCGTCCGCCCGTCTGTCCGTCCGTCCGTAGAAAACACGCTAACTTTTGAAAGACTTTACAGAGGCTACTGAAGTTTGGCATATATGATGGTCATTTACCTGGTCAGGTTAATATGGCAATCCAGCCAAATCGGTCCAGTGGTTCAAAAGTTATGAGCAAAAGAGTAAAGGGCAAGGGTTTTTCCCGAATTTGTGAGATAAAAAACATGATAACTTTCAAAAGACAATAATGAGACTCCTGAAACGTGATATATATCTTTGCCGTTCCCCAGGTCTGTTTGATATTGAATTTCAGCTCAATCGGTCCAGTGGTTCAAAAGTTATAAGCAAAACCCTGAATTTCAGATTTGATTCATCTTAAATGCCACGTCGTAAACAAGTTTTAAAAGCATTGGTGGTAACTTAGCAATGCTTTTCAAACTTGTTTAGTTATAAGGCAATTCTTTTTAAACTTGTTTAGTTTTAAAAGCATTGGTAACCTGAAAATTACACACGAAAAAAATTTTACACTCAAAAAAAATTTACACTCAAAAAAATTTTACACTCAAAAAAAATTTAGTTTGTTTTACGAAAATGTCATTATTTTGTGTACATACGTACGTGCATTCACCAAGAAATATTTTCACAATAAAAAACAACATTACACTCGAAAAAAGTTTTACGCTCAAAAAAAAAAAAGTATTTTTTTTTTTAATGACAAAAAAAGAGTTTTTTACTCAAAATAAAATATTTCTAATAAAAATTGTTAATTTTCTCACGTTAAAAATGTACTATCCTTTAAAAAAAAGGCATTGTGGAGTGTATTCATAGATTCGGCAAAGTCGAATTTAACTTTTCTACACTCAAAAAAATACGTTAATAAAAAAATTTTAAAATGGTTTGTATCCCAACTTTACTACTTTTTTACTAAACTCTACTAAAAAAACAATTTTTAGTAATTCTTTTTAGTAAAATCGCTTTACAAACTATTAATTTTTTACTGATTTTTTAATAATTTTTTCAGTTGATTTTTTAAAAATTACCGTTTTTTTCCGTTTTTTTCCCTATACACTATACACTAAATTAAAAAAAAAATATTTTATTAAAATATTTGGAAATAAAAAAAATATATTATTAGTTTTTTTTTTTTAATGTTAAAACTGCGCTTTGATACGTATGAATATGCTTATTATTTTTATACCCTCCACTTAGTGATAGAGGGTATATATAAGTTTGTCATTCCGTTTGTAACTCATCGAAATATCGGTCTGGGACCCCATAAAGTATATATATTCATGATGCCCGATCGATTTGAAGACATTCTAGCGATGTCCGTCTGCCCGTCTGTCCGTCTGTCTGTCTGTCTGTCTGTGGAAAATGCTCTCGCGGACATATGTGAACATAATTGAACATATGTGAACATAATTGAACATCAATTGGTATTTAAACAAGTACGAGGCGCCCCAGTAGGCTAGTTGGTAGCGTGCTAGCCTATGAGTCTGGGGGTCGTGGGTTCGATTCCCACCAGAGGCCTTGGTCTGTTTCGCTACAACGAGACGAAGGTCATTGTTACCAGTTCTCGGTTAGGTAAAATTAGTATATGATTTGTAATTATATGGTAATTCTTAATAAAATAAAAAACAAGTAGAAAAGTTAAATTCGACTTTGCCGAATCTATGAATACCCTCCACAATGCATTTTCTTTAAAGGGAAGTACATTTTTTTACGTGAAAAACTTAATAATTTTGATTAGAAATATTTTATTTTGAGTAAAAAATTCTTTTTTTGTCATTTAAAAAATAAAAATTACTAATTTTATTTTTTGAGTGTAAAATTTTTTTCAAGTGTAATGTTTTTTTTTTTACTGTAGAAATATTTCTGAGTGAATGCACGTACGTATGTACAAAAAATATTGTAATTTTTTTGTGTAAATTTTTTTTTGAGTGTAAAATTTTTTTGAGTGTAAAATTTTTTTTTAGTGTAAAATTTTTTTCGAGTGTAATTTTTAAGTTACCAATGCTTTTAAAACTAAACAAGTTTAAAAAGCATTGCTTTAAAATTGAACACGTTTGAAAAGCATTGTTTAGTTACCACCAATGCTTTTAAAACTTGTTAAAACACGTGGCATTTTAGATGAAACTAATCTGAAATTCAGGGTTTTGCTTATAACTTTTGAACCACTGAACCGATTGAGCTGAAATTTAAAACCAAACAGACCCGGGGAACGGCAAAGATACGTGCCAAGCTTCAGTAGTCTTATTATTGTCTTTCGAAAGTTATCGTGTATTTTATCTCGTAAATTCGCGAAATACCCTTGCCGAAATTTACTCTTTTGCTCATAACTTTTGAACCACTGGACCGATTTGGCTGGATTGCAATACCAACCTGACCAGGTAAATGACAAACATATATGCCAAACTTCAGTAGCCTCTGTAAAGTCTTTCAAAAGTTAGCGTGTTTTCTACGGACAGACAGACAGACGGACGGACGGACGGACGGACGGACGGCGGACGGACGGACGGACGGACATCGCTAGATCGACTTAAAATCGATCGAGGATCATAAATATATATACTTTCTGGGGTCCTAGACCAATATTTCGAGGTGTTACAAACGGAATGACAAACTTATATATACCCTCTATCACTAGAGTGGAGGGTATAATAAACAAGTGCGAACATATTTTTTGACAAAAAAAGAAAAAAATCGCGGATTTTTTTTTTTACCAAAATTTTTTTTCGCGGAAATTTTTTTTCAATTTTTTTTTTTTTTTTTTCAAAAGTAATTTCCTTTTAAATAAAGTTGTTTGCAATTATCTTTTTTAAATTGTGGAGGGTATCACTACATTCGGCATGGCCGAATTTAACTTTTTTACTTGTTAATATTGAATTACGCTTCATTGTAACTTTTTAACAACAAATCTACACTCATAAAAATATGTTAGTATTCCTTACAAAAAAGTCTGTTACCATTACTAATAAAGTTTTCAATTTGTGCCCGATAACTTTTTCAGTTACCATTACAAACTTTGGTTTTCAAAAATTAGTAATCTTTAAAATACTAAAAAAATAGTATTACAAAATTTTTCTGTACAATTTCTGTAAAATAAATTTTAAAACCTGGTGTTAAAAATTAATATTTTTTTTTTGTAAAAAAATTTAAATGCATATATTTTTTAAATGCCATATAGGTAAGTAAAAAATAGAAAAAAAAATAATTTTTAATTATAATTTCTTTTTTTCTAGAAAAAAATACGAAATTTACAAACTAAATTTGTAAAATTTACAAAAAAATATCAAAATTTTGTAGAATAATTTTTAAAAAATTAACTGAAAAAATTATTAAAAAATCAGTAAAAAATCAATAGTTTGTAACGCGAGTTTACAAAAAAGAACTACTAAAAAATAATTTTTTAGTAAGAATTAGTAAAAAAACTGTAAAGTTGGGTTACAAACCATTTTACAAACTTTTTTACTGACGTATTTTTTTGAGTGTACCGTTAATCTACCATGAATTGCGAGTCATTAAGTTTAATTTTAAAAAGTGTAGACACAATGGAAAAAGAAGCTAAAAATAAAATTGTGCACAAATATCTAAAAAATCCGACTTTGGCGGGTTCAAATTTAGCTAAATCACTTAAAATGGCTACATCTACAGTGTGTCAAGTTTTAAAAAAAGTAGAATAATAAATTATCCACTAAAATTAAGATCAAAATTGTGAAAAAACAGGAACTCGAGACAAAAAATTAAAGCAGAAAGTGCTAAGGTCTCTCAAAAAAAAAAAAACCCCAGGCTTATCAAACAATAATCGTGCCAAAAAAGTCAAACTAGCAGAAGTATTGTACGTCGAATTCGTAAAAATTTTGGTTTAAAGTCCTACAGGGCTAATTAGTATCCAACTAGAACAGAAAAGAAAGAACCAGTAGCAAAAAAGCGTACCAGATTGCTGTGTGATCAGGGTTTGGCCAATTTTAAGGGCTGCATTATTATGGATGATGACAACACACCAATCCACCAAATTGCTCAAATCTTCGTAAAATCAAGAAATATTGGGCAATTGTTAAACACAAATTGAAAAAGAGTGCAGGAACAGTAAATAACCATATTTTGATGAGAACAAAGTGGAATAAATTTGGTGGAGAGTGGAAAGAAAAGTTGTGCAGAAGTTAATAGAAGGCATTAAAAGAAAAGCCAGAAAATTTATTCGAAATAAGGACACATAAACTTCCAATTATGTTTTTTTTTTAAAGGTTAATAACTTACCTTCAATTTAATGTATAAAATGTTAATATAAGTTGTTTCATTTAAAACTTATGGTCGCTTTGCCACGTCCCGATTTTAAGTGGCCACTACTTTAGAGTAAAGAGAAGACATGCAAAATTCAAAAACAATGCCGACCTTTTCAAATGGAAAATTTCCATAATAACATCAGTTCTTTTTTTCTTTCTTCTTTGCTTGCGGAAATTTTTGTTTTTGCTATCTACGAATATTTTTTTCTCGCGCACATAAAGGGCTGATTTTTGTGAAATTTACTTCGTGCCCAAAGGGTGTCCAAGAGCTTCCAGCCTCCAAAAAAGGAATTCACTGATTTGCAAGCGAGTTCCCGTGGAGAAATATTTGTTTATTTTATTTTCTTCTTGTGTAGTGTGTATTGGTAAATTTGAGAATGTATTAGTGGATTTTGACAAATTCTGATTTAATTTTCTAATTGGATTCAAAATATTTTTCTCCACTACGAATGAAAAGCTAAAAAAAAAATCATCCGTATCTCTCTGCGGGAGTATATTTCCAGAGGGTTCATCCACTTTCCAGCGTAGTACGTCTTCTTTAATATGTCTTTGTTCGTGCCTTTCTTTTTATAATTCAGTCACAAAATAACATTCCATTGATGAACATCGCGCGACGGATAAAATGTACAAAAAATGTACAACACAAAATACATAGCAGGTAACCAAATTTTAAAGTATTTTTTGTTTAAAATTATATAACTCGTTTTTTTAAAATAAAAAACAAAATAGGAAATGATGACAACAGGTAACAATTACATATTTATGTGTTCCATTTAAAATATTATGTTGATATTTTTTTTTATTCTAGGACACCGTTACGGTGTCACCGTATCCTAAATTATTCAACATCAATCGTTGAAGCATTAATTTTATATCGTATGTATATTTTGTATTGAAAAAATGTGTTCAATATTTTCTCTTACTGTTTCAGATCGAAAATTCTAACAAAAACTGACTTGCATTGAAATAGTTATTGGCGTTATATAAAAATATCAAAAATTAAAAATAACACAATTTTTTTACAAAAAAAAGTTAATAATATTTACAAACGGGTTTTAAAATCCATTTAACAAAAATTTTACAGAAAAATACCGTATTATTAAATTTTTACCAGTTATTTTACCTTTACTAATTTTTGAAAACCAAAGTTTGCAATGGTAACTGAAAAAGTTATCGGGCACAAATTGAAAACTTTATTAGTAGTGTTAACAGACTTTTTTGTAAGGAATACTAACAAATGTTTATGAGTGTATTTGTTTTTTCATCAATTTTTTTTTTGTCATCAATTTTTTTTTCATCAACATTTTGTTTTTTTATTTTTTTTTTCATCAAAAAAATTTTTTTTTTCATCAACATTTTTTTTTTATCAAATTTTTTTTATATATTTTTTTTTCGCTATAAAAAAATTTTTCTTAAAACATTTTTTTTATTAAAAATTTGTTTCTCATCAAAAACTTCTAATTTTTTTTACCAAGTCTAAACTAAATAAATAAAAATGTTTTTAATTTCTTTAACAAATGTACAAAAACCAAGTGAGAGTGTTAAATTCTACTGTGTCAATCATTTATACTTTCCAAATAAAAAAAAAACCTTTTTTCATTTTAGTAATGCACTTATTTACCAAATTTACAGCTCTTTTGGTTTGGACTACATTTTGCTTTCTAGAGACAGATGGACGGATGTATATAGTGTCTAAGAAATGGATCAATAAAATATAAACCTAGTGGGGTTCTCGACCGATATATCAAGGGGTTTTGCATGGAATGGCAAATGAGAATAACATTATTTTTTCTAAAAAAAATCTTTGGCAAGTACCCCAAATCTTCAGCAAAACATTATCATGATTTAATAAATTCGTGTTTGCCCAAGGACCCCTCCATAAGACGGCACTGGACATTGGAGAACTTTTCCCTCTAGTCCGATTTTAGTTGACAGGTGGATATGTTCTATAAAATAAATTAATCATAACATTATCGTAATTAAATTTTTGTGCAAGAGTATAAAATTCGTAGAAATGTTTTTTTTTTCGATTTTGGTGGTGCGAGTTTAGTTTTTACCTGCATACATGTATGTATAAATTCCAAAGTTTGATATATTCTTTGACTGTCATACTGGCATTCTTTCAAAATCTAGTTCTTTGACATGGATGAAACGAATGAGTATTTTACAAAAAAAAAAGCATAGATTATGTACCTCAAAAAATTGTCTCTTCGCCTTTATTACATTAAAAATGTGCGTTTTTGCACGACAAGTAGAAAAAAGCAAACTTTCGTCATATGTGTAAAAGTATAGTATGTGAAATTCCTTATGGAATAGTTAATAAGTTTATATAAACGTGTATGGGTTTCTTAAATACACACGACTGGTACGTTGGTATGTAGGTGGATACCTGTGTTTGTTGAAAAAAAGAAAAAATTAAAGCTTCTTTGCAATGTTCTTTTTTTGTTTTGTTGTTGTATTATTTTTACCTCTACAATTAAAGAGGGAAAAATATCCTTTGAAGGGTTTTTGGCTAAATGCACAATTGTGGTTTTCCTGTGTGGTTTCCGTTTCCTTAGACATGTTTTTTTTACATGCAATACCTTCTTATGTGTGTATTCTTTTATTTTTTTTTTTTTAACAAAACAATACCTTTTTTGTGTCTGTCTAAAAGACATTTTTTTGTCTGTTTGTATTTTTGGTTTTTATGTTTTTATCTTTAAGGCTGTTGTCAACCATTTTTTTGTGTGTAGAATTCTACAACAGTCATACAAACATATTAACAAGCCTTTATTTCGTAGTTGTTTTTTATTTTTTTTAATGGGAAAATAAAATTGTTAATGTGTGTGTGTTGTATGTGTAAGGAATTCAACAACTATTGTCCTGGATAAAAATTGGCAATATCAAATGTATTTTGCATTAACACAAAAAAAACTTTGTCAAATTACTAGATAAAGGCTCGTAATCCCATTTGACAGATTTCTTTGTTTTTAACAAATTTTTTTTTATCGAAATTAACATTTTTTTGTGTAAGTTTGCAATTTTTTTTTTAATTTTACAAATTTCCAAGTTTTTTTTTACAAAAAAAAAAAAAATCTAGTAAATTCACGAGAATTCCTTTTAAGTTTTATTGCGCAAAAAGATTGTAAATTTACAATTTTATTGATAAAAATCTTGTAAAATGACGAAAAAGCTTGTTATTTTTACTAGGATTTCTCGTAAAATAGGAGGTAATCTAGTAAAAACATGAAACCTCCTTGTAGGTTTTATCGCGTCAAAAAATTTGTAAATTTACCATTTTATTGGTAAAAAGCTTGTAAAATTACAAAATTTTTGGTAAAAAGCTTGTATAATTACAAGGAATTATTGTCAAATAGTAGGTAGCAAAAAAAATTACAAACATTTCATTTTACAAGTTTTTTTTTTTGAGTGTATAGTAGCATGTCCCGAAATCAGGAAATTTTGGAATTTCTCTTGGGCATACCCCTAGAACGATGCTTATTAAAGAGCTGATTACGAAAAAAATAATTAAAAAAATTTTGGAGGTCATCTTCAGGGCGCAACCAGCGCTTAAAGTTTACATCCGTGGTGCATTTCATCAAAAAAAATATATTTTTTTATTTTTTTATTTTTTTCGTTAGGTAGAGTACATTTAGGAAAAAGTATTTATAAAGATTTCATGGAGCAATTTTGGTCCAGCGCAACGTTTTTAAACTTCGAAGATGCATAATTTTTTACATATTTTTTTAAGTTTTTGTAAAAAACAGCTTTTTCTTAAGTATTTTGGCTTCCTTAACACAAATCTGTCATAAGAAAAGTTGTATCAAATAGCCTTCTCGAAATATAGGCATCTTAATGTTTTGTTGGATCTGACACTGGCTAGCCAAAAGGGTGAATTGGAGATAAAAAATTGGGAAGTATCGAATGAAATATCGTTTTCGGATCACAAATATTTGGAATTCAGTATAAATATCAGGAAGACGCAGAAGATAGCTGCTTTTCAAAATCCGAGGAGTATAAACTGGAATATCTTCGAGGGTAGTGTACGCGAATCAAACATATGGACCAGAAGGGAAATAGAGAATTCAAACGATATAGACGACTCGGTAAGAGAAATCGAGAACTCACTTAAAAAAGCATTTGGTAAATCTTGCCCGACAAGTAGAAGCAGAGGAAAAAAACAGCAGCCATGGTGGAGCGAGGACCTAAAAACACTGATGAAAAGAACTAGGAAGGCATTAAATGATGCAAGAAGACAAGATACTGACGAACTATGGTCTGAATATAAGACAATTAAAAAAGAATTCAAGAAACAAATAAGAAAATCCAAAAGAGAAGTTTATACGAACATGCTAAATGATATCGAAACCATAAAAGACACATCAATATTGCGAAAGCTGATGTCAAAACAGGAACATGTACCAGGAAATTTGAAGTCTATTGATGGTACTTGGACAGCTTCAGCGAAGGACACTCTTGAAATGTTATTCAGGACCCATTTCCCGGAATGCAACCTGGATCCTGGTCAACTGGATAAGCCAGACGAGTCAACACATGTCTGGCAATTACGGAGTGTGGACTTCGTTACAGAGGAAAAAATTGAATGGGCAATCGGTTCTTTTGGACCATATAAATCTCCAGGAGTGGATGGTATTTATCCCATAATGTTACAGAGACTGGTGAAAACCATCACACCGCTCCTAAAACAGATTTATACATCTTGCCTTAGGCTATCATATGTACCAAAGAGATGGAGGGAAGTTAAAGTTATTTTCATACCCAAGGTTGGTAAGATACAACACAGCAGCGCTAAGGACTATAGACCAATCAGTCTATCATCGTTCCTACTAAAGACACTGGAGAGGATTCTGGACTACCACTTGAGAAATAATATGAGTGCAGGGGAGCTCTCTGAAAACCAGCATGCATACACAAAGGGTAAATCAGTGGAATCAGCCCTTCACGAGCTGGCAATGAATATCGAGGAAACCATAAACTATGGCGAATATACTCTGGCATGCTTCCTGGATATTGAGGGAGCATTTAATAACATAAAATCTCAGGCAATAGAGGAAGCGTTAACACAGTCAGGCAATGACCCAATGGCGAATCATTGGATAATGAAAGTTCTCAAGAACCGTATAATTGAGGCGGAAATTGGAGGGGCATCAGTGAGAGCGATGGCAACTAGAGGCACTCCCCAAGGTGGCGTCATCTCACCGACCCTATGGATTCTGGTTCTAAATGAGGCCTTGCTAGAACTCAGAAGGCACGGAGTTAGAGTAATAGCTTATGCTGATGACCTGGTGATTTTGGCAAGAGGGATATCACTGGACACCATATGTACATTATGGAGCGTGCTCTCTCATCGCTCCACAAGTGGGCTACGGCCAGCGGGTTAGGTTTAAATCCTCAGAAAACGGAAACAGTCCTCTTCACGAGAAGGAGAAAAATTGCTGAATTTCGACTCCCGCGCATGGGGAAAACATGTCTGACACTTTCGGACAGTGCTAAGTTCCTAGGTATAATCTTTGACAGGAAATTAAATTGGCTTGAGAATCTAAAGGAGAGAGTCAAAAAGGCGTATGCAGCTATGTATGGATGCCAGAAAATGATTGGGAACACATGGGGTCTTAAACCGAAGCTCATACACTGGATTTTCACGGCAATTGTAAGACCAACTTTGGCACATGGTGCAATAGTGTGGTGGCCTATTGTAAAAACGGCCACACACGCTGCGTATCTGAACAAGGTGAATAGAGTAGCTGCCTTGAGTATTACTGGAGCGCGCAGGACGACATCTACACATGCACTGTGTAGGATTCTGGATTTACCATCTTTGGACCTATACATCCAGGAATACGCTCTTAGGACACAGCTAAGGCTGGCACAAAATCGTGTGCTAAGGGTGCGGGAATATGGCCACACAAAACTTATTCGAAATCATCGATATGAGAACTGTGTGACTGACTATATGACTCCCCATACTGTATGGGATGAGAGCGTGCAAATTGAAATACCATCTAGGGAATACTGGGAAAATCCACCTGGCGGGGAACATCAAATTGAGGTCTATGGATCAAAAATGCAACAGGGAACAGGTAGTGGAGTCTACTGTGAAAAACTGGGAATTAAATATAGCTTACGGATACAGGACGGCTGTAATATTTTTCAGGCGGAATTGTATGCAGTGTCGGAGGCTGCTAGACTCATTTCAATGAGACCGATCTACTCTAGTGAGATCATTATATACATTGATAGTCAAGCGGCTTTAAAGGCATTAGGAAATAGGAATATTCGATCTACGGTAGTCAGCCGTTGTCGCCAAACAACGAACAACACTCTTTAAGACTGTGCTGGGTTCCAGGTCATAAAAATATTCCAGGGAATGAAAAAGCGGACGAGCTAGCTCGTATGGGCGCCATTCTACCATCCAACGCAATTAGGACCGATGTACATCTGGGCCTGGATGCTATTTACATGGAGATCAGGAAAAACTTTGAACGCCAAGAAGATTTAAGATGGGAATGCAGACATGACTGTATCCAAACAAAGGCTCTATGGACTCGCGGCGAAAATCGTGTTCAAAAAACGCTTTTACATATGGAAAAGGCAGATCTAAGGAAGTATGTAGGTATAATAACAGGCCACACCGGCTTGAAATGTTATTTGAAAAAGTTAAGATTAATTATGGATGACTTGTGCAGATGGTGCGGGGACGAAGAGACAGTGGAAGATTCACTCCATTATCTTTGTCAGTGCCCTGCACTATCTCGCACTCGATTTAATTGTTTTGGCTCTTATTTCTTTCAGAATGTGGAGGAACTAAGAGGGATCAGCCCGTGGAAGATGTTAAAATATATTAAGCTGAGTAAATTTGATGAGACGCATGTGTGGACTTAAATAGTCATGCTATGGGACAGGAAGACAGAAGAACGTGAATTAATGTATAGAGAAGCCCAACACCCCACCACAATCCCCCCTCCCCGCCCCCTTCAACACACCCCTTTTCATGAGGTATCACTATGGATCAGGATCTGGTCTTGTGGACACTATGTCAACCTCTCAACCTAACCTAACCTAATCCCTCAAAACAGATAATTTTTTTTTATATTGGAAAAGTGTATGGTAAAAATATTCATATTTTTTATTCGAATTTCCATTAAAATTACCTAACTTTTGCAAGAAATCCGGACTCGATACGATCAAGGATACCATCAGGACATTATAAGGAATTTCAAAATGTCCTTTTTTTGGTTATATCCTTATAAGTATCCGAATTTTTCAAGAAACTTACTGTTCAAAGCAAATATGTAAAGTAGACACTCCAATAAAGAGAATCTGGGGCGTAAATCAAAAATCCGTTGAGTATATCCAGAAATATTTGCAAAAAAAGTCAATATTTTGAACCAAATTTTCAAATTTTTTTGTTTAAATTTTTATGATTTTTTGTTAAAATTAAAAACAAAAATTTAAAAAACATTTCCTAAAGTATTTTTGCCTCCTAAACTCGAATTTTACATCAGAAAATCGTACCAAATCGTCTTCTAGAGATATGGGCATTTTCAATTTTTGTGGACCAAGCCGTTTGGTGCCCTTATTGGACATGTGGGGTCCAGCGTCTAAACTTAAGCTCGAAATTACGTAAGCTATAATCAGTATGAATTTTGCTTCAATCGGTCCAGTACCTACTGAATCGCCAAATTATTAAAAATATATCAGCGTACACCGTTCCGTATGATTGTTATTTAAAGGCAATTACAAAATTAAGTATACGCCTTATACAGTTTTCAAGAAATTATAATTATAATAAAGTTTTTATAAATTTTGCATTGTCGAATTTATTAATGTTTAAAATGTAAACAATATAAAAAAGATTATTGTAAAAAAACTAAAAAAAAAAATCTGCGGAATAAAAAACTTCCGCGGAAAAAAATGTTAGTGAAAAAAAAAAGTTCGCGAAAAAAAATTTTGTCTAAAAAAATGAGTTTGTACTTGCTAAAATATCATTTGGCATCCAATTCTGTTCACATATATCCAACAGAAGCCGTACTAAAGCATTTTGTAATTCGCCAAAAGCAAAAGCATTTGACGGCTTAAACTTAATAGAGATTATCATATATGAATTTGGGGGTCGTAAGTATATACTTCTCCATATAAAGTAGCTCCACATTTACATTTTTTTTGACAAAAAACAACTTAACGAAGCCCAACTTTGCAAAGTCCGACACACCATTGGATATACCCTAAAAAACATTTCCATCCATATATAATGTTAATATAGTTCCTTTGGAAGAAACACGACAAAAATTCCGATATTCACCCTCCTTCCCCCTTTAACCTTCACGATAGCCGATAAAAATAACCGGTAGATTTTGTTTCTCTATAACACATTCAAAGTGCAGGACTATCGGAGTGTAAGAAATGGGATACCTTCCTTGTAAGATGAAATAAAAAAAAATCAGTTAACTAATTTTTGCCAAAACATTTTTGCTAACTTTACCAAAAAAAATTGTGGGTTCCAAATCAGCAAATTTTCTTACAGGTTTACAAGCTTTTTTTGCTAACATTACAGTTTTTTTTTTTTGAGTGTACAGAAATTCGATTAATAAACCTGTTATTAAACGCTTTTATTTTTTATGAATTTGGACGTAAAACTTTATCCCCGAATTTGTTTTTTTTTTCAAATAAGTTTTTCCAATTTTGTTAAGAGTCTCGCTTTTCTGGATAAGAGCTGTGAAATGCTTTATATATGTGTGTGTGTGTGCGTTTCAAATGTATGTGTAATACATATAAACGTTTGTCAAAAAGGAAATTGACAAACATAGAGTTATCAGGGTTTTAAGGCCACATAAATTTAACTAAAATAACAAAAACACACGTCGCATTACGTACAACCAAGTATGTAATACAAAAAATGGGTCTTCTTATTAGTGATGTATTTATAAGCTATACATTTAAAATAAAATATAATCAGTTTGTGTTGGCGTTGGAAACAACTAAAGAGAAATTGTTAAAAATAACACCGTCCCACATATTTAAAATTTTGGCCGTACACATGAACCCGACCAAAAAATTTTGAGAGTAGGGCCGAAAATAAAATACCCGTGTCTCCCCGTTTTTTTTTAGATCAATTCGCGTTTTTGAGAAAAATTTAAAAAAAAAAAAAATTTGTTAAAATGTGTTTCACAAAAGTAGTGTGAAATAAGTCGAAAAAATGTATTTAATATACACATAAAAAAATATGGAGGAAACGAATTTGAGTAATCACTTGTTTAAATTTAAAAACAAAAATTGAGTAATTTTTTAATTGACGCAATTAAAAATTTACTTAAAAATTTTAAAACCCATTTAAGTAAATAATTTAATAAAAATTTAATAGTTTTTTTAATTTTTTTAAACTCTCATAGTTTTTTGAATTCTCGTTTAGTTTAAAGTTTTTTGTTGAAAGTTTGTAATCGTCTTTATAAAACTTTCCTATGTTTTTGAGACATAAATATGTTTGGCAAAGTTTGAAAAAACAAGTTTTTTTTTTTGTAAAAAAATTTAAAACTTTTTTAAACTTTTTAAAAAAAAAAATAAATAGATAGTCAATTAAAAAATTGAAAAATTGAAAAATTTTTTTTTTTCAAACATTTCGTCCGTCGAAATTTGGTATGTGTTTTTAATGAAGTTTTCAGGAGAGCAAAAAAAACCGTTTTATTTTGCCATTTTGCCATATTTTATAAAAGTCAAGCGTCTTTAAAATACATAAATATGTTTTATAGATGTGTACAACAAAAAAAAAGAATGATTTTTTTAGCAAAAACGAAGATATTAACGAAGTACATAAAAAACTACACATTACACATTTTGTTGGAACATTTTTGGTATTAATTTTTTTATTTTTGGACATTTTTATACACATGACCGTTTTTGTTCATAAAACTTAAGTTATAAAATTTAATAATAGTGCAAAAAATTGTCATATTCATTAAAGTGATAGTTAATACACTTTTAAATACCATATTTTGTACAAATCTGCATCCAAGTGCTGTTGCTTCAATGAATTTTGTTTTTTTTTTTTGCGAAAAAATTTTACTCAAAAAAATGTTCCTGAAATTTGTGCCATGAGATCTGACCATCATTTCTATATAATTGGGGCATGCTTATTTCAATGGTGAAGTCCGTTTTTGAATCAATGGAACATTTTTCATGGAAATCATCGTTAAAGTTATGCACATTTGTTGCAGTTTTTTTTATTAAAAAAATTCTTCTTTTACAAATGCAAATTTGTTTGGTATGGGAAATGGAAATTAGACTCTTAACGATATAATAGTACAAATTTGGATAAAAATGTTTGCGTTAAAATGTTGAAAATCGCGATTTTTCTCATATTTTAATGATTTTCCGTTTTTTTTGCAACCCTATAATTAATTTTCCGAATTGATTTCATGTGTATGAAAAGACTAATGTATGTAATTAATTTCTGCAAAAAAACTTTTTAGATACATATAACTTTTTTTGAAAATCGCGAAAAATCGTTTTTTTATAATGGCAGCATCCCTTCAAAATGTGATCTCATACTTCATTTTTTAGTATAGTATGTAAGCATGCCTAAAACCGTTATGTTAAAAATTTTAAGCAAAAATGTTTATATTTGCTAAAGTTTTCTTAACAAAAACTGGTTTCAAACTATACATACCACTTTTTTTTTGAACATTTTCATATGGATTTCACATAGCTACTTTTGCTAACTTCCAAACCATTCAAGATATCGCTAAACGGTTTAGTGGGCAGACGGATGCCCTATAGAGGTTTCATATTATGCAATAAAATGTCACATACCAAATCACGACGGAGCAGCGACGATTTTATAAATTTTTATTAAAAATTTACTCAATACTTTAAATTGTTTACTGGTACAAAATTGAGTAATTTTTTACTCAATAGTATTAAAAATTTATTCAAATATTTTTTTATTTTTTCTGTAGAAAAATAAGTTTAAAAAATGTCGTCTGTGAAATTTGATAGAGGTTCTTTTCTTAGAACATATTAACCCTCTTATACCCATTTTTAGAGGAAAATGTTTGTCCTTATTTAAAATACCCTCATAGGAAACCATTACGTCGTTCGTTTAAAGGGTTAAAATGTTCTACAAAAAATTCTTTATCTAATTTCACTAGGGGTTGTCAAATCCCAATTGTTAGAAAAATGCTTAAAAAAGTAAAGTTGTAAAGTATTATATATTATTAAATTGTGTATCACCAAAGACACACTCAAAAAAATACGTTAGTAAAAAAATTTGTAAAGTGGTTTGTATCTCAACTTTACTACTTTTTTACTAAATTCTACTAAAAAATCAATTTTTAGTAATTCTTTTTAGTAAACTCGCCTTACAAACTATTAATTTTATACTGATTTTTTAATAATTTTTTCAGTTGATTTTTTAAAAATTATCGTACTAACTTTTGATAATTATTTTGTAAATTTTACAATATTAGTTAGTAAATTTCATTTTTTTTTCTCTAGAAAACCTATACACTATAATTAAAAAAAAAATATTTTATTAAAATATTTGGAAATTAAAAAAAAAAATAAATAAAAAAAATATATTATTAGTTAGTTTTTTAACGATAAAACTGCGCTTTGATGAGTATGAATATGTTTATTATTTTTAATATTCATTTACGCTTCATTAGTTTTTTTTCAATTTAAAAAAAAATATATATTAAAAAGGAAACAAAATAGAGACAAGAGAAGACATGCAAAATTTAAAAAACAATGCCGACCTTTTCAAATGGAAAATTTCCATAATAACATAAGTTTTTTTTCTTTCTTCTTTACTTGCGGAATTTTTTTGTTTATGCTATCCACGAATATTTTTTTCTCACGCACATAAAGGGTTGATTTTTGTGTAATTTACTTTATGCCTTTCTTTGAATATTTTAGTCACAAAATAACATTCGATCGGTGAACATCGCTCGACGGGTAAAATGAATAAAAAATTGTACAAAAAAAAATATTACAACAAAAAAAGCATAGCAGGTAACCAAATCTTAAAGTATTTTTTGTTTAAAATTATGTAACTCGTTTTTTTATTTTTAGAATAATAAAGCAAAATAGGAAATGATGACAACAGGTAACAATTGTATATTTATGTGATCTATTTAAAACATTATGTTGATATTTTTATTTTAGTTCACCGTACACCAATTTATTCAACATCAATCTTCAAAGAATTAATTTTATATGGTAGTATGTATATTTTGTATTAAAAAAATGTGTTCAAGATTTTCTCTTTTTTAGATCGAAAATTCTAACAAAAACTGACTTGCATGGCAATAGTTATTGGCGACAACAAGCGCAATACGCAATTTACATGATGTATACAAATACCAAAAATTAAAAATACACAATTTACAATTTTTTTACAAAAAAAGTTAATATTATTTACAAACGCGTTTTAAAATCCATTTTACAAAAATTGTACAGAAAAATTTTAGTAATACTAATATTTTTAGTATTTTTAAGATTACTAATTTTTGAAAACCAAAGTTTGTAATGGTAACTGAAAAAGTTATCGGGCACAAATTGAAAACTATATTAGTAATGGTAACAGACTTTTTTGTAAGGAATACTAACAAATTTTTATGAGTGCACTTTACATCTTTACTTTTTTGTGCATTTTGCTTATGTCGCACGAACTTTTGTTCTTTAACAACCCCTTATGAAATTTAATTCAAGATATTTTTGTTAAATATTTTAACCCTTTAAACACACGTTTAAGTGATGTTTAATGAGAATATTTGAAAAACTCGGGATATTTTTAAACATTTAAACATTACTACATTTTTAGTATGATTAAAACATTGTTTAGCTGCAATCATAATATGTTCAAAATGGGGACTGGATTATTGGAGGGGGAGCTGGCGTAGAGCTGGGGGACTCTATGGCACTCGCGGTATATGTTTACAAGTTAATTTTTTCTGCTTTACCCACTAAAATATTATTGTTTTTTTTGTTATTTAAATTATTTTTTTATCCATGCCCCGAAAAAGGGCGCCCGAAAAAAACGATATTTTTAATCCATTGGACTTTAAACTTCTGCGAACATAAAAATGTTTCATAAAAATACAAAAACCTCTAAACAATTGGCATTTTCAGAGGTTGGTTTAGTTTTTCATGGGGGAGTTTTTCCCCTTATCCGATTTGGTCCATTACCGAATTTACCTGCCTAGGTCCACAAGACATATTTGTGTCAAACTTGTGTGGTCTACCTCTTTTATTTTGGATTGCATCGTATTAACTACAGACGGACGTACGGACAGACGGACGGACGGAAATCGCTAGAATGTCTTAGAATCGATCACTGATCATAAATATATATACTTTATGGGGCCCCGAACGGTATTTCGATGCCTTACACACGAAATGACAAAGTAGTGATCACAAAGGGTATAAAAATTGTGTTACCTTACATTTTCCCTTTTGAAGCATTTTACGTTAGCAGCACAAATTTGTCGCAGAAAATATTCGTACAACATTTTAGCCCTTTAAATGCACATTTTAGTTAACCTCTATTAAATTTCTTAAACAAAGGACAAAAATAACCCCTTTAAATGAGCTATAGAGTTTTAATATGTTCTAAAAAAGTATTCACCATAAAATTTTACTGAAGACACCTAATTGTAAGTACACACAAAAAATTATTGGCTAAACATTTTCAATTAAATCTATTGATCAACAAAATTTAAATGAGTCAATCAATGTTTTGATTAAAATTTTTGTTATTGTCTTTAACTGTCGAGTTACAAATTTTTAACATACCAGATTATTTTTCGCTTTAATTTATTTGAATACATTAATTCTGTGGCCGTACGAAAAAACTAGTTAACTCCACTTTTTGCGAAAATTGAGATAACACCAAAAATAGAAAGTGCATTCCATTTACTATCACTCTGTCAGATCGAAATTTTGATATATGTTCTCATTAACAAGTTATTTGGAAAACAAAATAATGAAAAATACCAATTTTTATGTAAAAACTAGATAACTCCATGCATTTTTCGAAAAAACAAGATAACTCCATAGTTTCTTAAAAAACATAAAAATTAAAAGTTTAAAACGATGTTCTTTCGAAAACTATGGGAGAAAAAGCTGAAAGAACAAGTTTGAGTCACGACTCCTTTGAGTCCAAATTTTGAACCTAAAAATTTTAACTACCGAGAATTCATAGATTGCATATAAAAAATGCATACAATTTCTTTTTGCAGATCTTAATTCATAGAATACGACTGCCAAACACCCAAAATAGCTTAAAGTAATAGTTTTTAAGTTATTAATAACTTATATAGGATAACTTACTTTACACCACCCCAGTAATGCATGCAAATTTTGTGTAAGGTATAAAGTAAATTATCAAGTTTATAACAAAGGATACTAGAAGCAAAAGGTATCAAATACATCATATTTTTAAGGCTACGAGAAAAAAAATAATATACCATACGAGAACATGATATGTAAGGTGTTACAAGCAGTGAACAAGTAACGTTAAATAAATTTACTCACGTGATTGCAAGTGTGTTTGAGTAGAACAAATATGCTCGTGAGTGTGCGTGATTCGAAAATTCATGTCGTGAGCCCATCTCTAGTTTAAACTAATGCATTTTTGTATAAAATATTTATTTTTTATGTTATTATGTTATTATAATGCATTATTTAAAATTTTGAAATAATACATAATGTAACCAAATATAAGTCACCCATGATTTAATGTTTAGAAATAATAAATATGAAATACAATTTTTGCAATAATCATGCGTTACGTAACAAGTTATTAGCAAAATATTATTTTTCACCTTGAAATAATATGTTGTTGAACAAATGTTTGGTAAGACATACTAAAATAATGCTACAAATAAGGGATATACATTACCTGGTAATGTGTTACATAATTAACACTCATTACAAAAGATTTGCTGGGAAGTTTATGTATAAAAACATACAAAAACTTGGCTTATTTTCGAGATACATAAGAATAAAAGAAAAATTTTTTTTTTTTGAAAAAACTAGTTAACTCCATTTTTTTCGTAAAAAATGGGTTATATTAACGTGCTGAGTCAAAAAGTTAATATTTTTCCACATATGATTACTAAAGTTGCCTTAATTTCATAATATGTAAGAATTAATTGAAAAAAAAAGTTTTTTTTGGAAAAACTAGTTAACTCCATTTTTCGAAAAAACAAGTTAACTGACATCGATTTTCGGATTTAGTGTCCAAAAATGAGTTCAATGGAATCAGAAATCTTTAATATTATTAAAAATTATGTTTTGTCTAATGCGCATGCATAATAACATAAATTAATAATAAATAATTAGTGAAATATGTTAAAAACTTCAAGTGTGTTTTTCTCCTGTTTTCAAAAAATGGAGTTAACTAGTTTTTTCGTACGGCCACAGAATTCATAAATATACAAAATAATCGGGTTTTACTTTTTTTTATTGTTGGCAGCATATTGGAAAGCAAAAAATATGAATTTTTTTGGTAATTTTGTCATAAGCTTACAATTCATTTGTTAAATCAATCATTATTTTGATTGACTATAAATAAAAAAAAATTTATCAAATTTTTTATCAAAATCAAAAAATGTTTGATTGAAAAAATTTTCAATCAATGACCTACATATTGATGATTGGTATAACAATTTTTTTAATTAGAGGAATTTTAATCAAAAAAATTATGGAATCAGCGTTTTTGTTGATTGAAATTAGTTTCAAATTTTTTCTGTGTACATTACTTACAATTAGTTCAGAAGTGTATTTACAACATTTTATTTAGTCCACACGCCTTTGAGAAAATTCAGTGGACCATAAAAAAGTAACTGTAAGTACATGATCAAAACCCTATGGGGATTTTTGTCTAATATTAGTGTCGAAAACGAAATTTAGATATCTTCAATAGTGTTATTGATGTTTGATCGATTCTATGACATTCTAGAGATTTTCCTATAGAAATTCTTCCTTGAAGAAATAAAACAGCTTATGAAATGCTATTTTTTTCTCAATTTACAACTTGAAATAAGGTGTCCACCGCCAGAACGTGGTTTAATACATCCTGGCCTCAATCAAATCTAGTTTCTGAAACTACATTTCTAAGCCTATCTTCCCTTATGATCAAAAAAATATTTATAAAATCGGTGTATAATTTAGAGGAGATCTTCCTTGTAAATTATACTTGATTTTTTGTGAATGTTTCAACATTCCGTTATATAAACTTTAATATACATATTATTTAAAAGAGTGGAGTGGATACCTAATAAAAGAGTTCAAAAAACCGTTCTAATGGCATTTTCTTGTTCTTTATTTTCTTTTTGATTATCTTATACAATTTAATTTTTTTTTTTATACTCGTAGTTATTTCGTGTTATTATACTTGTAGACAACACAATATCTGCATAAAAGCATCTAAATTTTAAAGCCATGACATGCCACCGATTATGTTCATTATGTATGAATAAGTAGACGAGTATGACAAAAGTAGAACATGAATTAAAGTGAATGTCTGTTAGTATGAAGTTGGCAAACAGTAGCAAGGCAACACAATAGGGACATCAGTTACACCGTCCGACAGCCAATATTAAACATGAACCGGGTAATATACGTCTGAAAATAGAGATCAAATGGAGTAAAACTGCATATACAGTTTTTCATTTCGCGATCCTGTTTCCTTTTAAAAGGACTTCAAAGTTTTAAAGGTTACTTTTTTTTTAATATTTTTGAAATGTTTGCACTTGTCCTAGGATGACACTGCTGATGTCAAATGAAAGAGGAGGATCTCCGTTACATTTTTATTTTTTGATTTTGCCCTATCAGGATAAAAGGATGTAAACAAAGTCATTTCAACACGTTATCAAAATATTTTCATCAAAATTTTGAATGATATTGAAGGATAAATTTTTGAAAGGACGTAACTTACCTCCTTTTTCCTGATATGTAAAAATAATAAAATAGGAAAATTAGGAGAGATCCTCTTCTTTCATTTGTTATTACTAGTAGCATGCTAGGACAAGTACAAATATTAAAAAAATATTTTATAAAATTATGTCCATTAAAAATTTGAAGTCATTTTGAAATGAAACGGGATCACGAAAAGAAAAATTTT
The DNA here is from genome assembly GCA_963921195.1 of Pegoplata infirma. Taxonomy (NCBI): domain Eukaryota; kingdom Metazoa; phylum Arthropoda; class Insecta; order Diptera; family Anthomyiidae; genus Pegoplata; species Pegoplata infirma. The sequence goes on along the minus strand of OY992539.1, from coordinate 50,131,467 downwards.
AATTCAGTTGTACTACATTTGGTCTCTAGTTCCGAACGTATATTATCCAGTTCGTGTTCAACGACTTTTTTCATTTTTCTTGGACTGTATTATATACAGGAACTCTTTTCTTTTTAAAGTTTCTTCCCTATTTGCGATATTTTATATCACCATTTGTGCCCTAACTGGATCACTTCGTTACCATTTAAATGCCTTTTTTAGCTATTGCTTACCAATTTTTATAAAAAAGTTTCCGAAAATTTGGAAAATTAAAACTTTTACTAAGGGTTTGTGATTCAAGAAGAAGATATTGCATTTCTAAAGATTATTTTTAATGTGGATTTATTCCAGACCATGGTTTCTGTGGCCACCTCTACGTCTTCAGTGGAGAAAATTACATTGGATTAAAATTGTGTGATTTTTGTAAGACTGTTTTTTCTATATGTGTTTTTTCATCAACAGACTTAACTCTAATAGGAATCGAACCCACGCTCATGAAATTTTCCATCAGTTACTTTTACTTTAAAAATCAACTTTATCTTTGTCCATGTTTTTTTTGGCCACATACTGTATATATAGAGCTTCTGCCTACATGGGTATGTCAGATTTTAATGAAATATCGTTGTCGTACTTGTCACATAATAGTTTCGTTAACTTTTTAATGATTGTGGGAGTTTTGTGTTGACGTACCTTAATGAATGAACTATGTAAAAAAACAATTTAAAAAAATATTCGTCTAGGATTTTTATTTTAAATAAAGTGGTTAAATTTTGAGACAATAAACACACGATACTTGCATACTGATATTGAACAACTTTAAAGAAATAAGAGCAGTGCCGTGAACAAAAAAAAAACACAAGGCTCAGTGAACAAAATATCTAATAATCACGGTGAGCCTCAGTAATGTTTAGGTTCGACTTTAGTGTCGCCGAAAAGTGTAAACGCAGTTCGATTTCTACTTGATTAAATGTCACAAAACTGTTTACAGCGAAATCGTAGCTGCTCGCATTCGCGAGATATCGCGAAATTAGTGTTTTTGTATTTTCTAAAATTTTGACAATGAAGTTTTTTAAATGTCTTCAAAAACTGTGTATGCAGTTTTAATTGTATTTATTTACAGGTCACAAAACAGTTAAGATCGAAATCATACCTTATCAATTTCGCGAGAAATCGCAAAAATAAAAAATAAAAAAATAACAAAAAATATTTTTCGCGTAAATTAGCAGTCAAGATATTGATTTGAGCAGTTTTACTACCTTTAGCCACATAAAATTTAAACTGCATACAATATATTTGTCGTTTCTTGATTTTTTCCCTTTTTTTAGACACTAAAGAAAAAATAAATTAAATAATATAAAAGCTTGAACAGTAATTTTGCAATTTCTCGGGAAATTGATCATCTATAATTTTTATGCTTGCAGTTTTGTCAACTATAATAACCTCGAATTCAAACTGCATACCACATTTGTGTCATTAATTGCAGTAAATGTTTTTACAGACCAAAAATAACACAAAGAAATGAATAAATAGTAGTTTAGCGAGTTTTTTTAGCGATATCTCGAAGAATTGAGCAGCTAGAATTTAAATGTAAACAGACTTATCACATTTGATCAATAGCAAATCAAACTGCATTTCGTGTTTTTCAACAATGTTAAAGAAACTTCTTTTATTAATCAAAACAAAAATTACCCCCAAAAAGGTGTTTTTCGCTATTTCTCGCGAAAGTGAGCAGTTATAATTTTTTTGTGGGCAGTTTTAATTTCTTCCAACATGCTCAAATCAAACTGCATACCACATATTTTTTATTATTTCTATAGAACCGGTTTTAAAAAATAAATAAATTATAAAAAAAAATTATATAATTACGCGATATCTCGCGAAATTTAACACATACAATTTCGACGTCAATAGCTGTGTGAGCTTTGATCAAGCACAAGTAAAACTGCATATCATGTTTTTACGAAATTTCAAAGAAACCTTTCTTAAGATAAACAAGTAAAAAAGTTAAATTCGGCCTTGCCGAATGTATTGATACCCTCCACAATTTCAAAAAGATTATTGCAAAAATCTTTATTTAAGGAAATTACTTTTGAAAAAAAAAAAAAAAATTTTTTGGAAAAAAAATTTCCGCGAAAAAAAATTTTGGTAAAAAAAACCGCAATTTTTTTTTTTTTGTCAAAAAATATGTTCGTACTTGATAAAATACCATTTTGTGTTCAATTATGTTCACATATGTCAACCAGAAGCCGAATTAAAGCATTTTGTATTATTAGGATATGTTGAATGTACTGAAATTTTTGAGGTGTGCTTACATTTTCGTTCATAACTTTTGAACCGCTTAACCGATATCGCTCAAATGCAATACCAAACTTCTCGGGAGAACTTCCAATAAATATGTTAAGTTTCAGTCATCTCTGTGCAATATTTTGTGCGCGACAGCATTTTCCACAGACAGACAGACAGACAGACGGACAGACGGACATCGCTAGAATGTCTTAAAATCGATCGGGCATCATGAATATATATACTTTATCGATATTTCGATGAGTTACAAACGGAATGACAAACTTATATATACCCTCTATCACTAAGTGGAGGGTATAAAAAATATTTTATAACTGAATTTTTAGTTCGGTTTGAGTCCATATTAATTATTTCTGAGAAATAATAATTCTTTACAATTTGAAAATCTGAAAAAATCAAGTGACAACACAGGCTAAGTGGAGATGTCGACAGCTTTCCGAAGATGCCACCCTTCCATCATCAGCACTCCTTCGATTGCCACACACTTAATGTGTGTCAGATTAAAATTAGCCATTTAAATGAAAATTTTAAACAAACTAAATATCGGAAATATTCCTCTTTGTGTGGAATAACCCATATTCACCATTCGATATTTAATTTGTTCAAAATTTTCATTTAAATGACTAATTTCAATCTGACACACATTAAGGGTGTGGCAATCGAAGGAGTGCTGATGATGGAAGGGTAGCATCTTCCGAAAGCTATCGACATCTCCACTTAGCCTGTGTTGTCACTTGATTTTTTTTTTTTTCAGATTTTCTCTTTGTACAACAATTATTATTTCTCAGAAATAATTAATACTAAATAAAAATTTAGTTATAAAATATACAGTCCAACAATATATAAAAACAATTACTACACAACTCATAAGGTTTAGTGATATTTCTAAGAATTAGAAATATGAACAAAAATTCAAACCTAACGGACATTTTTCAAGACTTGAAAATTCCTACACTGAAAGAATTATTGTTCATAATATCTATGAACAAATTTCATTAAACCAAATTCATAGAATCTATGAGACAATTCATTGGCTGAATGAATATTCATTAGTATTGTGAAATATTTCATAGAATTTTATTCATAGGTTTTGGTAAATTCATAGAAAAAATTCATAGAAATAATATTATCAATAAGCCTTATAATTTTTTTAATAATTAAAATAATGTAACTATAATTAAAAAAATTGAATAAATATATTGAAAAAAATAAAAAAACACAAAAAAACATAAAAAAAAAAAAAAAAATTGGTGCCCTGGCGGGGTTCGAACCCAAGACCTACCGGCTGGAAACTTTATAATCGACGCCTTAGCTATCAGCGCCACCAAAGGAGGAAAATCTCGCCGACTAACACTTAGTTTTGTAATGTTTGTTATTTTTTTTTTGCAAATACGCAAAAATGTTGTTTTCTACAAACACACACACAGCTTTTGGCAGAACATTGTAGCAGAGCAGTGATACAAACTCAATATGTGAAAGCAGAATGTTAAACAAAATGTATTTTAATTCTTATAATTTGTTTGTACACTTTAGCTCGGTGCCTAGAGATTAAGCTTTACGAACAACAGGTTTTGTGTTCGAATCTCGGTTGGGATAAGTTAAAAACATAAAAAATTTTAAAAATAGAAAATTGTAAATAAATAATAAAATAACAAATAAAAATTAAATAATAAAATAAATAAAAATGAAATAATAAAATAAATAAAAAAAAAAAAATAAAATAAATAAAAATAGAATTAAAAATAAAATTTTTTTTTCATAGCCTATGAACTTTTTCATAGATTTCTGGTTTCTATGAATTTGGTTCATAGATTCTATGAAGGGTATCATTGGCTCACTTCTAATGATTTTTTTCATAGAACCAATGTACGTTTTCATAGCCGTAATGAACAAAATTCTTTCAGTGTACTAATGTTTAACAATGGGAAAAATACAACTCTCTTAAAAGTTAAGATTGATTAAGTTTCTGCCAAATGAATACAACACGATTGATGGTGAATACGGGTTATTCAACACAAAGAGGAGTAATTCCGATATTTTATTTGTTTAAAATTTTCATTTAAATGGCTAATTTTAATCTGACACACATTAAGTGTGTGATAATCAAAGCAGTGCTGATGATGGAAGGGTTTCATCTTCCAAAGGCTGCCGACATCTCTACTTAGATTGTGTTGTCACTTGATTTTTTTTAAGATTTTCTCATAGTACAACAATTATTATTTCTCAGAAATAATTAATATGGACTCAAACCGATCTAAACAAAAATTCAGTTATAAAATATACAGTCCAACAATATATGAACACAATTACTACACAACTCATAAAAAAATATTTTTAAAAATTCTCCCTGGACAACACTGACAAATTTTTAATAGGAAAATTCATCAGAATCGTATTTCTCTGAATTAGTTACATATTAGTAGAAAAATAAAATAAAATTTTTCATCGAGACTTTTCTTTTTAGAGAAATATTTAACGCTAGAAGATTACAGACATATATCTCAATTTAAACGACAATGAATATTTAATAAAATACACATTAAATGTTAAGATAAATAAAATTTCCAAAAATTAAAAGAAAAAATGAAAAGGAATCAAACCAGAAAAAAAAAAAGAAATTTAAAATTATTTACGATCTGTCAAATCCCAGTATACAACATGTGAGCTTATGGCACTACCACCAACCAAAAAACAAAATGAAAGACAAAAATAAAATAACAAGTAACATAAAGCAGACATGTTAATACGACTGACAAATCCAACCAACAGATACAGCATGAGTACAAAAATATAAAAAAAAAATTAAATTTTTATACACACATTAATATATATGAGGCATTCCACACCAAATGTACAGCGAAAAAAAAACATGTATACCATTAATTTCGTAATAGGTTTTATTTTTAGCTCTAATGAAACTAAGAAAATTGCGATTTTGGTTATTTAATTTTTAAAAATCTGAGCTTAGGAGGCGTGACTTAATATTGAAAAAAAAAATGTCAAATTTGTGTCGAGTTTCCATGATTAAATATTTATTTAACTAAAACGAAATGTACACTCAGAAAAAAAACTAACTAAAAAATGGGAAAATTAACTAAATCCAAGGAAAATTGATAATGATTTAGCTCCATTGCCATGTGTTCCTACTTTTTAGTCCATATTTTTCCTAAAAATAAGGACCAATGTGAACTAGAAAGTGGGAAAAAACCCATTTTTTAGTTAAAAAAACATTTCTGATGCGGACATTTTTCCTAAAAATTAGTTAATTTCATATTTTTTATTGGTTTATTTATAGAATAGCATGTGAATACACACAGAATTCTCATTATGTACATTTTTTATTTAAATATAAAAAAACGTTTGTTTCTTATGGTCAAGTAATAAATTTCATTAGTTTTTAAAGTTAAATTACAACAAAGACTTTATCTATAACGTTTGTTCCCAGACTATGGGAAAACTCGCCAAAGCCAAGGCCTTTGTTGTGATTAAAATATTATTTTTTCCCTAACACATACCTGTGTAGAAAAAAATGTAAACAATAAATTTATTACTTGTTATACAAGACCAAACTCTCTTTTTCATATACTACAAATAATAAACAAAATGTGAACTACAAGCAAGCATAAAAAATAATAAATCAACAAAACAATTTCAAGTTGTGAAAAATTAACTAAACTTGTGGAAAAAACTTCCTCAAATTAAAGAAGATAAATATGATAAACTAATTGGTAGGAAATTACGTCCTAAAACTGAATTTTTTGAACTAAATTTTGCTTTTAGAAATATGTCTTAAAAATCAAGATTATTTTTCAATTATTTAGGGAAAATTTATTTGACGGTAAGAATTTCTTCCATGTATTTGGGAATTCCATTTAAGGAAAATTATGGCCTATTTAACAGTCCATGAACTAAAATTTTTTCCTAAAAGTTGGGAAAATTTCCCAAATTTTAGTTAAATTTAACTAAATTGTGGGAAAATTTATAAACTATTTTGAAGATAATTTTTTCAAAGTTTAAGTTAATGGATTTTTTTGAGTGTACCATAATCTGAAAAATTATCATTCTTGTATACTTTTTTATGGGCTATCGATAAAATTTTTTTATTTTGAAAAATTTTTAGAACCTGTTCCAAAATTTCACATTTTCAAAAAATTCAGACTCGCGTTTTTCGTTTTTTTCGAGAAAGTTGCATTTGAATATTATATTTCGTAACAATTTTGTAATTTGCTTGTATTTTCTTGTTTCAGCACAGCGGATGAGTAACAAATATTTGCAAAAATAATACGCATACGCTATGTTAAAACAAGAATATACAAGCATTTGTTTGTGTAGATCGACAAAAATCTACACTAAAAAAAATAAAATAACAAATACAAAAAAGTGGATGAATTTTTGATAAATTGACTTTTTTTAAAAAAATGGGAAATTTCGAAACGATTTCTGAAAATTTTTTAAAATAAATATTTTTAATCGATAGCCTATAAAAAATATACAAGAATGCAAATTTTTGAGATTATGGTGTATTCCGTTTTAATTTGATAACTATTTAACCAAGGCAACTCGACACAAATTTGAATTTTTTTCAATATTTAGCCACACCTCCTAAGGTTTTAAGAATTTTAAAAACCAAAAACGCAATTTTCTAGCAGGACATTTGGTGCGGAATACCTCATATGTACCATACATAAATAGATGTGTATTAAATAACGGAAGTAGCAGAAATCGTGTATTCACATAATAACATTTGTAAATACATATCGCCCATTTACTACAATAGTGACATAACTCAAAAAACGTAATTTTAAGTTAATCATGTTGTATATTGTGAAAAAATTCTTATTCATTCCATTTGAACTCATGACTTGAGAAGTGATTGCAATATCGTTATTACAAATGTTATATACCAGCCATTTTCAATGAAAAGCCATTCAATCAAATATGAAATTATAACACATTTTCTGCAAAATCAGGCTTTTGAGTTATGTCACTATTATAGTAAATGAAAAATATTTTTGTGTGTTTACCATTCTCAGACAGTAAATATGTTTTAAAATATTAACCAATTTTTTCGAAACATGAGATTAAGTTTAAATCTTTACAAATAAGTCAAATAAAAAGCGTGAGTTGACAGTCCTTGTATTAGCAAATTAACAAGGAATAAATTTAAACCGAGCAGAATTTTTTGTTCAAAATTGCAGTCCGGGCAAATTTTTTTTAATGGGCCTTACGTGGTACAAAGATAAGGATTTTTACATTTTTATAAAAAAAAAAATACCATTATTGTTTAACAAACATTGAGGTGTATCTAACAGAAAGGGTAAATTTACCATTATTGTTTAACAGGATTCTGAGTTTAAACTCCTTTTTAACCAACATTTATTATAATAAATATCTTACAAACTCGCCTAAAGCTAATAGCGCCTTAAAACTAAACACAAAAAATGTTTTTGATCTTATGTATTTGTAATCTAAAAACTTTTATCAAGGTTAACTGATTTTTGTTTACCAAACGAATGTTTAAGATAAACCTTCTTTAACAAATCTCTCATTCATTTCATTAAAACTTCAAGTAATTATATTTAACAGACATGAAATGGTTAAAAAGAGTGAAAAAAAATAAAAAGGAAGCAAATACTTAAAGACAATAAAACAACAAAATACAAAGTGTAACAAACAAATTAATTTCAACTTTGTTATCCATTATAAACAACAAACACGTACAGACAAACATATTAAATACTCATACAGAAACATTTTTATACGCTCAAACACATATACTATGACATAGTATCCCAGTAAACCAAAGGTTCCAACATTTTCGGAAGTCAGACATTTCGTAACGAATTCGTTAAGAAGTTACTATAATACTTTTCGACATTCAAAAAAATATGAGCTTTTTACTAATAAAATTGTAAATTTACAACTTTTCTGATGCGATAAAAGTTACAAGGAATTCCCGTGACTTTACTAGATTTTTTACTGCCTCCTATTTTACGAGAATTCCTAGTAAAAATGATTAGCTTTTTTTAAATTTTACAAGCTTTTTACCAAGAAAATTGTAAATTTATAATTTTTTGACTCGATAAAACTTACAAGAAATTATCTTTGTTTTTTTTTTGTAAAATTAATTTAAAAAAATGGTTCTTAGTAAACCACGATATCATTAGCACTAATTTTAAATTTAATAGTGTTCATAAACCTTAGATGTGTGTCCTTAAATTTTTTTTAAGTAAAAAATGTCTCAGACTCTGATCTACTTAGGTATACAACGTTTTTAAAACCAAAAAAAAAAAAAATATTTTAAAATTCTTTGTTTATTGCCCGCCACCCTGTATTTGTATTCTTACTATAACATGTATGTACCTACATTAGGTTGGTACGAAAAATGACTTTTTTTCAAATTTCGTCGATCGCCGGGCAAATTATGATTTATTTTGTTATAAAAACTCTATGTTTAAATTTTTAGCCAAATCGGACAATATTAATCCGTCTTTGGGGAGTTGAAGTTTTGTCCCAAAAAAATTTGTTCCCATTTTTTTTAGATTTTTTAAATTTATTTTTTAATTATTATTTTACAGGACTAGCTTAATAACGACTAAAAATTTAATTTTGGTGGGATAAACCCTTCCACTCCAAAATTGAGTTCGAAAAAAAGGCTCGTTGGGTTTCTACTCTAAAATTTGTTAAAATTTTTTTTACCCTCCACTCTAGTGATAGAGGGTATATATAAATTTGTCATTCCGTTTGTAACACCTCGAAATATTGGTCTAGGACCCCATAGAGTATATCGAGGGCCTATATTCAAAACCCTCTATCTTCCATTTTCACGAAAATGACTTTTTGATGGTAAAATATTCAGTAAAACGGCCCTCATCTATGATGTAAAATTCAGAACAAAAATATTTTTTTTTGCTATTTTATTTGCATTTTTGGTTTTCTCTATCTCTTACACAATTTATTTTTCTGAATGCAAAACCCTCTATCTTTTAATTAATTTATAAATATTGTTTTGAATAATTTCATCCTGCATTGCATGTTTTCATACAAATTTTTGCATGCTGCACATGAATTTGTCAACAAAATTTCAGAACCACGATTTTGGTCCATTGATGCTTATTTTTTCTGAAAATTATTGTTTGAGTTTTTTGAAAAATATGGCTCAAAATTCGGCTGTCTTGTGTACATTATGAAACAAAAATTTTAATCTTAAAAATCCCGATGCTGATCAGCATCTGTGACCAAAATCGCGTTTTTTATTTTTTTTTACTATTTTTTACATAACATACTCAACAATTGTCAACTTTTGAGACGAATTCGGTAAAAAAATAATTTTTGTCTTAAAAATCCGCACCTGTGGACCAAAACCGCGATTTGGGAATGTTTTATAAGCCGTTATAATTAATAAATCACGTTAAAAATATACCGATGTCGTAAATGAAATCATAATAATTCATTTTTATTAAAATGCAAAACCCTCTAATCATTTTCATTCATGTACTTAATATTTTTGAGAAACAAAACCCTCTTTTCCTCTAAAATCCCCAATAGTGAAAAATTTTAAAAACGAATCATATGTGAGAATCAGTAGTTGATTTAAAAAAATATTGTAGAATATCGAATTTTAATAACTCTGACAATACGTGAAATAAACAGTTTTTTGGCTCTCCTGAAAAGTTGTGTTTTTTTAGATAGAGGGTTTTGAATATAGGCCCTCGATATATATTCATGATCCTCGATCGATTTTAAGACGATCTAGCGATGTCCGTCCGTCTGTCCGTCCGTCCGTCTGTCCGTCTGTCCGTCTGTCCGTCTGTCCGTCTGTCCGTCTGTCCGTCTGTCCGTCTGTCCGTCTGTCCGTCTGTCCGTCTGTCCGTCTGTCTGTCTGTCCGTCTGTCCGTCTGTCCGTCTGTCCGTCTGTCCGTCTGTCCGTCTGTCCGTCTGTCCGTCTGTCCGTCTGTCCGTCTGTCCGTCTGTTCGTCTGTCTGTTGAAAACACCCTATCTTTTGAAAGACTTTACGGAGGATCCTGAAGTTTGGCTAATATGTTGGGCATTTACCTGGTCAGGTTGGTATTGCAATCCATCGAAATCGGTAAAGTGGTTCAAAAGTTATGAGCAAAAGACTGAATTTGGGCAAGGGTTTTTCGTGAATTTACGAGATAAAAAACACGCAAACTTTCTGAGAATGCTGAAGCTCGGCATATATATTTGTCATTCCCCTAGCCTGATTCGTATTGAATTTCAGCCAAATCCATTTAGAGATTCAAAAGTTATTTTCAAAACCGTAAATTTCGGATTAGCTTCACCTTAAATTCACGTGTTGAAAACCCGTTAAATATGTTTTAAAAACATTGGTAAGTCACAAAAATATTTTAAAAATTATTTTTGTCACATAAAAATATTTTCACACTAAAAAAAATACACTCCAAAATAATTTTACACTCCAAAAAAATTTTACACTCAAGAAAAAATTTAGTAAATTATTTATTTTTTTCAAAAATTAGAAGTTTTTTTACACAAAATAAAATATTTCTAATCAAAAATTTTATTTTTTTTTACTTTAGAAAATCTACTATCACTTAAAAATGGTATTGTGGAGGGTATTTATTAGGGTGGTTCTTAAAAAAAAATTTGAATTTTTGTACGGGACGCCCCCTCAGTTTATTAAGATTGATGAAAAAGTAATGCCAAAATTTTTTCGAAATTTTCGAAAAGGTTCTTAAGGTCGCACCGGGCGCTTGAAATTCGGGACCTGGGACAAAAAAGACGTTTAAAAAAAAATGTAAAAATAAATTTAAATTAATCATTATGAAACCGGTTTTATTTAATAATTGACCCTAAGTATTTAATTTAAAATTTATAGATTTATTGGACATATTTAACCCTTCGCTACGTAAGGTAAAAAAAATTTCCTTTTTCTGAGATCATGCCCAAAGCCTCAATTTCATGGTTTTCAAAATTTTATTCACTTAAATTTAAAAATCTTCAAATTTTATTGATAAATTTCATTGAATACATCTTGGAGAATAAATGTTTAATTTTGGGTATTTTTCGCTCTTTTCGTTTAGCATTTGTAGCGATTTAATTTTAGCGATTTTCAAGAAAATTCACTTTTTTAACCATTATTGTTTATTTTTTTTTGTTTTGACTTACATTTTGGGAAAAAAAAAACTAATTCGATTACTATTACACATTTTTTCAAATCTAACCAGTCCATGAGACTTTTAACCCATGTTAAACGTCGGCCAAAAGTGACCAAAATGCAAAATTTGATTTAATTTCTAAAAATTATTGAAATTACAACTACAATGTACTATTTAATCATAAAGGATGATTAATGAACTGTTTTTACTTAGAAAACCATTAACCCGTGTTGACCAATGGCCATTAACCCATTTTGAACGACGGCCAAATGTGACCAAAAAGCAAAATTTGACGAATTTTGAAAAAAATTTCGGAAATTTATCAAAACTAAACCGTGCCCAAAGGCACGGGTTAATTTGTTCGATTTGGCTAAGAATTTAATCATAGAGGTTTGATACCAAAACGAGCCATAATTTTCCCGGCGATCGACGAAATTCGTAGAGGGATTATTCGTGCCACCTTAATGTACATGTTTATACTTATTTTGGCATATTACCCTCGTCAAAAAATGCATTCTTAACAATATCTTCCCACCTACATACTTAGTACATACGAAACTACCCACCACACATTTCAAGATATTATTTTTCTTTTGTTTGTTTGTTGTTGTCGTTTTTCTTGTTTTCTTTTGACTGTTCAAAGAAGTACAAATAAGCAAAAGCAAATGAAATATTTATTCATTTACATACATATGAATGTCTGTGTGTATGTTTATGTATTTGTGTATACTAACAGTACAATGCTACTTAACTACACTTTAACATTGTTTGTTATTTTCCGTCCTTATATCCTATTCACATTATAGTTAAATCTATTTTAGTATGTTTAGTTTGAGATGGCTTTAGTAACATAAATTTTTTGAATTTGAAAACTTTTAATTTTGGAAAAATATTTTCGAACCTAAGAGCTTTTAAGGGTACAGATTTTAAAACTGAGACATTCAAAAAATTTAAAGTTATTGCTGAGTGTAACGCATCAGAAGGAAAACTAGGCAGTCGACCAATACAAAGGGGCGTGGCATTCGCCTGATCGTTGTCTGATATGGCATATTGTTTCCGCATCGGTATCAATTTTGAACAGGTTAATGAAAGCGAAAAATGTTTGAATTTTATATTTAAGTATTTACGATCAAATATTATATAAAAATTATTTTTAATTAAAACACTTTTAATTATTTTTTTAAAGTCCTTTTATTGCAAAAATCCCAATTTTGAGGCTCAAAGTGGGGACATAAGATAAACTCCGTCGAAGTTACCCTTAAGGAACCGACCCATTTGACGGGTATTAGAATTCGATCAGAGAGAAAATCCTAAAAACGAGCCACCCTAGCATACAGAATTTAGGTGGTTTCGCATCTAGCGACACAATTTTCTGTAGGGGTACTAAATGTTGAACAACCATTACCTATCAAAATGCTTACATATATTATATTCGTTAAACAACCTGTTAATACAAAATAAATTCATGTATACACTTTTTTCCTTTATGGCATAAAAGAACAGATTCAACCCGGCAAAAAAAGATTTTATATAAAACACATGTAACTATGGCAAAAAATTTTATGTGTGAACATTAAATATAAAATTTATAATAAGAAGTTGATAAAAAAAAAAACACGGAAATTTACTTAAGGCTTCACTTTCTTTTAATTATGAAATAGAGTTTTTGGTTTAAGTTCGTAAATGAATGAGAACACTCAAAATAAGTGTGGGTAAAAATAAATGAATATAATTTTAAAACATGTGAGAAATTAATTAAAAATCATTCGACCTGTTTGTTTATTTGTTTCAAGAAACATCTACATTTAATTGAAAATGTTGATTAAATAACATTAAAAAAAATAAAAAAATAACATTAAACCTTAAAAAAAAAATCTTACATTGATGATAAAAAAACAAAAACACATAAAACTCTTAAAATAAACTACAAACTGTTAACGACATAATTTTTTAAGTGTACTACTAACCTCAAAATGTTTGTGTTTTTAACATGATAATGTTTTTAGGCTGGTGCTTAATTTTAAAAATGATGCAGGACGCCACCTCAGTTTGACAATATAATAGAGTTGTCAACCGATTAAGAATAATTCGATTAATCGATCAAACAAAACCAAATTCTTGTTCGATTAATTTAAAAATTACGATTTTCGAATAACGAATAAATCGATTAATTTATGTCAATTAATCGAACAATTGTTTTTTTAACATGATAATGTTTTTAGGCTGGTGTCTAATTTTAAAAAAGTTGCAGGACGCCACCTCAGTTTGACTATATAAGCTAACAATTAACAAAAAAGAAACCAAGAATTAACATTTTCATTTTGTTAAAACCAAAAATTTTAATAACTTGGGCTTGTAACTTGGATAATAATTCACCTCGTGGTGAATAAAACCGTTTTTCACCAGCTGGTGCACCATTAATGAATAAAAAGTAACATAATTATTTTTCATCAAATTTTTTTTTCTTTTAATAAAAGTTTTTTTTCATCAATTTTTTTTTTATCAATTTTTTTTTCCATTAAAATTTTTTTTTTCCATTAAAATTTTTTTTTTTTTTATCAATTTTTTTTTTTTTCATTATTTTTTTTTTTCATCAAACTTTTTTTTCGTAATTTTTTTTTTTCATCAATTTTTTTTTTTTTTTCATCAATTTTTTTAACTGAAGCTTTTATTTATTTCGGTTTAAGTCCATATTAATTATTTCTGAGAAATAATTATTTTTGTTGTACAATGAGAAAATCTGAAAAAATTAATTGACAACACAGGCTAAGTGGAGATGTCGTCAGCTTTCGGAAGAAGCCACCCTTCCTTCGTCAGCACTCTTCGATTGTCAATGTAGGTGTGTAAGATTAAGATTATTTATTTAAACGTACATTAAGGCGAAAAAGATGACGGAAATTATATCACATTTCATTACCCATATGTTACGTTTAGCACGAACTTAATGAATCTATTTTTAACTTTTTCCAACACAGTTGTAATTTCTTACACTGTAGTAGATTTTCTCAGAGTTGCAAATTTTTTTTTCATCAAATTTTTTTTTTTTCATTAATTTTTTTCATCATTTTTTTTATTTCATCAAACTTTTTTTTATCAATTTTTTTTTCATCAATTTTTTTTATCATTTTTTTATCAATTTTTTTTCAATTTTTTTTTTTCAATTTTTTTTTCATCAATTTTTTTTCATAAATTTTTTGCATTAATTTTTTTCATCAAATTTTTTTTTATCAAAATTTTTTTTTCATAAATTTTTTTTTATCATATTTTTTTTTTATCAATGTATTTTCATCAAATTTTTTTTTAAATTTTTTATTATCAATTTTTTTCTCACCAAAATTTTTTTTTTACATCAAAAAAAATTTTCTTTTCATCAAAAAAATTCATCAAAAACTTTTATTCATCAAATTTTTTTTCAAAAAAAATTTTGGGTTCATAAAATTTTTTTTAACATAATTTTGTTTTTCGTGAAAAAAAATAATTTTTTTTTACCAAAACTACTTTTTCACCAAGTCTAAGCTTTTCGCATAAAAATTTTCCATTTGTTTATCAAATATACATAAAACAAGTGAGAGTGTTATATTCTTTGGTGCCGAATCTTTTATACTCTCCAAAATGTAAAAACACTTTTTTGCACTTATTTTTTGCACTCACTTACGAAATGTACAGCTCTTTTGGTTTTTTAATGGGGTCCTCGACTGATATTTCCATTCGTTTTGCATGGAATAGCAAAGTAATATAACATTATTTTTTCTAAAAAAAAACTTTGCGTTTCATGATTTAATGTTTTGGGCAAGAGTACAGGCATTTTTATACCCTTCAACTACAACTACTGTACCGAAATATCGGTCTAGGACCCCACAAAGTATATATATGAGTAAGTCCACGTTAAAAGGGCATTCTAAAATTTATAACTAAATTTTGCTTTTGAAAATCCTTGGTGTCCTTCCTAGGAAAAAATGACATTCAAATATTATTTTCAAAATTTTTTATTGAAATTTGTGAAAAAAAAAATAATTTTTAAAAATAATTTTAAATCTTCATAATTTTATCTACAATTTTACAAGTTTCTTACTAACAAAATTGTAAATTTACAACTTTTTTTGATGCGATACAACTTACAAAGAATTTGGTAATTTAAGAAAAAAATTATAAAATTACAAAGAAAAATTTAAATTTCGTTCAAAAATTTTTTGTTAAAAAAATAAGGAAAACTGTAAAATTTTGGTAAAATGGTATAACAGGACTTTTTCTAGTAATTTGACAAGGTTTTTTTAAAAGTATAGTAATTCTAAGACATTTTTCGTATAGAAAAAGTCTAAAATTCAGATTCTCAAAAAAGTCTCAGTTTTTGAGATATTTTTAGTACAGCAAAAGTTTCAGTTTTTGAGATATTTTTTAAATAGGAAAAGTCTCAGTTTCTGAGACATTTTTAAATAGAAAAAGACCCAGACTCTAAAACATTTTTCATAAAGAAAAATTTATCCGAATCTTAGACTTTTCTATGCGAAAAATGCCTCATATCACGACAAAAATTAAAAAAGAAATTGTTGAACACAAACTAAATAATACACGTTTGAAACTAAAGACAAAGCGTAGTAAAACATTTACAGTTTTTCATTTCGTGATCCTCTTTTTTTTTAAAAGGACATAAAATTTTAGAGGATTATATTTTATAAAATATTTATTTTAATATTTGTACTTATCCTAGGATGCCACTATTGATAGTAAATGAAAGAGGAGGATTTCCCCTAATTTTCGTTTTTTTTATAAATTTTACATATCAGTAAAAAGGAGGTTGGTTACGTCCTTTCAAAAATGTATCCCCTAATATCATTCAAAATTTTCAAAAAATTTTTTTGTAAAATTTATTTTGGTAAAGTTTTCAAATGACTTTATTGACATCCTTTCAGCCTGATATGGCAAAGGAGATAAATGGGAAAATTAGGGTAGATCCTCCTCTTTTATTTGCCGTTACCAGTATCATCCTTAGACTAGTAAAAATAGTTCAAAAATATTTTACAAAATGTATCCTTCACAAAATGTATCCTTTAAAACTTTGAAGTCCTATTAAAGGAAACAGGATCACGAAATGAAAAACTGTAAATGCAGTTTTACTCCATTTGATCTCTGCTTTTAGACGTGTAGCATCCGGTTCATAATTAATATTGGCTGCAGACGTTGTTTTCTGAAACATTTTTATACCCTCCACTCTAGTGATAGAGCGTACATATAAGTTTGTCATTCCGTTTGTTACTCATCGAAATATCGGTCTGGGACCCCATAAAGTATATATATTCATAATCCCTGATCGATTTTAAGACATTCTAGCGATGTCCGTCTGTCCGTCTATCCGTTTGTCTGTCTGTCTGTGGAAATGGTGATCACGGCCAAAATATAACACGGAGACGACTGAAACTTAACACATTGGAAGTTCTCCCCCGAAGTTTGGTATTGCATTTGAGCGATATCGGTTCAGCGGTTCAAAAGTTATGAGCGAAAATGTAAGAACACCTCAAAAAGTTTAGTACATTCAACTTAACCTAAAAATACAAAATGCTTTAATTCGGCTTCTTGTTGACATATGTCAACATAATTGAACACTTAATGGTACTTTAACAAGTACGAACATGTTTTTTGACAAAAAAAGAAAAAAAAAAATCGCGGATTTTTTTTTACCAATTTTTTTTTTTCGCGGAAATTTTTTTTCAAAAAAAATTTTTTTTTTCAAAAGTAATTTCCTTTTAAATAAAGTTTTTTGCAAAAATCTTTTTGAAATTGTGGAGGGTATCACTACATTCGGCAAGGCCGAATTTAACTTTTTTTACTTGTTTTATACACAGAAAAAAATATTTGAGTAAATTTATAATACTATTGAGTAAAAAATTACTCAATTTTGCACCAGTAAACGATTTAATAGTGTTGAGTAAATTTTTAATAAAAATTTATCAAATGTTTGAATAAAAATTTGAGAAAATTTTTAATTGACACAATTAAAAATTATCTATTTCATTTTTTTTAAAGTTTAAAAAAGTTTTACATTTTTTTACAAAAAAAAAAAACAAAAATCTTGTTTTTTCAAACTTTACCAAACATATTTATGTCTCAAAAACATAGGAAAATTCTATAAAGACGATTACAAACTTTCATATACATTCAGAAAAAACTATAAACTAAACGAGAATTCAAAATACATGAAAGTTTAAAAAAAAAATAAAAAAACTGTTAAATTTTTATTAAATTATTTACTTAAATTGTTTTTAAAATTTTTAACTAAATTTTTAATTGCGTCAATTAAAAAATCACTCAATTTTAGTTTTTAAATTTAAACAAGTGATAACTTAAATTAGTTTTCTCCATATTTTTTTCTGTGTATAGTAAAGTTTCACAATCGGAGGCATGTTTCGTGTAAAAACGTCTCAGATTCAAAGACATTTTTCGTATGGAAATATTCTGATACATTTTTCGTATAGAAAAAGCCTGAGAAACATTTTTCGTATAAAAAATCTTAGATACATTTTTTGTATAAAAAAAGTCTTGAAGACTTTTTTTAGTATAGAAAAATTATAAAGATCTGAGATATTTTTCGTGTAAAAGCTCCCAAATTCTGAGACCCAAAAAAAGTACTACTATAAAATTCTGAGACATTTTTTGTAGAGAAAAAGTCTTAGAAAGTTTTAGGTTAGAAAAAGTCTCATGTTTTGGCATAGTTTCCTATAGAAAAAGTTTCTGATTCTAAGACATTTTTCGTATAGAAAAAGTCTCAGATTCTGAAAACAAATCTTTTAATGCTAGTTTTTGCTTTATGACTTTCTTTTTACTTTACTTTCCATACTACGGCTAATTTTGAAAATTCTTTGGGGGAATTGTTAGATTGATTATATTCTTTCTTTTTGCATTGTTTTCATATAGTAAATTTTATCGTATTGCACTGTATTATTAAAAATACATAAATTTAATAATTTTTTTTTTTTGGAAAACTTTAAATAATAAATCAAAACTTCTCCGATTTAACTCATCCTAAAATTTCCATGAACAAATTGTATTATCCAATCTCAAATTAATGTTAATGCAGTAATTTTAGCCCTCCCTTCATTTAAAAAACATTCAAGTAGTGGTGTAAAATAAAAATCAATTAAATTACCATTTAATAATAACCAAATTACTCCCCTTCTTTTAAAAAACTACCCCAGCAATGGTGGCATTGGTTCCCACAAATACATTTTATTTTTTTTTGTTTTCATTTTACAAAAATGCTATTGAATAAAATATGAATGTTTAGTTAAACAAAAGACAATTTTCTAAGTTTTTTCTCAGAGCAGCGGCCATCTATTTATATTCATTAATCATTTGCCATCATTAATCAGTCTATATTTTAAGACTTACAACAAAAAAAAAAAAAAAAAATATGAAAAAAAATTATATTGACATTACCGCAATATAAATGAAAAAGTGCTACACCATTTCTAAATTTAAAGAAATACATAAATCTCAATTAAATCTTTCAAATTTATGAAATAAATTTTAATATTCTTTAATAATTCAATTTCATAGTTTCATAACATCCAATCCATATTTACAAATTTTCCTTTACTAACATTCAAAATTTTCTTTTGGAACATGTGTAAAAGATATTTTATTTCCTGGTTATGGTATAAGAAAAACCTATAAATTTTCATCATAATTTAAAACAAAAAAAAAAAAAAATAAAAATAGAGAAAAAAAATTAGAAAAATTCTATTCATATAATCTTCAATTGTGCGGCTGCTGCTTACGTTTAACTCTCCAATACCCGTTTATGAACTATGACTATCACCAACGCCACCGACACCACCACCATCGCCATTACCTTCATCTAACCCAATATTAATGAAACTAGGACAAAGTTATGTTGGTTGGAATACAGCGTACCGAAAGAAACAAGACAAGTAAGACAAGCCACAATTGTTGGGGGGTAATAAATTAATATAAAAAATTCCTCACGCTTAACCAATAAAAGACCACTTAAAATAAATCTAGCAAAAATGAAGATGAAAAGAATGAAAAAAAAACAAAATAAATAAAATAATAAAACGGAAAATATTGAAAAAATAAAGAATCAGCTATTAAATTTATGAAAATAAATTGTTTTAAAAATGTTCTTCATCGATCATATTTTTTTTTTTGTTAATTTAATTTAAACAATTATTAAGAAAATGTTTCATAACCACATTAAAATAAGTAAAATGAAGAACGGGTAACAATGATCAAATTAATGAAGCGATGAAACAGACCAAGGCCTCTAATGGGAATCGAACCCACGACACCCATACGCATTTTTTTTACAAGATAATATTTTAAGGCTGGTGTCTAAGAAGTTGCAGGTCGCAACCTCAGTTTGACTATATAAGCAAATGAGAAAATAAGAATTACTGTTTTCATTTTCTTAAAACCAAAAATTTTAGCATTTTGGGTTAGTAACTTGGATAATAATTCACCTCGTGGTGAATAAAAAAATATTCCCCAGGTGGTGAATAAATATCAATATTTTTTTAATCAATATTTTGTTTATCTATATTTTTTTCATCAATATTTATTTTTTCGTCAAAAATTTTTTTTCACCAATATATTTTTCATTAATATTTCGTTTTTTTTTTCAACAATATTTTTTTCGTCAATATTTTTTTTTCATCAATATTTTTTTTTTTTTTATCAATTTTATTTTTCAGCATTATTTTTTTCCATCAACATTTTTTTTTTTTTCATAATTTTTTTTTTTTTTTCATCAATTTGTTTTTTTCATACATATATATTTTTTCTTCAAATACATATTTTTTCAGCAATATTTTTTATTTTGTCAAAATTTTTTTTCATCAATATTTTTTTTTATCAATATTTTTTTTCATTAATATTTATTTTCAACAATTTTTTTTTCATCAATATTTTTTTATCAACATTTTTTTTCATCAATACTTTTTTCATAAATATTTTTTTTTTATCAATATTTTTTTTTATCAATATTTTTTTTATCAATATTTTTTTTTCATCAATATTTTTTTTATCAATATTTTTTTTTTAAATTTTTTTTATACATATTGTGTTTAATAATTTTTTTTTTTCTTTCATCAGAAATTTTTTTATCAACATTTTTTTTCATTAAATATTTTTTTTTATCAATAATTTTTTTTTTCATTAAAAGAAATTTTCATCAAAAACTTTTTTAACATGATAATGTTTTTAGGCTGGTGTCTAATTTTAAAAAAGTTGCAGGACGCCACCTCAGTTTGACTATATAAGCTAACGATTAACAAAAAAGAAAATTGAAACTACTGTTTTTATATTCTTAAAACCAAAAACTTTTGTAACCTGGGTTTGTAACTTGGATAATAATTCACCTCGTGGGGAATAAAACAAATATTCGCCAGCTGGTGAATAAAACGTAACATAATTATTTTGTATCAATAATTTTTTTTCATCAATATTTTTTTTCATCAATATTTTTTTTTCATCAATATTTTTTTTGTTCATCAATATTTTTTTTTTTTTTCATCAATATTTTTTTTTTCCTCAATATTTTTTTTTCATCACTATTTTTTTTTTCATCAATATTTTTTTTTCATCAATATTTTTTTTTCCTCAATATTTTTTATTTCATCAATATTTTTTTTTTTCATCAACATTTTTTTTTCATCAATATTTTTTTTTCATATTTTTTTTATTTTTCATTAATATTTTTTTTCATCAATATTTGTTTTTTCATCAATATTATTTTTTCATCACTATTTGTTTTTTCATCAATATTTTTTTTTTCGTCATAATTTTTTTTTTCATATTTTTTTTTTATTAATATTTTTTATTTCATCAATATTTTTTTTTTATCCATTTTTTTTTCATCAAATTTTTTTTCATCAATATTTTTTTTTTATCAATATTTTCTTTTTTCATCAATATTTTTTTTCATCAATATTTGTTTTTCCTCAATATTTTTTTTTTCATCAATATTTTTTTTCCATCGTTATTTCTTTTCATCAATATTTGTTTTTTTCATCAATATTTTATTTTCATCACTATTTTTTTTTTCATCACTATTTTTTTTATTAAAATTTTTTTTCATCAATATTTTTTTCAAAAATTTTTTTGGCAAAAGTGCACTTTATGGAGCACAAAAAATTTTTAAGGGAAACACGAAATTTAAATTTAAGGGGCTGGGCCCCGGACCTACCTGGAGCCAAAAGAGCGTTCAGGTTTGTGTGGATACTTAAATTAAAGGTAATTAAAAAAAAAAATAAATATAAAGAGGGCTAGGTCCAAGGTTCCTTCTAGGTCCATAAAACCGTCAAAAACAAGTAAACTCAAAAGAAAAACTCTGTCAAAAAATCTGTAAAACGACTTTCAATTTGAATTACCAATCTTTTAGCAGATTGTTCTGCTGAGAAGGATATTTTCACTAAAATCTCTGTCATTCAGTTTAAGAAAATAACAGACATTTTACTATGTTTATACTGATTTTGTTTGCTGAATTTCATTATTTTTTTCCAAAAAATTTTTTATATAAAAAAAAAGCAGAACAGATTGTTCTACTGAAATCAGCAGATTGTTCTGCTGAAATCAGCAGATTATTCTGCTAAAATCAGCAGATTGTTCTGCTAAAATCAGCAGATTTTTCTGCTAAAATCAGCAGATATTTCTGCTAAAATCAGATTTCTCTGCTGTCGAACAACACACATGTTTAATAACTAAAACGCCAGATAAAATTATAAGCTTCCGTAGCGTAGTGGTTAAGAAGTGTACTTTCAAATCGGAAGGTGGCGAGTTCGATGCTGGCTGGCGGCGTATGTTTTTTTTTTTTTTTTTTCTTGTTATATTTATTCACCTCTAATGACAGATATTTAGCAAACCGTGTCTGCTAAAATCAGTAGATTTCTCATATGGTCAAAATGGGTGTATTTTCAGCAGATTTTTCTGCTGATTGGACAGAGAATTTATTTTGAGTGTATAAAATTTTTCAAAATTATTAAAAAGAACGTCCAGCCGGTCTTTCGGCCGGGCTCAGGGACTACAAAACCCATAAATTAATTTAGTGGCATCGCAAAATAAAGTTTGATTTGTGTATCAAGCCTTTTACTCGGTTAATTAGTAAATAGCTAAACTATTGAACTGAAAGATACTGAGATGGATCTAAGGATTACAATATTGTTAAAGTACAATACATATTTGCAATCGTTAGCAAATTACCTTTCATTTGAATACCCATACATACATGTTGGTGGGTGGGGCTGTTGTTTTGATTCAGAGGGTCTTCCGGGCAACGACCGTAGAGGCCGCCGCGCTTATAAGGATACCAAAAAGTTGTTGAAGGTGGCCAAATTCTGGCTTCCAAATTTGGCTTCCAAATTTCATGGACACCAAATCAACGCTTACCACGTAAAATGTTGGGCAGAATGGTACGAAATACCCGCTACTACTTAAAACAGGTATTTTTTTACAAATATTGAGAAAACGTCAGAAAAATATCAGAAACAATTAAAAATTAAAAAAAAATAATAATAATAAAATAAAAAAAATTTATTTTATTTTTGAAAAAAAAAATTGATTTCAAATAAAATAAATACAACAAAATTCTGATTTTGTTGTTTTTATTACTTTTTCATAATAACGGTATTTTTTTATATAAAAAACAAAAAAAAAATTGAAAAAATCTGAAAAATGTACTAAATATTAAAAAAATGTACTAAATGTTCACACGGTAGGGTCCAACATTTTACGTAGTAAGCGTTGATTTGGTGTCCACGAAATTTGGAAGCCAAATTTGGAAGCCAGAATTTGGCCACCTTCAACAACTTTTTGGTATCCTT
The DNA here is from genome assembly GCA_963921195.1 of Pegoplata infirma. NCBI lineage: Eukaryota > Metazoa > Arthropoda > Insecta > Diptera > Anthomyiidae > Pegoplata > Pegoplata infirma. The sequence goes on along the minus strand of OY992539.1, from coordinate 50,108,212 downwards.
ATAAGCGCGGCGGCCTCTACGGTCGTTGTTCCGGGGCCCGTCCCCTTAAGTTTTAATCGTGGCATATTTTTGTTTTCCAAAATATTCGTGTCCCGTAAAGTGCACCTTAGTGAATTTTTATTTTTCATCAAATATTTTTAATCAATAATCTTTTTTCATTAAAAACTTTTTTTCATAAAAAAGTTTTTTAATCGACAAACACACACTAACAGATTAATGGATATCACTTAAATGTCTTAGAAACCTTTACGGATCAAAAATATATAAGCATAAGGGGGACCTCGAACGATATTTTGATGCGTTTTGCATGGAATGACAAATTAATATAGCGTTATTTTTTCTAGAAAAATTTTGCTTTAGAAAGATCATTTATTTATACAGCAAAACATTATCATGATTCAATGGTTTGGGCAAGAGTACAAAATTCGCAGACATTTTTATCGACAACCACAGAAAAATATTATCAAAAAGGATATGTCGAAAATATTAACAAAAAGTCTTAAAATTTGTTCTTTTTCAGTATCATTTTTCATATTTTTAGCGCGATTTTTCATAAAATTTTTTGGGCGATTTTGCCTTCAGCCATTCAATGGAATCAAATAGATAAACTAGTATATTTTTGAGATTTCGTTTCATAAAATTTTGAAAAATCTGAAAAAGTAGTTTTGAGCACCATGCAAAAAATGTATGTGTTTTTTTTTTTGGGTCTCATGTATGGGCGGGTTATCGATATTCGATAAACTTCTTAATTTGTAAATTAATGCGATATAAAAACACTTTTTTAATAATGTATTTAAATTATGTCCATTTTTTGAAAGGTATGTCGGTAAAATCTACTACAATAGACAGTTGTTTTGACTACATTTTGTTGTAGAATATCGTCCACTACATATTCAGTAAAAAAAAAACTTAAAATGTTGTTGTTTTTAACTATTGATTAAAAACTATCAAATTTAGTAAAAACAACTACAAAAAACGGTAAAAACAAATTATGCTAAAACTACTAGTAATACAGTAACAGGCGCGGATCCACGGGGGGGGGAAAATGGAAATTTCCCCCCCCAAACCGAATTCGAAAAAAAAGGAAAAAAAAAAGAAAAAAAAGAAAAGGAAAGAAAAGAAAAGAAAAGAAAGAGAAGAAAAGAAGAGGGAAAAAGGAGAGTAAAAAGGAAATAATCTGAAAAAAATTTCGATGAAAAATGTCCAAGGATCTGAAACAAATTTCTATGAAAAATTTTAAAGAATCTTAAAATTTTTCTAGTGGAAAAATGTTGCGGAATGTTAAAATTTTTCTATAGAAAAAATTTAAGAATTTTTTAGAGAAAAAATTGAGAATTTTTCTATAGGAAAATCCTTTTCTACTTATAGGAAAAATCGGGGAATTTTTCTATAGGAAATTTATAAGAATCCTTAAATGTTTCTGAATGTTTGAACTTTTCTATGTGATAAAAGTCTCAAAAAATTAAATTTTTCTTAATAAAAAATACAAAAATTTTTCTTAGCGAAATATTTGGGAATTTTTCTAGACGAAAAATTTTTCAAAATGAATAATTTGGGAATTTATAGAAAAAGTTGAGAATTTTTCTTAGAACTTTTTTATAGGTAAAATCTTATAATTTTGACAATTTTTATATGAAAAATCTAACAGTTTTTCTATAGGAAAATTCTGAGTTTTTTTATAGGAAAAATCTGAGAATTTTCTAAATTGAAAAATTGACAATTCTTCTGGATAAAAAGAAAAGAGGAAATGAAATCATGAGTAAGAATTTTTTCTAGAATTTTCAAGAATCTCAAAAGTTTTCTTTAGAAAAATTGTTTTTAAATCTTAAATTTTTTTATAGAAAAAAAAAGTAAAACAAAAATTTTCTTTAGGAAAAATAAGAAAATTTTCTTCAGGGAAAATAGGAGAATTTTTTATACAAAAAATGCAATAGAATCTTAGACCTTTTCTATAGGAAAAATTATACAGAATCTGGAACTTTTATTGGAAAAATGTCTCATAATCTAAGTATTTTTCCTTACGAAAAATGTCTCAGAATCTGAGATTATTTTTATTAAAAAGATGTCGCAGAATCTTAGACTTTTTAATAGGAAAAGCTGAGACCTTTCTATAGGAAAAAATTCCTCGAATTCTAGAAAAATTTCCGATTTTTCGATATTAAAACTATATCAGAATTTTCGAGTTTTAATATTAAAACAATATTCTAAAATCTCTGACTTTTTCGATAGGAGAAATAACTCAGAATCCAAGTCTTTTTCTATAAAAATTGCATTAGACTCTGAGAAAAAATATTCTGAGAATTTTAGAAAAAATATCACAGAATCTAAAAAAAGGTCTTAGATTCCGATTTTTTTTTTTATTTGAAAAATTACTCAGAATCTAAGTTTTTTTTTTTGTAGGAAAAATTTTGGAGACTCAGACTCTGAGACTTTTTCTATGGGAAAAATGACTCAGAAACTCAAACATTTTTTTGGGAAAAAATTTCTTATGAAAATATTTCTCAGAAAATGATTGACTATCTTATACTTTTTCTAGGGAAAAGTTTCTCAGAAAACAAAACTTTTTTAATAGATAAATGTCTCTGAATCTAGAAAATTGCATACAAAAATATTAAAATGCATTAAAGTTTTCAATTTATCTAATCTCAGGTACTTTCTACGGAATATTTTTTCAATCCTTAAAATTTTGGTGTAGAAAGATCGTTTCGGCATCGTAAACCATTTCTGTAGAAAAATAAAATAGAAAAAATTTTCAATATTTCAGAACCTAAGAAGTTTTCAATGGGAAAAAACTGACTAAATCTGTCAATTTTTCTTTACGAAAATTTTTTCTAAATATTGAAATTTTTGGTGTGAGAATTGCATAAGTATTTGAGAATTTTCTATATGAAGGTGTATCAGAATTTAAAAATTTTTGTATAAATTTTGATTAATTTTTATTCAAAAATAAAAATCGTTACATTATTTACATTCTTTATAATATAATGTTTTAAGTAGGTTTATTCTAGCTCGAGGTCATTATTTCCTTTAAATTTTAAAAGCTTTTCTGTATCAACATGCCTCAGAACCTCAGAAGTTTTCTATTGGGATAACGTCTCAGAATCATAAACTTTTATTAGAAAATTATGTCAGAAAAAATGCTTTAGAACCTGAAAATTTCTTGAAGAGACATTTTTCAAAATATCAAACATTTAAGTTTTTTTACTTTAGGAATAAATCTTTAAAATTTGAAAATGTTTCTATAAAAAAAATCATAATAAATAAGAGTTGAAAACCTTGAAAAACCTTAACAAATGATTCAAATTCGACCTGAAATTCCCTGCAAAAAAAAATTTTTGACCAAAAAAAAAATTTTCCCCCCCCAAACCCAAGAGCTGGATCCGCGCCTGTACAGTAAAAACAACTGTTATATACAGTTGATTTTAAAAACAACTGTTATATACAGTTCATTTTACTACAATTCCAAAATTTGTCTGGAATAAAAGAAAACGAAATGCTTTGATAAAATTGATTTTTTAAAGAATTCAAAGAAAAGAAAAATGACACGCTCATAACAAAACACAGCATGCATTTAATTTGAGTTTTTCCGATGGGTTTTTTATTCAAGCTTATGTGAGCGTTGTATTGTACACACTTGTTATCTCATTTGTCCACTTATTTTCTTTCGCTCAAGAATATTTTTCGAAAAACATTTTTTTTTGTTAGTATCAAATTTAATAAATTGTAATATAATTTATTTAAATATTATTTATTTGGTATAAAAAAAATTTCTTCCGCATCCCTCCCGACCAACTCTATTGACACATTCGATTGCAATAAAAATTTCTAGAAAAAAACGAGTTTCAAAAAAAAAAACTAAAAACAACTACAACTACAAAAAAAAAAACACTAAAACTACATAAAACAACTACAATGCAGTATAATTTTATAAAAATATGCAAGTATATGTCCCCTCCCTGCTTATAAATGTAGATAAAAAAATTATAAATTTAAACAGGAAAAAAATCCATTAACAATTTTTTACTACCCACGAATAATATACCGACAATTTTAAACCAAAAATACTATATTCTTTTAATCTAAAATCAAACAAAACTTAAGACATCTATGTAAAAAAATAGAGAAAAGAAGAACAAAAACTGCGGTGATGAAAATGTAAAAACGTATTTAGAATATTTAAACGAATTCTGCGTACGTGCATTTATTAAACATTTGCATTTTGCATAAAATATGGGAATAAAACAGGAAACAAGACATACAGTGTTGCAATTTCTTATTTCAAACTGTGTGTGTTTGAGTAGATATGATGACATACTAATTTTGAAGTTTTTCTTTTTTTCTCATTTTCTTTGGAAAAAAACTACAAGAGCATCCTTAAAACTTGTGGTTGCAAATACCAAAAAATTACGTGACTTGGCGAGATATTTTCTTAACGAAAAAAAAAAATGTTTTTAAATAAAGCGAAATGAAATCTTTAAACAAAAGTAAAGGAAAAAAAAGCGAAACTTGCGGAAAAAAATAACAGTCAAATAAAAATTTAAAAATAAGTTAAGATATAAAAGATGGTAAGAGACGACTTTAAAATACATTATGTTCAAACAAAACCGTTCTACTAACCTTTGAGTTAAAAAAAACAAAATTTGCGAAAAAAAAATATGGAAATGAACTTAAAATAGTTGTTAATATACAAAAATTTGGAAAAACAAAATGTTAACTTTTTTCGATGTCCGAAAATTTCAAATTTTGGCTTTACACATGAATCGGAGAGAAAAATTCTGAAAGTGTTTCCCGTTTTCGCGAAATATGTAAACGATTTTTTTCTTTATAGAAAAAGCTTGCTGTAGCAGGTGTAGCTTGCGTAAATATCGTATTAATCGATTTAATTAAATGGGTTTAAATTATATAAAAGAACGATCTTTATTGTTTCAAATATAAAATTGGAATAATAATTTTTGAACAAAATTCAAACAAAATTCAAAAATGATTTATAAACAAAATCAAAGAAAATTAAATACAAATTTCAAAGTACATTTTAAATACTAGAAAATATACATGTTTAATAACACCCTACACAGGCCGACAAGAAATTTTCGGCGGCGGCGGCGCGACCAATTTTGCTTGCCGGCGGCGGCGTTTATTTTTGTGAATTTGTGGTGTGATTTTTATAATGATGAGTCGATCGGAGTCGACTGATTCGGCGGCTTTGTTTAAGCGGCTCCCAGCGGTTTAAAATGTGAAAAATGGCGGCGTAGAATTTAAAAAACGTTCGGGGGCGGCGCGCCGCCGTTTTTGAGCCGATCGGCTTGTTTGTGTCACAAAGGTTTTTTTAAATAAATTTGCATTATTTCGCGAAAAAATATTTTAATAAAAATGTGTGAAACAACTTGTTTCAAACAAGTCGATAAAATGTAATTAATATACTTCTGAGATGAATAATGTTTATTTATGGCTTACGTTTAGGGGTAATTTTGGTCGATTTTTAAAATATTCTCAAATAAAATTACTAAAACGTGCGTTTAAAGGGTTAAAATGCTCTGCAAAGATTTTATGCATCAAATCTCACTAGGTGTTGTCAAAGGTCAATTGTTCGTGCGATGTTAGAAAAATGCTAAAAAAGTAAAATTGTATAGTGTCATAGTTTATTTAATTGTTTTTCACCAAAGAAACTTTACAATTTTCCTTTTTTATGCATTTTGATTTTATAGCACGAAATTTTGACTTTAAACAACCCCTAGTGTAATTTGACGATAACAAGGAAAGTATCTCAACCTATATGAACCAATTTGCATGAAACGTAAAATATATATAAAATGGACAATTCTAAGGTTGGGGTGTCTCGGCTTATCGGCCATATCGGGGATTTAAGGGTTCAAAACATTGGTCAAAAAATGGGGAAAAACGTTTTTTGGATTTTTCAGCAATTTTTTTCGAAGAAACTATATGATGTTTACATATGAGAAGAAAGGTTTTTTTAATGCCTATCCAACGGTGGCATAACCTTGTAAAAGTTCGGCTTTCTCAAATACTTTTTTTACGAAAATGTGTAAATTTTGGGGGGTATTTATATGAAGACGTAGACCTACGATGTCCATATGAATACGAAATAATCTTTATTAAATTTAAGTCGACACATATTTTTGCCCTAGAGGATATTCCTATTAGTTCGGGAGTTATCGAAATTTTCCCGAAGGTCCACTTTGTTTCATAATGGGACAACGAAATTTTGTGATAATATGGCCTATAAGCCGAGACACCCCAACCTTAAAATCGTCCCTTTTATATATATTTTAATTTTCAGGCAAATCGGTTCATAAGGGTTGAGATACTTCCCTTGTAAGTATTTTTGTTAAACATTTTAACGCCTTTAATGCTTGTTGTAATGATGTTCATCGACAATATTTGGAAAAAGTACTAAAATGACCCCTAAAAATTAACAGAACCGCCATTAAATTTTATATTATTTCAACTCAAAAATTTTTTTAGTTTGGAGGTAAATTTAATACATTGTTTGACCTATTTCACACTACTTTTTATACCCTCCAACTACAGTATGGGTGTATACTCACTTTGTCATTCTGTGTGTAACGCATCAAAATATGTCCCATGAAGTATATATATTTATGATCAGTGATCGATTCTAAGACATTCTAGCGATGTCCGTCCGTCCGTCTGTAGTTAACCCGATGCAGTCCAAAATAAAAGAGGTAGACTCCCGAATATGTATTATGTTCATAGGAAGGTTAAGTTCGAAAATGAGAAAAAATGGAACGAGTGGGAAAAAAGATCCCCCTTGTAGAACTAAACCAACCTCTGAAAAATACCATATTTTTACATGATATTTTGTGTTTTTGTTTAATAAATGCAATAATTGTTTATCTACAAGATGTTCAAAGTCCTGCATTTGGACCCAGAGAATTAGAAAATGTCGTTATTTTCGGTCCGCCCCAGCATTTTTTTTATTTTGCATGTTGGAGGGTATTAAATATTCGGCACAGCCGAATTTAACACTCTTACTTGTTTTTATTGGAGTTTTTCGCGAAATCGCTAATTAACCTAGGAAAAGTGGGAGACAGGTGCATATTATATTCGCCCTACTTTAAGATTTTTAAAACAATTTTACAAAAGAACTAGTAGAAAAGTTAAATTAGACTTGGCCGAATCTATGAATACCCTCAACAATGCCCTTTTTAAGTGATAGTAAATTTTCTAGCGTGCAAAAAATAACATTTTTGATTAAAAATATTTTATTTTCTGTAAAAAACCTTTTTTTTAAGTAATTTAAAAAAAATAATAATAATTTACTAAATTTTTTTTTAGTGTTAACTTTTTTTGAGTGTAAAATTTTTTTCGATTGTATTTTTTTTTAGTGACAAAAATACGTTGTAAAATATTTTTGTGACTTACCAATGTTTTTAAAACATGTTTAACTGGGTTTCAACACGTGAATTTGAGGTGAAACTAATATGAAATTCACGGTTTTGCTAATAACTTTTGAACCACTGGACCGCTTTGGCTGAAATTCAATACGAACTAGACCAGTGGAACGACAAATGTATTGTGTAATCATCTGTGTCCTCAGAATTGCCTTTCGAAAGTTAGCGTGTCTTTTATCTCGTAAATTCACGATAAACCCTTGCCGAAATTCAGCCTTTCGAACATAACTTTTGAACCACTGGACCGATTTTGCTGGATTGCAATACCAACCTGACCAGGTAAATGTCCAACATATAATAAACATTCTGAGAATATGAAAAATGTCTACGTAACTCATAATTTTTCTATAACAAAAATATCTCCAAATCTTAAAATTTTTCTGTAGGAAAAAATCTTGGTATATTAAAATTTTTCTATAGATCAAATATGAGATTTTTTAGGGAAAGTATAAGAGTTTATCTATAGAAAAAATATAAGACATTTTTAAAAGAAAAAAAAAATCCTATATGATAGGGAGGGGGAAAAAGAAAAAAGAAAAGTAAATAGTCATAGAATTTTCTCTAGAAAAAATTTCCAAGAATTTCAAAACTTTTCTTTAGGAAAAATGTTTCGGAATCTTAGAATTTTTCTAAAGAAAAAAATATTTGAATCGGAATCTTTTTTTTTAAAGAATATTCCTATAGGAAATCTGATATTATTCTGTTTAGACAATGTTTAAGAATCTAACACCGGTATTCATAACAAAAAAAAATCATCGAGCTGCTAACTTTTTTACTCGCAATTTTCAATAAAGTAAAGTAAAGCTTTTGGTGAAACGCACTCATTGTATCGTTATAATGAAGATAAAACTGCCTAACATCGAGAGCCAAGCTTTCCCTTTCAGAAAATTGTGTTAAAAAAAGTTAGCAGCTCGATGATAGCAATCCGTTTTTTGTTATGAAAATGGGAGTAAGACTTTTTCTAAAATATCTCAGAATCTGACACCTTTTCTGTTGGACAATTGTCTGAGAATCTGACACTTTTTCTTTAGGAATAATTTCTCAGAATCTGATACTTTTTCTACATAAAAAATGTTTCAGAATCTATGTCTTTTTCTATAGAAAAAATATCTCAGAATCTGAGACTTTTTCCTTGGAAAAATATCTCGAAGTCTGAGACTTTTTCTATAGAAAAATGTCTCAGAATCTAAGACTTTTTCTATGGGAAAAATGAAAAAAAAATCTCAAAATATGTTACTGCTTCTAAGAAAAAATGTCTCAGGATCTAAAACTTTTTCTATGCGACAAATGTTCCAAAATTAAAGACCTTTTTATAGGAACAATGTTTCAGACTCAAAGACTTTTTCTATAGGAAACAAGTAAGAGTGTTAAATTCGGCTGCGCCGAATCTTTTATACCCACCAACATGCAAATAAATAAAAACAAATTACAGGGGCTTTTCTTTTTTTTTTTTGGGGGGGGGGTCGGTATTGGTAATATGGTGGGCACATTTTTTTCTCGAATATGTGTTTATGCTTTTTGCACTAAAGAAATACAAGGTTACCATTATTTAAAATTAACAAATATTCCACGCCCATAAAAAGGGGGCGGACCAAAAAACGACATTTTCTAATTTTGTGGGTCCAAATGCAGGACTTTGAACTTTTTGTAGCATAAAAATGTTGCATTTGTTAAACAAAAACACAAAAATCATGTAAAAATATGGTATTTTTCAGAGGTTGGTTAAGTTCTTCAAGGGGGAACATTTTTCCCCCTTTTTCCTTTTAGTGCCAAATGTCGGTAGTCTAGCTCTTTTATTTTGGATGCATCGTGTTAACAACAGACGGATAGACGGACAGTTGGACAGACGTACAGACGGACGTACATAGCTAGAATGTCTTAGAATCGATCACGGATCATAAATATATATATACTTTATGGGGTCCTAGACCGATATTTTGATGCGTTACACTCGGAATGACAAAGTGAGTATATCCCCATACTGTAGTTGAAGGGTAAAAAAGACAGAGAATTTAAGATTTCAGAATCTGTGACTTTTTCTGTGGGAAATATGTTTCAAAATCTGTGACCTTCTGTAGAAAAAATGTAGCAGCACCTGATAATTTTTGTATAGAAAAAAAAGACAATGAATCTAAGAATTTTTCTATGAAAAAAATGTCTCCGAATCTGATATTTTCCCAAGACTCTGTCTTATATATAAGACAAATGCTGACACTTTTTCTATAGGAAAAACGTCTCAGAATCTGAGAATTTTTATATAGGAAAAATGTTTTACAATCTTAGACTATTTCAGAAAAAACTTTACTTTTTCTATGGAAAAAAATCAATCAAAATCGTAATTTTTGTCGGAAACTTATTTCAGAATCTTATAATTTAGAATTTTTCACTGAAAACAATTTCTCAGAATCCGAGTATTTTTTCTATGGAAAAAATCAAACAAAATCGTAATTTTTTTTTCTGAAACATATTTCAGAATCTTATAATTTAGACTTTTTCACTGAAAACAATTTCTCAGAATCCGAGTATTTTTCTATAGAATTAGTTTAGGGATTTTAATATTTTTTTTAATAGAAAAACAGTCTCTCAAAACCTAGAAAGTTTTCCATGAAAAAAATGTCTCTAATCTGAGAATTTTTCTACACGACAATTATTTTTTAAGATTCGCGAAAATTCGCTAAGTATATGAGAATAATTTATATAAAAGTACATCAGAATCTGAAAATTTTTCTACCGTAAGAATTTCAAACATTCTAAAAGCTTTTAAATGGGCTTTCTGGATGAAAAATTTCTCAAATTATTAGTTATTATTTTGAGCTTTCTTTGTTATTTTAAAAGTTTTTTTATTGGATTTAATTTTAAGAAAAAGTCCTGTTAGAGAAAATCTTTTCAGTAAAAATTTATTGATAGTACCTACAATTTATAATTCCTTCTGTAGGGTACCTTCATATCATATTAAGTAAGACAATTTCCTTACATAGTTTTTGCTTTTTCTTTCTCTAGATAATCAAGAAAAAGTTGTTGCATTTTCATGAGAATCTTTGTGCATATTTGTTACTGTACCAAAAATATGTTCCAAAGATGTCAACTGCACAAAAAAAAAAATAAACATCCCGCCATTTAGTCATCATTGGCATGTAAAGAATGTCGCCAAAAAAAAAAACAACGTTTGCTATTTTTTTCCTGTACTTTTCATGTTTTTAGTTTTTCTCTTTGCCATGTTTTTTACTACCGTAGACGTTGTTTTTTTTTTCTTCTTTTGGTTGGATTTTTGCAATATCTAACGATAAATCATTTAACAAATAGAACACAAACAACACTTACAAATGTTGTTAGAAGCAAGCAGCAACAATAACAATATTGAGAAAAAAAAATCGCAAGTATATATTCGAATGTCTCTGTACCTAATCGGATAAGACTATTTTACTTAACCAGAAAACATAAGTAGTGAGCACTCAGGGTTGTGTTGAATGTTTACAATAGGGAATGTACGCATGCAGGGGTGGGGACACAGGGGGCATGTGCCCATCCTCCTTGACGATTTCAAAATTTTGAAAATTTAATAGACTACAACGCATTATACAAAAAATAAACGTTTTCTACACACAAAAAAAAAAACCTTGTCAAATTACTAGATATAGTCCCATTTTACCAATATTGGACACACTGATATAAATTTGTACATGACAATAATAAAAATCTAATAAAATTAACCTTATGAAAAATGACGTTAAAAAGGAACCTATGTAGGGTTTCATTGAATTAATGAAAAAGGTATTATAAAATGTAATTGCAAGAACAAGTTTTATTAAATTAATGAAAATTGTTCATACAAAATATAAATTTTCATAAATATTTTATGAAAATTTTTCATTACTTTAACAAAAAAAGTATTTAATTCTTATGAAATACTTTCATTAAATGAATCTTACTTTTTGAAATGAAATACTTTCATTAAATAAATGCTACTTTTATTTTTAAAATTAAATATATGTATGAAATTGTAATGGTCTTTTTATAGAATTAAAAATAACAAAAAATGGTTTTCACTTAGTTTTCTCGCAAAAAATTTTACTCCAACCTTAAATTGTAATACATAATTAAAACCCTGAACTAATATAAAATAGCGCGAATTTAGTTAACATAAAATTAATAATTTACTTTTTATTTCAAATTTCTTAAAAATTCTGAAAAAATCACAAAGTAACCAAGTTAAAAAAACACTTTCACATATTTTTTCTTTTATATATAAATTTCACTCAGTTTTCTCACACAAAATTTTAATATAACATTTACTTTTAATGCATAAGTAAAACCACGAAATAATATAAAAAAAGTAAGTATAAGTTCAAGTATAGTCGGTCAAGACCGACCCTACACCAGAGTTTCCCGGAAAATGGGTCCCAAGTTCAAACATGGACAGATTAGATCTATAAGTTGTCAAATCTTTAATAAGTGTAAAAAGCACTCACACATCAGATTTGAGTGAAATAGGCTTCTTTTTGTTGACAACAAACCGCTTCAACTGAATATCGGGCGAAATTTTCACATGGGCCCTAGGTCCAAAAATGGTCCGATGATAATCAGATTTGATGAGGTTATTAAAGTACGCGTTTAATATACAGAAACAGAATTTAAATTAAATGTTTTCTATTTTTATAAATTTGAGAGATTTATGTGAAAATCGGGAAGGTTTGTATGGGGGGCTACAAGAAGAACTGGTTCGATTTCTTTAAAATTCGGAATGCTGATTTGCGTAGATGAAACATGATTACCTGATATCTATTAAAATGCGGCTATTAATGTCATTTGAGCCACAACTAAAGAGGACCTTTGTCTGGGGGCTAGGTCTAAATATGGACCGAAGAGGCTTAAATTTCAAATTTCAAGTCAATTGATTAAAAATTGCGACCTGTATCGTGTTTACACCGTTTACATGGACAGACAGACGGACGGGCGAACAGACGGACGGACGGACATCGCTAAATCGATTCAAAAAGTGATTCTGAGTCGATCGGTATACTTAAAAGTGGGTGTAGGACCAATATTTCGGGTTGTTACAAACATCAGCACAAACTCATTATACCCTGTACCACAGTGTGGTGTAGGGTATAAAAAGGCGAGTTTAATAAATACCTTTAATTAGTCAATAACATTTCATTTTAAATTTCGTATAAAAATTCTTAAAAAAAAAAATCACGCTCTGATCAGCTGTTTTTTGCTCGCGTAAACTAACAGACGCGACACGACAGGTGTCAAAAAACAGCAAATTTTGTAAACAAAACTTAATGAAATTTTTTTAATAAGACTACGAAATCTAATGAATCAAAATTAATGAAAATCATGCACAATATGAATGAAATTTCATTCAGCATATGAAATATTTCATTGTTGTAATGAAACAACGTTAATGAATTCCATTCATTAGTGATATGAAGCGTTTTTCTATCAGTGCAGTTTTCCTTGTTTTTCAACAAAAAAATTTAGATCGAAATTTACATTTATTTCAGACAATGGAAAAATGCCAATTTTATTTAAAATTTATAAGGTATTTAAAATAAAATTTTTGTTTTAACGCCCCTGACAATTTTTTTTTTATTTTTTTTTTACATTTTGGAGGGTATAAAAAATTTGGCACAGCCTAATTTAACACTCTCACTTGTTTTTTGCTAATAATGATATAATTTTTTAAACATGACACTTAAGAGTTCGTTTCTCCATCGATTTTTCAATATTAATAGTCCTAACATTTTATGGACTGACTGGTTTTTAAATAAGGAATTCATTGCAATAAGACTGTGCAGTATGTGAACAAGAATATCGTGGTTATTTTGAATTGCTTCACAAATATCTGTATATATTCCATTTTTTTAACAACCGGAGGGAGAAAAACAAACGAAAAAATATGATAAAATAACAAAACCAACAAAACAGCATTTATAAATTATGAGGATTGCACAGTAAATTGAAATGTTACTGGTTTCCTTTACTCTATGATTCTATTTTCATTTCGCTTGTTATGGTTTTGCCGAAGTTCAATGATTTAACCGTTGTGAGCAACCTTTAAACTTTATGGTGAAAATGAAAAACGTATGAAAAAAATTTTAAATAACTTTTATAACGTGAGTGGGGGCCACTCACTTTGGCATACCGTGTGTAATGAATCGAAATATTTGTCCAGCATTGATCCGTTATCAACTCTAAGATATTTTCATGATATCCGTATGTCTGTAGAAATATAGATGTTGTCGAGACCCAAAGTGCTAAATTGGTAAAGTTTGACTCGAAGAAATCTTATAGTTATTAGGGTGGCTATAACTTTTTTTCGAATTTCGTCGATCGCCAGACTGTGACTAAAAATTTGAATTCACTGTCCAAAAGTCCAACAATTTTTTGTCACCGATTTTTAAAATTTAAGGCATTTTGTAGCTAATATATCCAAATTAAAGTAGCCAAAAAAGTATGTCAAACTATCGATAATTGTGGGCGTGGCATGCTGTCAAACTCAACTGTTTTTTTAATTTCAGAAAAAGATATTTTTTTTTTGTTTTTTTGCGTTTTTTTTACAAGGTTCGTAGAATTCTAATCTTTAGATCCCAAAAAAATGTTTCCCATACAAACCAAATTTTTTTTTCGATGTTTAATTTTTTTTATACTCTTCACTATAGTGATAGAGGGTATATAAAAGTTTGTCATTCCATTTCTAACATCACGAAATATTGGTCTTGGACCCCATAAAGTATATATATTCATGATCCTCTATCGATTTTAAGACGATCTAGCGATGCCCGTCCGTCTGTCCGTCCGTCTGCCTGTTGGTCAGGTTGGTATTGCAAATCAGGTTGGTATTGCAAATCAAAGAAATCGGTCTAGTGATTCAAAAGTTATAAGCAAAGGCGCGAATTTCGGCAAGGATTTTTCACGAATTTACGAGATATTAAATTCGCTAACTTTCGAACGACAATTCTAAGAGTGCTAGAGCTCGACATATACTTTTTTTATTCCCCTGGTCTGATTCACTTTGAATTTCAGCCAAATCGGTCTAGTGGTTCAGAAGTTATTAGCAAAACAAAATTTTTCATTTTTTTCACGTAAAAACGTAAACTATCCCAAAACAGGGGCATTGTGGAGGGTATTCATAGATTCGACCAAGTCGAATTTAACTTTTCTACTTGTTTTTATTATTACTTTACTTGATTAGCTTATTAACTACTAAAAATTTAGTTTTGGTGGGATAAACCCTAAAAAAATTTAGGGCCGTTGGGGGCATACTCTAAAAATTTTTAAAATTTTTTTGTTTTAGTTTTGACTTGAAAGGATTTTAGCTGAGATGTTGCTTTTAATAATACGTATCCACAAAAAAATATTATTCCTACATGTGACAACTAATAAGGCAACGATTGTCAATAACCAACAAAAATATTTAAAACAATTTAACATATGATAGTCCATTGGACTACAACAATATGTTGATTGTGTTGTTGTGAGGTAATAATCCATATTACACTGATAGAAATTTGTACATGACAATAATGAAAATCTACATTAATGTTATGATAAATGACGTTAAAAAGGAACCTATGTAGGGTTTCATTGAGTTAATGAAATAGGTATCATAAAATTTAATTGCAAGAACAAGTTTCATTAAATTAATGAAAATTATTCATACAAAATATAAATTGTATTTTATGAAAATTTTTCATTACTTTAATGAAACAAGTATTTAATTCTTATGAAATATTTTCATTGAATAAATCCTACTTTTTATTTTTGAAATGAAATACTTTCATTGAATAAATGCTACTTTTATTTTTAAAATGAAATATATGTAAGAAATTGTAAAGATCTTTTTATAGAATTAAAAATAATAAAAAATGGTTTTCACTTAGTTTTCTAGCAAACAATTTTACACCAAACTTAAGTTGTAATACATAATTAAAACCACGAACCAATATAAAACAGCACGAATTTAGTAAATATAAAATTAATAATTTACTTTTTATTTCAAATTTTATAAAAAAAAAGGCTGAAAAAATCACAAAATAACCAAGTTAAAAAAACACTTTCACATATTTTTTATTTTATCTATAGATTTCACTCAGTTTTCTCACACAAAATTTTACTATAACATTTACTTTTAATACATCAGTAAAACCACGAAATAATATAAAACAACGTGAGTTTAATAAACACTAAAAATTTATCAGCAACATTTCATTTTAAATTTCGTATAAAAATTCTTAATAAAAATCACGCTCTGATCAGCTGTTTTTTGCGCGCGTAAACTAACAGACTAAACAGACGCGACACGACAAGTGTCAAAAAAACAGCAAATTTTGTAAACAAAACTTAATGACATTTTTTAATGAAACTACAAAATCTAATGAATCAAAATTAATGAAAATATTGCACAATATGTATGAAATTTCATTCAGCATATGAAATATTTCAATGTCGTAATGAAACAACATTAACGATTTCCATTCATTAGTGATATAAAGCGTTTTTCTATCAGTGTAGGGTTATTCATCACTTTGGCGTGCCAACCATTATGTTCAAATTCTGATTAATTTTTAAAGGTCGAATAAAAATTGTTTTATTCGACCTTTAAAATATTATATTTTGAGGATGTTTATTCTGGCTCGAGGTCATTATTTTCTTTACTAATTAAAACCATGATATTCTCATAGCATAATTTTCAAGAAAATTATTTTTTGTTTAAATATGTAAAATTGTTTTAAATATTTTTGTTGGTTATTGACAATCGTTGCCTTATTAGTATGGTACAATTTCTTCGTCTTTCTAATTCTCATTGTGAATAGAGGCGAATATGTATTAATATTTTAGTTTGTGCACAAACGATTTTTTATTAGACTCGTTTACTACTTTATAGTAAATCGTGTTTATTTTTTGCTAAATAATCTTGACAATGGAATTTGACAGATTCCGAAACACGTGTCGACTAAGTCTTGCAAAAATGACCAACATAAATAAATTTAAAACAAAAAATAATTTTCTCGAAAATTATGCTATTAGAATATCATGGTTTTAAGAGTCTACGTTTCATGCACGTTCAATGTAATTCAGGCTTTAGAAATTATAGGAAAAATCAAAACTAACAAACCTTTCGTTGAATTATAATACAAAACAATCTCTAAAGTAAAGAAAATTAAAAAAAGGAATCCCGCAACAAATTTTTACATTGGCTGTGTTGAGTAGAGATGGGTGCTGGTCACGTCATTTGCGTGGTTCACATGAATCCCGCGTGACTCACGCTCGAGTTAAAGTCTAGTTAATTACGAGAATCATGCTTGAGTGAGTGTGATTCCAAAACTTTTATGTGTGAGTGATTAGAAAGCGAGCCCAATTTTTGAGTGAGTGCCATTTTCTTGCGTGATTCAATATAATTTGTTTGTATTGCTTTCAGTTTCATTTATAGTTTAAGTTTTATATTTCGCTTTGCAATCAGTTTAAACTCAAATTAACGGTCTGCTTATATATGAAAAGCATTTTTTTTTTAATTTTCTTAAAACTGTGTATTTGTAAGTGAATATTGCGTAAATTGGGGTAAGCGTAGTTATAAATCACGTGAGTCACGCATGAGCGTAACTAATTTTAGTTTTACTGACGTGAGTAGTAAGTGAGCGTGAGTAAAAAAAAAAATCGAGTGAGTGATTCATGAGCGATTTTAATATTTTTTGCGTGAGCGTAAGCCAAAATTCACTCACGCATCAATCTCTAACGTTGAGTTAAGCTTAAAATAATAGTATTTAGGTAGAAATGATCCAAAATATATACAAATATAATATTAAATTGTTATTTTGTTTGAATATTAAAGTATGGACCAAATGGTCCACTAACCTAACATTCGTAAGTTTTTTCTTACCTAACAGCAGGGTTAATTAGTAAAGAAAATAATGACCTCGAGCCAGAATAAACATCCTCAAAATATAATACTTTAATGGTCAAATAAAACAATTTTTATTTTTAAAAATTAATCAGAGTTTTAAATAATTTTTATTTTATTTCTCCGATATTTCGAAATTCATCGAATTTCATCCTTGTAAAAATTACGCAAACAAAATGAACTTTATGCTATAGTTGTTTTAACATGAGTGCAATACATACGACACACAGAGGGGTAAAATGCATTAAAAGTGGCGATTAATTCAAAAGATGAACTTTAACTTTCACAACCGTGTTTGGTACCGGGTGAAAGAAGATAAAATTCAACATCACTAATGGCAAAAAAAAAGTTCTAAGTTGTTTAATTTATTTGCACTGTGTGTTTAAAGTTCAATAATAATTATTATTTTTGAGCGCATTGATTAAATGAGAAATTTTTTATATTTGAAGCAGAGTTGGGCACGAACCATTACCATTGAATTTTCATTATCATTAATCTGTTCAATGTTAATGATTTTTTATTTTCATTTGAAATTCTTTACACAATGTTAATGAAACTCATTTTTTCAATTTCATTTGTTTACACTTTGTCAATGAAATGGAATTTTAGATTTCATTGACAATGAGCGTGTTCAGCAGAGAAACCTGCTACTCAACAGTTGAGATGTAGCATGTTTTGATTAGTTGAATCTGCTGAACGCATTTTTTTTGTGAATGTTTTAAAAAATTAAAATATTTTTTTTTTTTTACGCTTTCGTTTATTTTTTGCTGTAAAAAATACTTTTTTATGATTTGTTGTGTATACTTCTTTAAATAACGTCAAAAAAAAAAAATAATTTCAATAAAACAGCTTATTTATCAGTTTGTGATCAAATGTAGCATAAATTGTGTACGCTACTAGTGATGAGAAGCGCTCACTCAACATGTTGACTGAAATGTCAAAAATCAAACCGTTCAGCAGAATGTTTAGTAGCAGCTGAGTAGCAGCTTTCTCTGCTGAACGTACCCAATGTTAATGATATGTCCCATATATATTTTTTTTATTATGACAACTTTAAAAATAAAAAAAAAACTATTAATTTTTTCATTTCTTTGAGAAAATCTGTTGTTTTGCTACGTAAGCGAAAGGGATTTTCTTTAAAAAGCGCAATTATCAATCGATCCAAGCAAAGGACGTTAAACTTCTGACATAAAAAGGCTTGAGTTGCGTTTTTAAGATGTTGGCTTTTTTCTTCAAGAAGGGACCCAAATACCCAAGTTCCGATTTTTCCCATTCACGCAATTAACCAGCCAATGATTTATTTATTTGTGGCAAGTTTCAGGCATCTAGCCGTTTTAGTTTGGAATGCATCGTGCTTTCTTAAACGAACGGACATCGATAGGATGTCTCAAAATCTGAGACATTTTTTTTAGATAAATTCTTAATCTTTTTTATAGAAAAAGTCTCAGGTTCTGAGACATTTTTTTATACAAAAAGTCTCAGATTCTGAGACATTTTTTCTTTAGAAATAGTTTCAGATTCTAAAACATTTTTTCTATAGAAAAAGTCTCAGATTCTGAAACATTTTTTCTATTGAAAAATTATCAGATTCTGAGACATTTTTTCTATAGAAAAAGTCTCAGATTCTGAGACATTTTTTCTGTAGAAAAAGTCAGATTCTGAGACATTTTTTCTATAGAAACAGTCTCAGATTCTGAGACATTTTTTCGACAGAAAAAGTCTCAAATTCGGAGACATTTTTCTATAGAAATAGTCGCAGATTCTGAGACATTTTTTCTATAGAAAAAGTCTCAGATTTGAAAAATCCCAGATTCTGAGACATTTTTTTATAGAAAATGTGTCATATTCTGAGACATTTTTTTTAAAGAAAAAGTGTCAGATTCTAAGAAATTTTTTCTATAGAAAACTCAGATTCTGAGACATTTTTTCTATAGAAAAAGTCTCAGATTATGAGACTTTTTTCTATTGAAAAAGTCTCAGATTCTGAGATTGCGTGAAGTCTCAGATTCTGAGACATTTCTGCTCCAGAAAAAGTCTCAAATAAGTCTCAGATTCTGAAACCTTTTTTGTATAGAAAAAGTATCAGATTCTGGTACATTTTTTCTATAGAAAAAGTCTCAGATTTTGAGACATTTTTGCTTCGAAAAAAGTTTCAGATTCTGAGACATTTTTTCTATAGATTCCGAGAAATTTTTTCTTAAGAAAAGTCTCAGATTCTAATACATTTTATCTATTAAGAAAGTCTCAGATTCTGAGACATTTTTTCCACCTATATAACAATTTCAAAATTTGTTATTATCACTTTATCGTTTTCTTTAAAAAAATATTTCAAGAATTCAATGAAATTTTTGTTTTTCATTATCATTGATTAATTGGTAATGATTTTATTTTTCATTATCATTATGTAAAAAATTGCTAATGAAAATTTCATTTCATTTTCATTGTGTAAAATTAATTATAATGATTTTTAATTTCATTAACATTGACCGTATTCAATGATAATGAAACACTCAATGATAATTGAAAAACATTGAAATTGAGTGGTTGGATGAAAACACAATACATAGTATATAACCTCATCAACTAGACCTTGAATTATTGTGTTCTGATCCTGTAATAATTTTCGTCTGTAACTTTTTGAGATAAATGTTTGCATTTACTGAATTAAGTGAAAAATAAAAACTAGATTAAAATTGAATTAATTACTATTAATTAATTACTAAATTTATTTACTTGTTCTTAAAATATATTTTGAAATCAAAGTTACAGCGAAAATTGCGGATTATGTTTTGTTCCAAAAAAAAAACAAAAAAAAAAAAATAACGCGTAACAGGTTAAAACAAATTTCTTCCACTTTTTTCTTCTGAAATACTGCGTTTTTATTTATTTATGATTATGCATTAACAAAAAATTGTAATCTAAAATTTTGTGACTTTTTGAGATAAATTTGTACATTAATGAGATTTAGTGAAAAACAAAAATCGAATTTTAAATTAAATTTATACTAATAAAAACACATATGATACATTTACTTTTTAAAGTTTTTGATAGCACATTAAGTTCGCTATAATTTGCCGTTATTTTTATTAATGTTTAGCTTTTTGTTCTAAAGTTACAGCAAAAATTGTGAAATAAGATATTACATCCGAAAAACAATAAAGCGCCTAACAGGTTAAAAAAAAAATTTGTCAATGTTTTTTTTTCGAAAATTCTGTGTTTTTATGTGTTTAAGATATCTCATCAATACAAAATTTTAATATTTTAAAATTAAGCCTTCTATGTATTAATCTCCATTTTAGGTAGCATCCACCCCACTGTGCGATGATATCAAAACAACTATAGCTTTAAGTTTATTTTGTTTGTGTAATTTTTACAAGTGTCCCTGAGGATGAAATTCTATGAATTTAGAAATATCGGATAAATAAAATAAAACTTATTCAAAACAACATACCTCGAGCTCATGGTCAGTCATTTCATTTACATTACAAATTCAAAGGTCTAATAAATACAACATTAAATTTTGTTTTAATTTTAAAATTATCAAAAATTATTTATTATTCGATCTTTAAAATTCAAAATGAGTAAACAACTTAATTGTCTGTGACTAAGTGTAGGGTATAAAAAAATATTTGAATTTGTTACATAGTCTTATTTAACTCCAACTTAAGGTTGTTCATATCAGTGTCAGAAAAACATTACATTTTTTTTTTGGTAGAAGATGAAATTGTATTGCCATGAAGTTTTTGTTTAGTAAGCTAAAATTGCTTTAGTGGTTGTAGGTTGTATGTTCTACATATAAATATACAAGAATACATATGTATGGAGATATCTATATACACTCAAGAAAATTAAACAGATATGATATGTTAAATCAAGCAAAAAAAAAAAACTATGATTGAAAATTGTCATAATATAATTTCCAAAAATTAATCATATTATGATCCAAATCATCATTATAAATACCACATCATCGAAACATGATTTGAAATAATCTAAATAAAATATTAAAATGTACAAAATGCTCTAGG
Source organism: Pegoplata infirma (assembly GCA_963921195.1). Taxonomy (NCBI): domain Eukaryota; kingdom Metazoa; phylum Arthropoda; class Insecta; order Diptera; family Anthomyiidae; genus Pegoplata; species Pegoplata infirma. Next base: position 50,086,847 of record OY992539.1, on the reverse strand, counting down.
CACCTAATACGCATTTTGAAAAAAAAAAAAAAAATGGCGTAAATTATTTAATCATTTATAGGGCACGTACAAAATGTGGGCGGATTAAACAAGTGTCTAAAATCTGATATAACCCTATACTAAAAACGGGTTAAGCTTACCACATCTAAACATAAATTAAAATTATGTTCAGATCCAATTATTTAATATCTAATCACTGTGGGAAATAAAGGCGGAATCAAAATTTCTTGATTTTTATGCGTAGTTAATTTCAAAGCAACTTCGTCTCTATTGCCTTAACTGTCATTTTCATTTAATTCAACCATAAAAATTCTGTGAGTGTATTTAGTTCTTTTTTAGAATGTCTATGCCACTGGTAACCTACATTTTTATTATGATACTTTTTTCCGTTATGTTTTTCTGTGGCAGTTTTTTTCCTATTTTTTTCAAAGTTACTATTGCAAAACCCAAAAATAATAAAATGAAATAGTGATTGTATGACTGGTAATAACTGGAATAAATTTATAAATAACAATTTTTTTTTTAAATAATATATTTTTAGTTCAATAAACCATTTTAGATACACTGCGAATCACATCAATAAGAAATCGAGTTTTTCACTTTTTAATCGAATATATCTTCGTAACGAATAAGCGGAAAAATATAAAAAAATGCACTGATAGAGACCATTATCTAGCTAATAATGTCCAATAATAACAATAATCAAAAGACTGAAAGAAGTCCGTTAAATAAATATTTTTTGGCAACTTGTTAAAAAATTGCAAGTTTTTTATGAATCACTTGAATAAGGAATTTTGTAAAACAGACCAAGTAGGACCTGAATCCAATTTGTAATGAATAGCAATCCCTCAAACAACAAAAACAAAACAGTTTTGTTTTGAATTTCAATAAAAATGGGACTCCCACAGCTCTTAGCTCTTCCGAAAAGGAAAAAGTACTGACTTTGAAGTTCAAAGTGTTATAGATCGTTGAAATCGCGGAAATAATTGAGAGGAAAAAAACTGCTGTATGCAATTATCTAAATAACATTCAGAACTATGGAAAAAACATGAATGGGCGAACTTAAATGGCAACAACTGAACGAGATCGACAAAAATTTTAAGAATTCCCCCAAATTCTACCCCGACATCTTTCAAAATTCTCAAATAAAGTGGCGTTAATGCGAGTATTTGTACAGTCCGTCGCGTTTAAAAGTCATGTGAGTTCATAGCTCGTCGAAAATTATGCAAAAACTAATCGCTGAATGTCAAACGCAGTAAGCAGCGCCAGAATATCTGCAGGAATACAATGACATGGTCTGAGAAATTTTTCAAAGTAATTTATTCTGACGAAAAAAAATAATACCGTTGCATTAGACGGATACAATTGTTTTCGGTGATTTGAGACAACAAAAACCGTTTTTGCGTAGCAGACAGATCATAGAAGGTGTTGTTATGGTATGGGGTGCGCTATTCTACTGTGGCATCATTACTGTTCCTTACGTTAACATCGATGCTTCTTAAGTTTGGAACTTAGGGGTGGCTTTTTTGCAATTTGCAACAGAATATGAACTCATTTAATTTTAATCGTGATGGACTGTACAAATACCCATTAAATCACCACTTTCTCTGAGAATTTTGCAACCTGTCAACGTGAAATTCGAGGGAATTCTTAAAATTTTTGTCGATTTTGTTCTCTTGTTGCCATTTTAGTTTGCCCATTCGTGTTTTTTTCACAGTTCTTAATGTTATTTAAATAATTGCATTCCATAGGTCTGCCCCTCTCTATTATTTTCGCGATTTCAACGGCCTTTAACACTTTGGACTTTAAATACAGTACATTTTTCTTTTCGGAAGATCTAAGAGCTGTTGTGAGTCCCATTTTTATTGAAATTCGAAACAAACTTTTTTGTTTTTATTGTTTAAGGAATTGCTATCCATAACAAATTGGATTCAGGTCCTACTTAGTCTGCATTACAAAATTCCTTATTCAAGTGATTCATAAAAAACTATTAATTTTCTAACAAGTTGTCGAAAAATAATTTTTTAAAGGACTTCTTTCAGTCTTTTGATTATTGTTATTATATGACATTATTAGCTAGATAATGGTCTCTATCAGTGCATTTCTTTATATTTTTCCGCTTATTGGTTACAAAGATATATTCGATTAAAAAGTGAAGTTATTGATGTGATTCGCAGTGTATGATTTGTTGGATATAAAAATATTGAAAATATATAGGAAAAATAATTTTCTCTATTAAACATGAGAGACCAAATTTAAAAAGAAATTTTGTTCTTGGGAGGTTTTTGGTGATTGTCGCCTTTTTAATTTTGAACACGAATATCTCGAAAACATAATACGCAAACCTCTCATGATCACACATGAACTGTTTAGTTTACTCACGCTCATACACGCTCACGCGAATATAAATAAAATATTACGCACGCATAATTTACGTGAATTGGTGCCCATTTCTAGCCGATAGTAAGAGTGCTAATAAATTTGATTTCAAAAAATTGCTGTGTCGTATGAGTAATATTTTTTTTTTAGGACAATTAAATATTAATTATACGTATTAGTAAATAAAGCATAAGCAATTGTGTTATTTACGATTGTAACTATTCGAACAAATAGAAAAACATCAAAATTTCAATGTAGTAACCCTCTTTAAGCATGTTCGTTTTGACGGGAAAAATCTGTCAAACTACATATAAAAAATAATTGGCAACGCAAGGAATTACAGGGAAAAGTTTTCACGCATATTTATTATACAAGACAACTTAAATTGTGGCGAAAAAGTGACAGTTAAGTTTTGTTTTGGTAGTTTGTTTCTTAGAATTGTCAAAAATTGTTGGGTTATACATTTTATAATTCAGTTTAAGGCGTTTAAAGTTTAAGTGAAAAACAGAGTACTATTCTTAAAGTAAAAATTTAACAAAGTCCCTTTGGAACCCATCAAATTTGTATGCACCCTTTTACTTTAAATTGTAACAGTAATGGAGGATGTTTAAAAATAAACTAACTTGTTATTTATTTTTTCATTTATTTATGATTAATATTAATAAAACATTTGTCAAAAACAATTGTTTATTGATATGCACATATTTAAGGACTAACATGTGTAATACACATTGTGTGTACATACATTGGGGTGGCACGAGTAATGACTTTTTTCTAAATACTCTGTTTTTAAATTTTTAGCCAAATCAAAAGTTTTACCGTAAAAAAAATGTTCCCCATGCAAAACAATTTTTTTTTTTTTTTTTGATTTTAATTTTTATTTTTTAATTATTATTTTTCGTGATTAACTTATTAACTACTAAAAAATTCATTTTGGTGGGACGAAATATTCCCCTTTGAAATTGACTCTAAAAATTTACTCTAAAAACTTAAAAATTAAAAAAAAAAAAAATTTGAATTGAAAGGCTTTTAGCTGAGATTTTACTTTTAATGATACACATCCACAAAAAAAAATATTATTCTTATACGTGACATCTTTTACGTGTTCTGAAATGTATCAAAAAACAGCAAAACATGCGATTTTTTACCCATTTTCAAAATTTATGTTTTATCACAAAAAATTACTTTTGTCGACTGCTTGGCCAAATATCGTTCATTTTGATCTAAAAAATGTATTTTTAAATTTTTAGCCAAATCGGACAATATTAACCTGTTCACCTGGGGGCTAAAGTTTCTTGTATAAACCAATTTTTTTAGGGCTAAAGGTTAAAATTGTCCGATTTGGCTAAAAACTTAAATATAGAGTTTTTACACCAAAACAAACCATAATTTTCCTGGAAATTGACGAAATTCGACAAAAGTCATATTTTATAATAATACATATAATGAGAAAAAAGGTACAAATCGCATTTTTTTTCTATTTTTGATGCTTTTTAGTACACGATAAAGATGTCACAGGTAGGAATAATATTTTTAACATGATAATGTTTTTAGGCTGGTGTCTAATTTTAAAAAAGTAGCAGGACGCCACCTCAGTTTTATACCATATTCGGATTCAATTAAACTAGTTTAATTATACAATTTTAAACACTTTATCTGTCAAAATAAAACGAAGTTTAATTTTGACGTTTAAATTGCATGGGGAAAACCAATAACACAGTGATACAAAATCGAACTTTCGGAATCGGAATGGGATGAAACCAAAAGCAAATGAAAGCTGACGTTTTTCATAACAAAACCCTCAAGGCCTTGTTTTAGGTCAGAGATAGATTTTATTTTAAACGCATTTAAAGTAGGTGATTTTAAAACATTTAAAGTTTTTGTGTACTAAACATGTCCTACTTTAAAGGCCCCTGGTGGTGCCCTTATTGGACGTGTAGGGTCCAGTTTCCAAACTTAAGCTCAAAATACTTCAGCTATGACTGGTATGAATTTTGCTGCAATCGGTGCAGTACCTATTTACTGAATAGCCAAATTATTAAAATAAACAACTGTACATCGTTGCATATGATTGTTATTTAAAGGCAATTATTAATATAAACCACTGGACACCGTTGCGTATGATTGTTATTTAAAGGCAATTACAATATTAATCATTCGCCACTAATACAGTTTTCAAGCATTTATTATTATAATTATAATAAAAGTGCACTAACTTCAAATGCGTGTAAAAAAAATTTAGCTCTGAACTAAAAAAAAAGCCTTAAGGGGTTTGTTATGGAATATGTCAACTTTCATTTGCTTTTGGTTTCATCCCATTCCGATTTTGGGTGTTGCACTGTGTAATTAAACTAGTTAAAAATGAAAGCGACCACCGTTTTACAATATAAGCTAACAATTAACGAAAAAAAAAAACAAGAATTACTATTCTCATTTTCTTAAAACCAAAAATTTTAATAACTTTGGTTTGTAACTTATATAATAATTCACCTCGTGGTGAATAAAACCGTTTTTCACCTGCTGGTGAATAAAAAGTAACGTAATTATTTTTCAACAAAAAAAGATTTTTTTTATCAAATTTTTTTTTTCATAAATTTTTTTTTCATAATTTTTTTTTTCTATCAAATTTTTTTTTGCATAATTTTTTTTTTTTCATTATTTTTTTTTCATCAAATTTTTTTTTTCATCAAATTTTTTTTTTCATCAAATTTTTTTTTTATCAAATTTTTTTTTTATCAAATTTTTTTTTTCATAAATTTTTTTTTTTTCATCAAATTTTTTTTTTGTTATAAAATTTTTTTTTTACAATTTTTTTTTTACCATATTTATTTTCATCAATTTTTATACCCTCCAACTACAGTATGGGGGTATACTCACTTTGTCATTCCGTGTGTAACGCATCGAAATATCAGTCTAGGACCCCATAAAGTATATATATTATGGATCAGTGATCGATTCTAAGACATTCTAGCGATGTCCGTCTGTCCGTCCATCTCTGGAAGACACGATACAGCCCAAAATAAAAGTGCTAGACTCCTGAAATTTGGCACATATATGTCTTAGGTTTATAGGCTGGTTAAGTTCGGAGATGGGCAAAATCGGACCAGGGGGGAAAATGTTCTCCCTTGACGAAGTAAACCAACCCATGAAAAAAAGTTACTTTTTATAGGTTTTTTTGTATTTTTGTTAAACAAATGAAACATTTTTATGCTTGAAAAAGTTCAAAGTCTTGGACTTGGACCCAGGGGATATGAAAATTACTTTTTTTTTTGTCCACCCCCTTTTGTGGACGTGGATATTAGCAAATAATTTATATAATGATGAAATTGTGTATGTAAACATTTTTGACCATAGAGAAGGTGTCCCTAAGGACTCCCGACAAGCCCCCCCCCCCAAAAAAAATAACGCCCCTGCAATTTTTATTTTTTTTTAAACTTGGAGGGTATACAAGATTCGGCACAGCCGAATTTAACACTCTCACTTGTTTTTCATCAAATTTTTTTATCAAATTTTTTATTATGTTCTCACCAAAAAAATTTTTTTTTCGTCATTTTTTTACATCAAAAAGTTTTTCTTTTCATCAAAAAAATTCATCAAAAACCAAAATTTTTTTCACCAAAAATATTGGGTTTATTAAATTCGTTTTAACATAATTTTGTTTTTCCTGAAAAAAATAATTTTTTTAACCAAAACTACTTTTTCACCAAGTCTAAGCTTTTCGCATAAAAATTTTCCATTTTTTTTATCAAATGTACATAAATCAAGTGAGAGTGTTATATTCTTTGGTGCCGAATCTTTTATACTCTCCAAAATGTAAAAACACTTTTTTGCACTTATTTTTGCACTCACTTACGAAATGTACAGCTCTTTTGGTTTTTTTTAAGGGGTCCTCGACTGATATTTCAATTCGTTTTGCATGGAATACCAAAGTAATATAACATTACTTTTTCTAAAAAAAAATTTGCTTTAGCAAGTACACCCAAATCTTCCGCAAAACATTATCATGATTTTATGTTTTGGGCAAGAATACAAAATTCGCAGGCATTTTTTGTAGGTATGTATGATTAAAAGCAATATTTTAGTTAATATCCTTTAAAGCAAAACTAAAAAAAAAATATTTTTGTTTTTCTGTAAAGACAGTTGAGCTCAGGCTCTAATTATTACTACCCAGTCAGAAAAATACAAGCGGGCCAAGGTTGGCAAAGCGTTGGCAAAGGTGTAGCCAACGTTGGCAAAATACCAGATTTACAAAAAATACTGTACAGATACAATGCCAAAATGATAACACCAAAAAGAGCCTTGGCCAATATGTTTTTCTAATGTTGGCCCACTGTTGGCAAAACAAAAAATGCTGTACATTCCCAGTATTTAATTTTTATTTTATACTGTGCAATGCCAAAGCCAGAATGATAACACCAAATAAGGCTTGGCCGATATGTTTTTCTGATGTTGGCAAAAAAAATATAGATTTTTTCCGTGCTTAATCGTCACTTTTCTGTAGCTTGCAAAAAATGTCGTAGAATATAGAATCGAATGGTAAAATTAATTAAATTAATAAGTTGAGCCGTTTCTCCTCAGGAGAATGCGATCAAAACCTGGGTTTAAGTCGTGGAGAGGCACGGGAAGTAGTTGGAATTTTTCCAAAAAAGTTTTATTGCTAAACGTCGTAAAAAGTGATGGTCCAAAAAATAAATTATTTGAAAACGAACTTTAATAGTAATATATTTTTTTTTTACATTACTTACACCCTCTGTGGTAAAGGCTATAATAACTTTGTGCTGATGTTCGAGCCACCTTCAAGCATACTGAACATCTCAGAATTACTTTTTGTCCGCCCGTGTTAGTCTTTCCATATAAACGTTGTGCGCACGATACAGGTCTCAATTTTTAAAAGATTTGTCTAAAGTATGAAGTTTAAGCTTCTTTTAACCGAAGGGCAAAGCCAATTGAATTTGGATGAAATCGGTTCATGTCTTGAAATAGACCACATACAAACATCATCTTTTAATATGGGACCTTAACAACCGCATTTTAATAGGTGTCCTTTCGTATTCAGGTATTCTTTCGTATTCAGAAATCATAACTCCGTATTTTTCATAAATCTCTCAAAATGGGAATTTTTGTTTAAATTTTGTTTGTAGGAGTTAAACGTGGACTTTGGTAAACTAATCAAATCTGATTATAATTGGGCCATTTTTGGACCAAAGGTACCTACAGACGACGCAATATTATGAATATGCAATTATATTGATGGTGTGTGGGTAAGATTGACTATTGTACAATCGTCAATACATTTACCATTAGTATCCATATACAAATTGGTTAAGATATTTAGTTAAATTGGTGTATTAGCAACAGAAACTAGCATACAATGAGAAATAGATCCAATCGGATCAATGTTTGGAGTTGGGACCTATTTTTCGGAAAATACTGGTGTTCTTACTTCTTTTTTTTTAACAAAGATCAAATAAAAAACATTAATTTAAAATCAAACCGCTTTATCAAATTAATTTTAAAAAAAACGGTTGTAAATGTTGAACAAATTGTACTGGCAGTGTACATTTTTTATTGTAATTGCCAACGTTGACTGGACATTGGCATTTCCATTAAAGCCAACGCTCTGCCAGTACAATATTTTTGGTACGGTTGGCAATTTCTGACTGGGTATGTATTATAATTTTTTAATCATGTTATATATGGTTTGAGTTGAGAAAGGTGTGAAAGAAAAATTTATTTTTCTAAAAATTTAAGACATCCTGGTTAGTTTTTTACTAGTTTCATATAATCCAGTTATTATAATCATCAGAAAAACTTTTAATATCAAATTTATTCAGTTTGTTTGCCGTAAAAGCGGGTCCAAATATGTAAATATATAAAAAATAAAAACACAAGAAAGTTTAAGTTTTTAAATTAGAAAATTATATTTATTTATTAGAATATTACCTTACGTATTTATATGCACGTAGTGCCTGGTATGGTATACAGAAGAGAAGTAAGTTTTAATTTAAGAACTAGAACAAAAGGGACGACAAACAATGTTTAAAAATACCGTTACCGGATAACTAGTTAAAATCACTGCTTACTCTTTACAGAGTTGCACGGAAAGTGGAGCAAGTAGATTGAAAACTGGGACAAATTAAACCAAAGAAATGCTTTAGGTTTAAACACAGTTAATAGTCAATTATATTCTATATGTGAAAATTATTAACAGATCGCAGCCGCCAAGGATTGAAAACGAACCAGGATGTCTTAAATTTTTAAAAAAACATTTTTTAAAAATTTTTAGAGTAGGACCCCAACGTCCATAAATTTTTTTTTTCGAACTCTGTTTTGAAGTAGAAGGATTTATCACACCAAAATGAAATTTTTAGTCGTTAATAAGCTAATTAAGTAAAATAATAATTAAAAAAATAATAGTAAAAAAAATTTTTGGTTTGTATGGGAAAATTTTTTTTTGGGGGAAAACTTTAACATCCCAAATACACGGGTTAATTTTGTCCGATTTGGCTAAAAATTCAAACATGAGTTTTAATAGCAAGACAAACCATTATCGACAAAATTAAAAAAAAAAATCATTATTCGTGCCACCATATAATACATATGTACATTATTGTGTGCAAATTTTTTTTTTAAATACATATATAAATATTTTAATAACTGTAAATATAAACAGGAAAAAAAAACGAACAACAAAAGCACTTTTTCAAGGAAATGAAAAATTTCCGCTTAATGAAAATGAAACCAAAGTCATAAGAAAAAAAATATATATGTATACAAAACCGGCAACAAATAAAAATATATATTTTTTTTTATATAAAAAAAAAAGAAAATAAAAAAATACTGTCACCAAGCTTAGTTGAACGCAAACAAAAAACAAACGAAATGAATGAACAAGTGGGAGCCATCTGCAGGCGCCTGCAAAATTTACAACAAATTACATTTTTTGATTTGTAGACATTTAAAGTAAAATATAACAAAAAAAAACTGTATAAAACAAAAATAAACCAAGTATTAAAAAAAATTCACAACACAAAAAAATTAAACAGAATTATAAAGGAATACGATTGTGAACATTGTTTGGGGAAAAAGGACCAACAATTTAATTACTTATCCAAATATAAGAACATTTTCAGATAGTATATCAATTTTATTTAGAGATTTCCTATAAAATTTGAAAAATCCATTTAACATTTATTTAAATAATTTAAATTGAAATTATTTAATTAAACGATGTTTTTTCAAAATCTCTAGATTGACCTTTAATCGGTCAGATATAATGCAGATATCAGCTAAAATTGAAATCACAGTAATAATATTCCTTTTATCAACAATTAGAGATTAGAAAAGTTAAAATCGACTTTGACGAATCTATGAATACCCTCCAAAATGCCTTTTTTAAAGGATAACACAAATTTAACAATTTTGAAAAGAAATATTTTATTTTCAGTAAAAAACAATTTTTTTGTCATTTAAAAAAAAAATATATTTTTTTTTGTTTTGAGTGTAAAATTTTTTTCGAGTTTAATGTTTTTTTACTGTAAAAATATTTCTGAGTGAATGCACTTACGTATGTACACCAAATATTGACATTTTTGTAAAAAAAAACTAAATTTTTTATTTGAGTGTACATTTTTTTTTAGTGTAAAATTTTTTTCGAGTGTTATTTTTAAGTTACCAATGTTTTTAAAACTAAACAAGTTTTAAAAGCATTGCTTTAAAACTAAACAAGTTTAAAACAAGTAAAAAAATTAAATTCGGCCTTGCCGATTGTAGTGATACCCTCCACAATTTCAAAAAGATTATTGCAAAAAACTTTATTAAAAAGGAAATTACTTTTAAAAAAAAAAAAATTTTGGAAAAAAAATTTCCGCGAAAAAAAATTTTGGTAAAAAAAAAATCCGCAATTTTTTTCTTTTTTTGTCAAAAAATATGTTCGTTCTTGTTTAAATACCATTTGATGTTCAGTTATGTTCACATATGTCAACCAGAAGCCGAATTAAAGTATTTTGTATTTTTAGGTTATGTTGAATGTACTGAAATTTTTGAGGTGTGATTACATTTTCGCTCATAACTTTTCAACCGCTGAACCGATATCGCTCAAATGCAATACCAAACTTTTCGGGAGAACTTCCAAAAAATATGTTAAGTTTCAGTCATCTCTGTTCAATATTTTGCCCGTAACAGCATTTTCCACAGACAGACAGACGGACAGACGGACATCGCTAGAATGTCTTAAAATCGATCGGGCATCATGAATATATATACTTTATGGGGTCCCATAACGATATTTCGATGAGTTACAAACGGAATGACAAACTTATATATACCCTCTATCACTAAGTGGAGGGTATAAAAAAGCATTGCAAAGTTACATCCAATGCTTTTTAAACTTGTTTACCATGTGACATTTAAGATGAACCCAATCTGAAATTCGGGGTTTTGCTTATAACTTTTAAATCACTGGACCCATTGAGCTGAAATTCAATACCAAACAGACCTAGGGATCCGGAAAGATACATGCCACGTTTCAGATGTCTAATTATTGCTCTTCGTAAGTTATGGTGTTTTTTATCTCGTAAATTCACGAAAAACCCTTGCCAAAATTTACTCTTTTGCTTATAACTTTCGAACCACTGGACCGATTTGGCTGGATTGCAATACCGACCTGACCAGGTAAATGACCAACATATATGCCAAACTTCAGTAGCCTCTGTAAAGTCCTTCAAAAGTCAGCGTGTTTTCTACGGACGTACAGACAGACAGACGGAAAGACGGACATCGCTAGATCGACTTAAAGTCGATCGAGGATCATGAATATATGTATATACTTTATGTGGTCCTTGGCCAATATTTCGATGAGTTGACAAACTTATATGTACCCTCTATCACTAGAGTGGAGGGTATAAAAACATTTCATTCTTAATGAAGTCTGATCTGGGCAGAGTACAAAAAAAAAAAAATAGAAATATCAACTTAAATAAACTTAACAGCATGAACATGCAAGCATATAGTAGTTATTGCAATATTAAAACAAACAAAAAAACCAACGGAAAGTAATGGAAAGTTTGGAGAATGTACTAGTTTCTTTTTTTTTTGTTGTTAGTTTCGAATAGTTTTGTGCATGGGTATATTTTTTCGCAGGAAATGTTAACATCTGTATATTATGACTTTAACCCACATTATTTTTTTCTATTTGTTTTTCGTTTTACTTAAATAAATATACACTTTTTTATTTAGTTTTACTTTTGCGAATTATTCTATTCATCTGTTGGACACCAAATACAAGAAACATAAATAGTATCCCTGGAGGAAATTATGATAGGTCCATGATAGGTCAAATGACTTATCACCCGAACTTAAAGAAACTATCACAAAGTTGACACTTTTCATATAAAAATACCTATCATTTTTGCTAGGGAATGTCATAGCCCGGGATATATCACTAGTGACATGTCACAGCACAGTTGTATCAACCATTTTTAAGAGCTTAAATTCCTAAAAGCGTTTTTAATGAATTTTTTACTCCAAAACGCAAAATAATTGCCAAACATTGTTGTAAACATGACTTAGAAAATTTTCTAAATTTAGGTCGCTGTTCCAAAAAAAAGTAATTCACAAAAAATATGTGAAAATTAAAATTTCCAAATTTATTTGGTGTTCTAGATTTAACATCCGAATTTTTTTTCGTTTTGTTTCACATAAATAAAATTTGGTGAAAGCATAACGAATGCACTTTTTTCTAGAGACCATAACAGTAATGGTCTCAATGGATCAATAATATATAATCTTAATGGGGTCCACGGCTGATATTTCAATTCGTTTTACATGGAATAGCAAAGTAATATAACATTATTTTTTCTAAAAAAAAACTTTGCTTTGGCGAGTACACCCAAATCTTCCGCAAAACATTATCATGATTTAATGTTTTGAACAAGAGTGCAAAATTCGCAGACATTTTTATGTGTAATATATACATTTTTCAAAAGCAAGAATTTTATAAATTCTTAAAATTTTTCTGTAGTAAAATGGCTCAGAACCTCAGAATTTTTCTATTTTGAAATCAGGACTTTTTTTTAATTAAATTTGTCGCAAATCTGATATATGAGGAGTTCCGTCTAAGACTTAAATTTTGAGGTAAAAAAGATGTGATTTTTGTTTTGATGGCACATCGATGAAAGTTGGCATAAATAATAGAAGCTATTTAAGAATAAGAAATTCGTTCGCGTCAATTAAATCGCGCAAGTGGGTCAAAAGTTATGGCGGTTTTAAGATTAAGCGGTTTTAAAAATCTTAAAAATATTTTAAAGATTTTTTTTTCTACACATTTGTTGCATGCGTTATTAAAACATGTCAGGATATATCATTTCTTCTAAAATATATTATATAAATTTAACCCTTTAATGACCAAACGATTTAAAAAAAAAAATTGTTAAGTACCTAAAATGCCACCCCCCAAACTTAAGAGTTGGATCCGCTCCTGTATCCTACGGACCTGTCCGAGGATCTATCTTACGGACCTGTCCGGATCTTATCCTACGGACCTGTCCGAGGACCTATCCTATCGACCTGTCCGAGGACCTATCCAACGGACCTGTCCGAGGACTTATCCTACGGACCTGTCCGAGGATCTATCCTACGGACCTGTCCTAGAACCTATTCTACGGACCTGTCCAAGGACCTATCCTACGGACCTATCCTACGGACCTGTCCGAGGACCTATCCTACTGACCTGTCCGAAAACCTATCCTACGAACCTGTCCGAGGACCTGTCCGAGGACCTATCCGAGGACCTATCCTACGAACCTATCCTACGGACCTATCCAATGGACCTGTCCGAGGACCTATCCTACGGACTTGTCCGAAAACCTATCCTACGGACCTGTCCGTAAAACCTATACAACGGACCAGTCCGAAAACCTATCCAACGAACCTGTCCGAGGACCTATCTTACGGACCTGTCCGAAAACCTATCCTACGGACCTGTCCGAGGACCTATCCTACGGTCCTTTCCGAAAACCTATCCTACGGACCTGTCCGAAAACCTATCTTTCGGACCTGTCCGAAAACCTATCCTACGGACCTGTCCGAAAACCTATCCTACGGACCTGTCCGAGGACCTATCCTACGGACCTGTCCGAGGACCTATCCTACGGACCTGTCCTACGGACCTGTCCGAGGACCTATCGTACGGACCTGTCCGAAAACCTATCCTACGGACCTGTCCAAGGACCTATCCTACGGATCTGACCGAAAACCTATCCTACGGACCTGTCTGAGCAAAATGGCTTAGAACCTCAGAAATTTTCTATTTTGAAATCAAGAAATTTTTTGAATTAAATTTGTCTTAAATCTGATATATTTTCTAATGAAATTTTTTTCAGAATCTGGGACTTAAATAACTTTAAAATATCAAAAATATTCTTAAATTGTAAAATATTTTTTATAGGAATACATTTTTAAAATGTTTAAATGTTTCTACAGAAAAAAATCATGACTAACAAGAGAAAAACACTAAAAAAACCTTAACTAATGATTCAAATCCAACCTGATGTTCCCTAAAAAAAAAACTTTTGAGTAAAAAAAAAAAGGTTTTTGGGTAAAAAAAAATGTCCCCCCAAACTCAAGAGTTGGATCCGCGCCTGTATCCTGCGGACCTGTCCGAGGATCTATCCTACGGACCTGTCCGAGGACTTATCCTAAGGACCTGTCCGAGGACCTATCCTATCGACCTGTCCGAGGACCTTTCCTACGGACCTGGCCGAGGACTTATCCAACGGACCTGTCCGAGGACTTATCCTACGGACCTGTCCGAGGACCTATCCGACGGAACTGTCCTAGAACCTATTCTACGGACCTGTCCTAGGACTAGGGTTGCCAGATACAAGAAGTCAAATAACTGGACAATGGAAAGTTTTCAACTGGATTTTGAAAAAATAACTGGACTCATACATATTTTTTTTTTTTTTTTTTTGATTTAAAAAAATTAACCAATTTTCATATGTGAGAGATTTTAGACTACTTTTCAAATATAACATCAATTAAAAATCTCGGCCACGGAAAATGTCCATTTTTAAGGCATTTCCATTACTTTTTCGAGCATCTCGAAATTTTGATTTTGAGCTGGTCAAAGGTCTGAAGATTGCTGGCACAGATTTTTCATTTCAAATAACCCCACAAAATAAGTCTGGGGTGGTCAAATCTGTAAATCTAGGTGGCCAATTAAAATTTCTTATAGGTGCGATATCAAAAAAGGGGCGACAATAACTGACATTCATTTGCAGAATTGATTTTAATTGAACCAGATATATTTTTTGGGGGTTATTTAAAAAGCAAAATGTTCGAAACAATCCTCAGATCATCAACGTGCTCAGGGAAACACTCGTGCCGAAATTAATAACGAAAAAAGGAATGAAAATGCAACAAAAAGAAAAAGCATATTTTGCTGTTTTATTCATAATTTATGTTTTATTCAAAAAGTAGTCAAAAATAACTGTAAAATATATTTAATAAAAAAAATAATTGCTAAAGTTGAAGAAATTTTTTTTAACTGGAAAAATTATGTTTTAACTGGAAACTGGACCAGACTCAAAATAACTGGAAAATCCAGGCCATTCCAGGCCGTCTGGCAACCCTACCTAGGACCTATCCTAAGGACCTGTCCGAAAACCTATCCTACGGACCTGTCCGAGGACCTATCCTACGGACCTGTCCGAGTACCTATCCTATGGTCCTATCCTATAAATATTTTTTCATCAATATTTTAAATTTTTTTTCATCAAAATTTTTTTTTCCTCAATAATTTTGTTTTTCCTCAATATTTTTGTTTTTCATCAATATTTTGTTTTTATAAAAATTTTTTTCATTAATCATGAAATCTTTTTTAAATTTCAACTCAGTGAAACTGAAATAAATGTTTAAAAAAACCGGCAGTTTTGGAATTTAGAAAAACTGTAAATGCAGTTGTGTAAACAAGACCTTGAACCATCACTGAGCAATGTTTAAGGATTACCCCACTTTATCCGTAAAAGTTACAGTTAAAGTTGAAAAATCTATAAAAATGGCTTGAAATAATCCATAGCTTATACCTTCTTTCGCTTTTTTTTTTAAGTTCTCCTTATATTTCAATCTTAACATAACACAAAGTCAATACATATAAGAGATTATTTTAATGTTGGCTTGATAGATGCTTCATCGCTTTGTAAGAAGTTATAAGACAGTTTTGAAACCAAAAATTAAGAGTTTTTAAATTTTCGAGGTTTTTTGATCAGGGATTTCGGCCCCCTCTATAAAATGAAAAAAGTTGAACTAGAGTTGGTAGCTGTTGTAATTATTAACATTTTGGAATTAATCCCGTTAATGTGCCACGAATAGTTAAGGAGTTTCAGCAGATCAAAGTTCGAAAGAAAAAACGTAATTTTTTTTTAAAATACCAGTTTTTCGCGAGGCACATTCGCGGTTTCATTCGAAATTTGGTGGACTCTTGCGTAAACCGAGTTTTTTAGGAGTTTACATAAAAAAATCACTGGCGGGTTTATAAAAAATAAATTGCAAAAATTTTATGGCATTTTTGAAAATTGTGCGAAATTTGCAAATCTGTTTCCAATTTTTTTTAGTAGCAATTAATGCATCATGTTCATTTTAATACACCAAAAGACGTGCCTTAACGAGTAGAACTGATTTGATTTTTGACTTTTTACTTTAAGTCATTCTGAGCGGAAATCGCGATGGTTTTATCTAAACCTGTTTTGATCTGGCACATCCAAGGCTTTACACGAAATCGGATGAAATTTTTTTTAAATGAAAGCCCACCTGATGTGTCATCATAAAATCAGAGGCGGGTTAAAAAATTTTGATGATTATAGATTTGTTGGACCATATTAAATTTTCTTGTTATAAAAAAGCATCACCGATTTTTTTAAACACTGGTACAATGATACGATTTTCCGTGTTTTTTTTTACCGTAATACCAACGCGCATTGCCTAAATATGTTATAAAAAATTGTGAAACTTTCTTTTACCGCGAATTAATCGCGATTTTAGGTACTTAGATATTTTTTTTTAAATCGTTTGGTCATTAAAGGGTTAAATTTATATCATATATTTTAGAAGAAATGATATATCCTGGCATGTTTTACTAGCGCATGCAACAAATGTGTAGAAAAAAAATCTTTAAAATATTTTTAAGATTTTTTAAAACCGCTAAATCTCAAAACCGCCATAACTTTTGACCCCCTTCCGCGATTTAATTGACGCGAACGAATTTCTTATTCTTAAATAGCTTCTAATATTTATGCCAACTTTCATCGATGTGCCATCAAAACAAAAGTCACATCTTTTTTACCTCAAAATTTAAGTCTTAGCCGGAACTCCTCTAATATTTTTTTTTTTTTTTTTTTGATCAATAATTTTTTTTCATTAAATTTTTTTCGTCAATATTTTTTTTTTCATCAATATTTTTTTATTGATATATTTTAAAAATTATAAATATACAATTTTCTTACAAAAAAAGTTATTAATTTTTACAACCGGGTTTTAAAATTTATTTTACAGAAATTATACAGAAAAATTAAGTAATACTAATATTTTTAGTATTTTCAAGATTACTAATTTTTGAAAACCAAAGTTTGTAATGGTAACTGAAAAAGTTATCGGGCACAAATTGAAAACTTTTTTAGTAATGGTTACAGACTTTTTTGTAAGGAATACTAACATATTTTTATGAGTGCAATAATCATGTATTACGTAGCAAATTATTAGTAATGCATTATTTTTCACTTTAAAATAATACGTTGTGGAACAAATGTTTGGTAAGACATCCTAAAATAATGCTACAAATAAGGTATATACATTACCTGGTAATGTGTTATATAATCACTACCCATTACCAAAGTTTTGCTGGGATAATGGGGTCGTCGAGCGATATTTCGATGTTTTTTGCATGGAATGATAAATTAGTATCGCATTATTTTATCTAGAAAAATTTTGCTTTAGAAAGATCACTTATTTATACAGCAAAACATTATCATGATTCAATGGTTTGGGCAAGAGTACAAACTTCGCAGACATTTTTTAAGTGTAGTAGTAAATAAGTAAATAATTTAAATGTTGAAATGCTATCCATCCATCCATAAACATTTTCCTTGTTTTTTGGTTTTCATGGTCTTAGAAGGTTGTGTTTAGTTGCACTTTACTGGTAACACTGACACACCAACATCGACATAAATAACAAACATACTACAACAACTGGAAGGCCAATTGGGATTTAACATTCTGACCTTTATCCTTGCTCTGGTTTTCATTTTCGTTTTTTTCTTTCTTCATATTCTTAACAATTTCTTTTCATTGCTCTAAAGCAACATACATATTTTACAAATGTTTGCAGAATTTAACTTTATTGTATTTTTAAGAAATAAACAAAAAAAAAATATATTGAAAAATATTTTTCTTAAAGATTTTGTATTTTCAATATGTTGTAGAAATTTATGTTTACAAATCTGGATACATTTTAATAAAAATCAATAATATTAAATTTTATAGAACATAAGAGTGTTGGGAAAATTTAATAAATTTATAGTATGTTTATTAGAGGTGTCCTTAAAAACGAAAATCATCTTTTACACCTGGTAGGGTCCTAAATTGTTCTTTAGTATCAAAAAATGAGTGAGCCAAAATTTGGGTACAATCGGCTAAAAATAACTCGTGCCGAAAATGGATTGAAATTTTGTGGCATTCTTATATGAAAGAAAAACCCTTTTTTTGCTGTTTTTGGTAAAATGTTGGTATTTGTTATTTTTTGTTAATTTTTTTGTGAAACAATACGAAAATGGTACTAAATTACCTTTCCAAGAAGACCAATAAAATTAAATTCGGATAAAAAACAAGCATTTTACGCATACATGCCCCAGACCATTGTATGGGTTTTAAAGCAAGAATTTCAAAATTTTCAAAATTTTTAGGCAAAAAAATAAAAAAAAATTAATTTTACTTTATGATCATATTGAAAACATGTTAACGATTAAAAATAGCAGATATGGTAGTCAAGATTTTTTTTTATTTTTCGCCGGTAGTAATCAAATTTCCGCGGATTCCAAATAAAATGCGTTTTTTTCACAATAATTTAGCAAATATGGGGAAATTTTTTCTTTATTGTAAACGAAGCGTAAAATGTAAATTCTATAACTTTTGAGAAACTGTGCAGATATCTTTTTTTATATAAATATGTAATGTCCCAAATTTGTCATTTCACCTCGATGAAAAGGTGTTAAAGATGCCCTATTTCTCTAAAAATGTACAGAATTTATGTTTTACACTTGGTATAGTACAATACAAAACATTTTTTTCCATATTTGCTAAATTACCATAGAATAACACATTTTCTTTGAAATCCGCGGAAGTTATATCACTACCCACGCCAAATTAAAAAAAAAGCTAGACTACTATATTTGTTAGTTTTTATCTATAACATGTATTTAATAACATTATAAAGTAAAATTATATTTTTTGTTATTTTTTTGCCTAGAAATTTTGAACATTTTTAAATTTTGGCTTTAAAAACCATCCAATGGTCTGGGGCATGTATGCATAAAATGCTTATTTTTTATCCGATTTGAATTTTTTTAACCTTTTTGGAAAGGTAATTTAGTACCATTTTCATATTATTTAACAAAAAAATTAACAAAAAATAACATATACCAATAATTTTCAAAAAACTAGAAAAAAGTGTTTTTTTATCAAATAAGAGTGTCCCAAAACTTCAATCCATTTTCGGCACGAGTTATTTTTATCCGATTGTCCCCAAATTTTGGCTCACTCATTTTTAGATACTAAACTACAATTTAGGACCCTACCACGTATTCAAAAGTGATTTTGAAAAATTACCTTAGTCGTAAGGACACCTTTAATGTTTATTTATAATTGAAAATTTGATAAATTTATAGTTGTTTATATTATAATTATAACTTGGATAATAAATCACCTGATGGTGAATTTAAGCGTTTTTCACCAGATGGTGAATAAAACGCAACATAATTATTTTTCAAGAAAAAAAATTTTTTTTTCGATATCGCTCAAATCAATACCAAACTTCTCGGGGCAACAACAAGTAAATATGTTAAGTTTCATTTATGTCGGTGTAATATTTTTGCCGTGATCGCTATTTCCACAGACGGAAGTCGCTAAAAAAAATTTATGAAAAGTAACATTTTTTGATCAAAAACAAAATTTAATAAAAAAAAATTTGGTAAAAAAAAAATTTCTTTGATGAAAAAAGTTTTTGATGAAGAACAAAATAATTGATGAAAAAAAAAAAAAAATTGATGAACAAAAAAAATCGATGAAAAAAATAAATGAAAAAAGTTGATTGAAAAAAAAATTTGATGAAAAAAAAATTTATGAAAAAATAATTTGATAAAAAAAAATTTTATAAAAAAAAATTTATAAAAAAATTTGATGAAAAAAATTTGATGAAAAACAAATTGATGAAAAAAAATTTGATAAAAAAAAAAAATTTGATAAAAAAAAAAAATTGATAAAAAAAAAAATTTGATAAAAAAAAATGATGAAAAAAAGTTTGATGAAAAAAAAAAACAATTTATGAAAAAAAAAATTTTGATTAAAAAAAAAAATTGATGGAAAAAGAAAATTTGATGGAAAAAAAAATTGATGAAAAAATAAATTGATGAAAATTTTTTTTTTTTTGCTGGGGGAAAAACGGGTTTATTTACCACGAGGTGAATTATTATCCAAGTTACAAACCCAAGTTATTAAAATTTTTGGTTTTAAGAAAATGAAAATAGTAATTCTTGTTTTCTTTTCGTTAATTCTTAGCTTATATAGTCAAACTGAGGCATCCTGCAACTTTTTTAAAATTAGACACCAGCCTAAAAACATTATCATGTTAAAAATCTTTAGCTTTGTTAAACAAATTTTGTTGAAACTTCCTTTTGTGACTTAAACAATGTTTATTGGTACAATATCTAATATTTTCGCCTTTCGCCACTTAGAATTACCTTTTTTTGACAACCGTATGCTCATCAGAGTGTCCAAACTACAAAAAAAAATTTTTGTGAAATTACTTTTTTTCGAAAAATCATTTTTTGTGTTAAATACGTCGAAATCAAAGCTGAAAAATACATTTCCGTGAATTTTTAGAATTTTCAGAATGTTTTAAACAAAAAAATGTGTTATAAAACCGGGTGCCTGGTTGATTCGGAAGGATCTAACCAGGTTTCCTTCACATAGCTCAGGTTAATGTTACCTATTAACAAAGTCGTAGAACAAAAGTTGTTTAGAATCGCGAGATTTATAACATATATTTTTTTCGGCTCAAAAAAAGTCAGGATATTAAAAGCTAACAATAACTAACCCAATCTCATTATATAGTGAGTTATAGTGCCATCTTTTATGTTAATTTTAAACTATCGTTTAATTGATTTTTTAACCATTTTCAAAGCACACCTTAAATATAAAATTTATAATGGTACCTCCTAATAAATCCAAATGTTAAAAAAAACAACTGGTCACCTTAATTATGCAGTTTTAAATAAAAACCGCCATGGTATAATGAAACAAAATTTTAAACCTTTGGTAAAATTTAATCTTTGTATGGTTTTTTTTGTAACGAAAAATTATATTGTCTCTATTTTATATTAAATAATTAATAATTTGCAATTTAAACATATGCCGGCAATAGGATGTTGTGACAATATAAACCGCTTACTGAAAATTACTGCCTTTTTACATTCAATGACATTTAATGGCTTTTCATTTACTTATATATGTATTTGTGTGTGGATGTTGAAATTCAAATTATGTTAAATTTCAATTATTCACAGTATTACAAAAAATTATGAGAATTTGAAAATTAGAGATTTTGTTAAATTTTCGGTACGAATAAAAGAGTTTTTCATGTAGCGTATTGGAATCAAAAAATTTATTATTATTGCAGTTCATTTAATAAAATTTAGTTTTTTCATGACGAGATAAAACTATTTTTTTTTTGCGTTTTGGATAACAAGTATTTTTAAGCAAAAATTTTTTTTAAAATTTTTTAAATCCCGTTCATATAAAAATGTTTGCCAATTTTTTTTTGTCATTTTGGGGTAAAAAAATATTTAAGGAGGACGAATGATGATTACTAAAAAATTGAATTTATTCACCATAATGCAATTTCACCTTCTTCTGTACGAAAAAACAACAGCAACAACCACACAAGAATTAAAAAACCATGATTTAGTTGATACTTGCTTAACAGCCAACTTAGTGTATCGGTCTAGAGTGATCGTACCTAAGAGGCAGTTAATAGCAAAAACATTACAGATCATGGGTTCAATCCCTGGCGGCTGCGTTCTGTTAATAATTTTCACATATAGAATAAAATTGACTATTAACTGAAAAAATTTGACATTAAAAGTTTTTCTGATGATTATAATAACTGGATTATATGAAATTATTAAAAAACGAACCAGGATGTCTTAAATTTTTAGAAAAATAAATTTTTCTTTCACACCTTTCTCAATTCAAACCATATATAACATGATTAAAAAAAATTATAATACATAATTATAATTAGAGCCTGAGCTCAACTGTCTTTACAGAAAAACAAAAATATTTAAAATGTTTTTAGTGGTTTTTTATTACAAAATTTTTAAGTTCCTAAAAGTGAGTACAACCGAGTTGTGATATGTACACTGCGAATCACATCAATAAGGAATCGAGTTTTTCACTTTTTAATCGAATATATCTTTGTAACGAATAAGCGCAAAAATATAACAAAATGCACTGATAGAGACATTATCTAGCTAATAAAGTCAAATTATAACAATAATCACAAGACTGAAAGAAGTCCTTTAAAAAAATATTTTTCGGCAACTTGTTAAAAAATTACTACACCATTTACAGATGTAATTCGAAAAAGATCAATTGTAATTCGAAGATTTTATTTGTAATTCGAAGATTCCATTTGTAATTCGAAGATTCCATTTGTAATTCGAAGATTCCATTTTTAATTCGAATACTCCAATTGTAATTCGAAGATTCCATTTGTAATTCGAAGATTCCAATTGTAATTCGAAAAAGATCAATTGTAATTCGAAAAAGATCAATTGTAATTTGAAAAAGATCAATTGTAATTCGAAAAAGATCAATTGTAATTCGTAAAAGATCAATTGTAATTCGTAAAAGATCAATTGTAGTTCGAAGA
Source organism: Pegoplata infirma (assembly GCA_963921195.1). Classification (NCBI taxonomy): domain Eukaryota; kingdom Metazoa; phylum Arthropoda; class Insecta; order Diptera; family Anthomyiidae; genus Pegoplata; species Pegoplata infirma. Next base: position 50,064,268 of record OY992539.1, on the reverse strand, counting down.
TTCCGATTGTAATTCGAAAAATATCAATGGAAATACAGTTGATATTTTTCGAATTACAATTGGAATCTTCGAATTACAATTGATCTTTTACGAATTACAATTGATTTTTTCGAATTACAATTGATCTTTTTCGAATTACAATTGATCTGAAGTTTTTATTTATTTCGGTTTGAGTCCATATTAATTATTTCTGAGAAATAATTATTTTTGTTGTACAATGAGAAAATCTGAAAAAATTAATTGACAACACAGGCTAAGTGGAGATGTCGACAGCTTTCGGAAGAAGCCACCCTTCCTTCGTCAGCACTCTTCGATTGTAACTGTAGGTGTGTAAGATTAAGATCAGCTATTTAAACGTACTAATTGATCTTTTACGAATTACAATTGATCTTTTTCGAATTACAATTGGAATCTTCGAATTACAAATGGAATCTTCGAATTACAATTGGAGTATTCGAATTACAAATGGAATCTTCGAATTACAAATGGAATCTTCGAATTACAAATGGAATCTTCGAATAACAAATAGAATCTTCGAATTATAGTTGATCTTTTTCGAATTACATCTGTAAATGGTGTAGTTTTTTATGAATTACTTGAATAAGGATTTTTTAATACAGACCAAGTGGGACCTGAATCCAATTTGTTATGGATAGCAATTCCTTAAACAATAAAAACAAAACAGTTTAGTTTCGAATTTCAATAAAAATGAGACTCACAACAGCTCTTAGATCTTACGAAAAGGAAAAAGTACTGTATTTAAAGTCCAAAGTGTTAAAGGCCGTTGAAATCGCGAAAATAATAGAGAGGGGCAAACCTATTGAAGGCAATTATTTAAATAACATTAAGAACTATGGAAAAAACACGAATGGGCAAACTAAAATGGCAACAACAGAACGAAATCGACAAAAATTTTAAGAATTCCCTCGGATTCCACGTTGACAGGTTGCAAAATTCTCAAAGAAAGTGGTGATTTAATGGGTATTTTGACAGTCCATCATGATTTAAAATTAAATGAGTTCATAGTCTGTTGCAAATTGCAAAAAAAAGCCACCCCTTAGTTCCAAACTTAAGAAGCATCTATGGTAACGTAAGGAACAGTAATGATGCCACAGTAGCATAGCGCACCCCATACCATAACAACGCCTTCTATGATCTGTCTGCAATGCAAAAGCGGTTTTTGTTGTCTCAAATCACCTAAAACCATTGTATCCGTCTAATGCAACGGTATTATTTTTTTTTTCGTCGGAATAAATTACTTTGAAAAATTTCTCAGACCGTGTCTTTGTATTCCTGCATAGATAAATGCGCTGCTTACTACGTTTGACATTCAGCGATTAGTTTTTGCATAATTTTCGACGAGCTATAAACTCACTTGACTTGTAAACGCGACGGACTGTACAAATACTCGCATTAACGCCACTTTATTTGAGAATTTTGAAAGATGTCGGCGTAGAATTTGGGGGAATTCTTAAAATTTTTGTCGATCTCGTTCAGTTGTTGCCATTTGAGTTCGCCCATTCATGTTTTTTTCCATAGTTCTGAATGTTATTTAGATAATTGCATACAGCAGTTTTTTTCCTCTCTGTTAGTTTCGCGATTTCAACGACCTTTAACATTTTGAACTTCAAAGTCAGTACTTTTTCCTTTTCGGAAGAGCTAAGAGCTTTGGGAGTCCCAGTTTTATTGAAATTCAAAACAAAATTTTTTTTGTTTTTGTTGTTTGAGGGATTGTTATTCATTACAAATTGGATTCAGGTCCTACTTGGTCTGTATTACAAAATTGCTTATTCAAGTAATTCATAAAAAACTGGTAATTTTTTAACAAGTGGCCGAAAAATATTTTTTTAAAGGACTTCTTTCAGTCTTGTGATTATTGTTATTATTTGATATTATTAGCTAGACAATGGTCTCTATCAGTGCATTTTTTTATATTTTTCTGCTTATTCGTTACAAAGATATATTCGATTAAAAAGTGAAAAACTCGATTCCTTATTGATGTTATTCGCAGTGTATTTTAGTGTGTGTCGATTAGGGGTTTTCCCGGGAACTCCCGTTCCGAGATTTGGATTTCCCGGTTTCCTGGGATTTTTTACGCGTGATCCCGGGAAATTAAAAATACTGGAAAAAGCGGTTAAATCTGCTGAATTGAGCTGAAAAATCTGCTGATTTAAGTTTATAAATTGCTATCAAAATTTTTTTTTCACCTTTTTATACCCTCCAACCACAGTATGGGGGTATACTCACTTTGTTATTCCGTGTGTAACGCATCGAAATATCGGTCTAGGACCCCATAAAGTATATATTATATTGATCAGTGATCGATTCTAAGACATTCTAGCGATGTCCGTCCGTCCGTCTGTCCGTCTGTAGAAGACACGATACAGCCCAAAATAAAAGAGCCGAAGTTTGGCACGAATATGTCTTATATTCCTAGGCAGGTTAAGTTCGGAAATGGGCAAAATCGGACTAAGGGGAAAAAAGTTCCCCCTTATAGAACTAAACCAACCTAAGAAAAACCGCAATTTTTTCAGGGTTTTTTGTACTTTTCCTAAGAAAATGCAACATTCTGATCTCAGATGAAGTTCAAAATCGCAAGGGGAAGGTGCTCCCTAACGCCTCCCATAAACAAATGGTAAATGAATAAAACATTACTTTTCTAAAAAACTTTGCTTTAGGCAAGTACACCCAAATCTTCAGCAAAAAATTATCATGATTTTTTGTTTTGGGCAAGAGTAAAAAATCCGCCGGCATTTTCTGATATTAGATATAAAATTTGGTCGCTATGTTTGTAAAAAAAATGGTAAAATACTTTCAAAAACATCAAAAAATTAAAAAAATCTTAAAAAAAATAATTAGCTGTGCTAAGAATATAAAGCATATTGACAACATTTTTTGATGAAATGTGTCATCACTTGTTTCTTCAATTTTGATAACAAGTTTCATCTTATTGAAGAACATTTTCAAGCGATGAAACAGTTTTATAAATATCATCAACTATTTTTCTTTAAATGTATGTTTATAAATTTCCAACAAAAAATTTATTACAGTGTATTTTATAATAGAATTAAACAAATACAAATAATGGTATCTATTCATAGTTATTTATAATAATTATGCTGTTTAAACGCATCCACATGGCTGCTAACAACCATCTCTAAAAACCGAACAAATGCCAAACAGTAACGACAAAATAAATTCAACATATTATTACACCATGAGCGTGCTAACGTGCATTAAAAATGTTTGCAACATTTTATGTGCATGTATTGGTAGCAAGCGGAAAAATATCTACAAACCCTAACAACAACAACAACAATGACGACGAGAACGACAACGACAACAATTTATAAAAAAAAATAATGTCTGCAAACCCAAATGTATATAATAAATAGTGAAAAGTGTAAATGTATGTTAAGGTTGTAATTTTATAATGCAACAGATGCAACAAATTGCAGCAAATATTTAATTGCATTAAAAGGAAACGTATGAAAAACACAACAACAACTACAACAACAACGACTAACAACAGGAAGGACAAAGTAGGAAAATCATAACTAAAGCTAACAAGTGTTTTTGAATTTTAATAGATTTTCTAAAGTCTGTGATTGTCTGGGAATTGAAAATTACACTGTGCTACATTAAAAAAACAATTTAGGAGTTCTCATCTAAAAATTCGAGTTGGTTGGAGTTTATAAAATACGTAAATACTCATAGCTTTTCTTGATCACTTCGTTAAGTACTTTTTATATCCTCCACTCTAGTGATAGAGGGCATAAACAAGTTTATCATTCCGTTTGTAAGACCTCGAAATATTGGTCTAGGATCCCATAAAGTACATATATTCATGATCCTCGATCGATTTTAAGTCGAACTACACTCAAAAAATTGCCTCCGAATTTTGTACCCTAGCCCAAAACATTAACTCACGATAATGCTTTGCTGAAGATTTGGAAGTACTTGCCACAGCAAAGTGTTTTTTAGACAAAAAATGTTATTTGCCATTCCATGCAAAACGAATTGAAATATCGGTTGAGAACCCCATTAAGTTTATAAACCATTAATCCATTTCTAAGACAATCTGTCTGTCGAAAGCAAGACGCAGTCTAAACCAAAAGAGCTGTAAATTTGGTAAATGAGCGCATTATTTAAGTGTAAAAAAGTTTTTTTTTTACATTTTGAAGAACATAAATGATTCGGCAGAGAAGAATTTAACACTCTCACTTGGTTTTTGTACATTTGTTGAACAAATGGAACTTTTTTATGTCAAAATTTTAGTTTTGTTGAAAAAAGAAAACTTTTTTTAATAAAAAACAAAATTATGATAAAAATAAATTTTATAAAAACAAAATTTTTGGTTAAAAAAAAAATGTTGTGAAAGAAAAGTTGTTGATGAAGAAAAAAAAAGTTTTTAAAAATAAAAAAAAAATTTCTGAAAAAAATTTTTTTTGAAAAAAAAAAAATAAATAAAAGAAATAAATTTTGATGAAAAAACAAGTTTTATTAAAAAAAAAAAAAGCTGATGAAAAAAAAAATTTAAAAAAAAAAAAAAAAAAATTTTTGATGAAAAATAATTATGATAATTTCTAGCGAAAAACTGTTTTATACACCGGCAGGTGAATTTTATTAATGCAAAAAAAAAAAATTAACAAACATTTTTTTTTATGAAAAAAAATTTATTAAACAAAAAAAAAAAAATTATAAAAAAAATTTTTGGTGATAAAATTTTGGTGATTTGATAAAAAAACAAGTCAGAAAATTATAGTCGGTCAAGACCGACCATATAATACTCTACACCAGAGTTTCCCGGAAAATGGGTCCCGGAAAATAGGTCCCATGGACCGATTAGATCAATATTTTGTCAAATCATTAATAAGTGGAAAAAACACAAATCAAATTTGGTAGAAATAGGTTTCTATTTGTTCACAATAAACCGCTTTAAGTGAATATCGGGCGAAATTTTCACATGGGACCTAAATCCAAAACTGGTCCGATGATAATCAGATTTTATAAGGTTATTAAAGTACGCGTTTAACACACACGCACAAAATTTTAATTAAATATTTTTTCATGAAATTTGAGAGATATATGTGAAAATCGGGAAGGTGGTTTGTATGGGGGCTACAAGAAGAACCGGTATGATTACTTACAAATTCGGAATGGTGATTTGTGATGAATACGTTTACTTGCCAAGTTTTGAAACGATACCTATTATAATACGGTTATTAGAGCCATTGGAGTCAAAACTAAAGAGGACCTTTGTATGGGGGCTAGGTCTAAATACGGACTGGTTTTTTCCAGTTTCAATAGGATTCGTCCTTGGCCCAAGAGTGGCTTAAGTCGTAGTCTAAGCCAAAAGAGCTGTAAATTTGGTAACTGAGTGCATTACTTAAATGCAATTTTTTTTTTTTTATATTTTGGAGAGTATAAATGATTCGGCACAGAAGAATTTAACACTTTCACTTGTTTTTTGTACATTTTTTAAGCAAATGGAACATTTTTAAGTCAGAATTTTAGACTTGGTAAAAAAGTAGTTTTGCTAAAAATTAAGTAAAAAATTAAAAGAAAAGTTTTTTGATGAAAAAAATAATTATGTATTGATAAAAAAATATCATGAAAAAAAATTGACGAAAAAAAGTTTTTGATGAAAAAAATAAAATTTGATGGAAATAAAATTTCTAAAAAAAATTTGATGAACAAAAAAATTAGATGAAAAAATCAAATTTGATGAAAAAAAAAATTTATAAAAAAAAATTTTGATTTTTTATTTAGTTCGGTTTGAGTCTGAGAAATAATAATTGTTGCACAATGAGAAAATTTCAAAAAAATTAAGTCACAACTAGGGTGTTCAATTAATCGGTTATTTTTATTATTCGATTAAACGATTAATCGACATTTCCCATTTTTAAATTATTCGATTAAATGAATAACATTTTAAAATTGTTCGATTAATCGAATAATTACAAATTCAGAAATTTTCGAAGTTACAAGATTTTTTTCGACAATTTTAGAAAAAACTGGTACTTGAAAAAATAAACAATATTAATTTAATTATTAGAACAAAGCATAATTGAAGTTTTCTGCTTATTTGTTTAAGAAAATTAAAAAAAAATAATAATTTGGGGATTTGAAAAATGTTTAAAATTCAAAAACAATTTTTTTACCTAATTTATATGGATTACCGATATAACAAAAATATTTTTTTTTATCTGACTACATTTGGGAAAATCTTAAACAAAAAATATTTTTTTTTTTCATAAAATTGGTCATTTTATTTTTTTTATAATTTAGTGCGTTTTTGCCCAAAACTCGAAACTGTGACCGATTTTAGCGCGGTCATACATTTAACCGATTTGACCCAAAATTTGGCAGCGAAAATCGGAAAAAACTTTAAAATAAGGACCACTCAAGTAAACATGACTGTTTCTTACAACGGCCACATACATTTGGTTTGTTTATTGGACTTAAAACTGTTAAAAAATTATACATATTTCCAGAAAAACTATATATAATTATTATTCGATTAATCGGCATAAATTCTTCGATTAATCCTTTAATCGAAATTAGCAATTTTAAATTAATCGAACAATTATTCGTCTAAAATTGTTCGATTAATCGAACAAGAATTAATCGACTGAACACCCTAGTGACAACACAGGCTAAGTGGAGATGTCGACTACTTTCGGAAGATGCCACCCTTCCATCATCAGCACTCCGTCGATTGCCACACACTTAATGTGTGTCAGATTAAAATTAGCCATTTATATGAAAATTTTTAATAAATAGAATATCAAAATTATTTTTCATGTTGAATAACCCATCATTCGTGGTCATTGTTAGGCCGTTTGTCACGATTAGACTCAGTAAAATAAACTGTCAAAATATCGTATAGAATTTAAAAACGTTATCGTGTAAATGCAACATGTAATGACACAGACGGTAATACGGAAGAAATTTTGACAGTCGTATGTATAATACTCGTCATTTTTAGAAATATTTCTAAAAAAGGCAGAGACTTTTCATCTTATCAGGGATGTATTTTCTTTTAAATTTATTGACGTCAACATAACATAAACAAAAAATTAAAGCCCTAAAGTTTATCAATTTAAAAGTCTTTTATTTTGATATACATATTTGTAAAAAATACGAAACAAATAATCTTTTTTAACATTTATTTTACATAACAGCTGTTTTCATATTATTTCAAATGTGATGGTTGCAAAGGGCAATGTATTCAAAAAAATGTTTGGTTTGATTTTTTGACAGTCAGACCAAATTTCATTTTATTTCAGTTTACTAAAATCTTACGGCTCAGTATTATTGTGACAAACGGCCTTTAGTAGGACCATTCAAGTCTTGAAAATGTCCGTTAGGTTTGAATTTTTGTTTCATATTTCTAATTCTTAGAAATATTACTAAATTGCAATGTACCATATGAGTTGTGTTGTGATATTGTTGGACTGCATATTTTATAACTAAATTTTTATTTAGTTCGGTTTGGGTCCATATTAATTATTTCTGTGAAAAAAAAATTTATTAAAAAAAAAATTATAAAAAAAAAATCGATGAAAAAAAATTATGAAAAAAATGATTAAAAAAATATATGAAAAATAAAATTTTATTAAAATATAATTATGTTAAGTTTTATACACCATCTGGTAAAAAACGCTTTTATTCACCAGCAGGTGAGTTATTATTCATGTTAGAAATCGAAGTTTCAAACCTTTTTGATTTTAAGAAAATTAAAACAGTAATTCTTATTTTATTTTTTGTTAGTAATTAGTTTTGAACTTATTTTTGCGTTTGTCAAAATTCCTGCAAGTCCAGATTTTATTCGGATGTTCCCGAAAGACCATATTTTTCATAACGTGTCAACCCTTTTTAAAATTTGGGATTGGGCAGCTAACAACAAACAGGTAACTCTTATTTTTATCCCCTTATACCCATATGCAAGTCTCAGGACCATCGGTGGGTGCCCTCTGAAAGACCTCCCTTGTTTGTTTTCGGTACTTATTAATATACTATATAAATTGAAGGACAATCGGAGTGTAAGCCATGGGATACCTTCCTTGTCACTAAAATCCGTCTTTTGTCAAAAAAAGATGCGTTGTTTACTCAGATTTGTTTTTTTTTTTATTTTTAAACGGTCTATGTATGAACTTGGGACCCATATTCTGGTATTGACCGAATATTTTCTAACATTTTTTTTAATTTTTCCTATAAAAAGTCTAAGTTTCTGAGACATTTTTTATTAAAGTCACAGTTTCTGAAACATTTGTTCTACAAAGAAGTCTTACTGTCTAAGAAAATTTCTCCTACAAAAAAAGCCTCTTAGACTCTGAAAATTTTTTCATTTAGAAAAAATCTTAGATTCAGATGGAGTACGTCTATTACTACATTCCCAATTGTATATTATCATTTAATGTATAGAATATAACAGAAAACACAAATGCATTTTATATGCAGAACTAAAATATTACACAATAAATTCAATATTACACTGTATGTTGCTTTTATGTTACATAAGTATTTATGTGCATATGTATAGGTATTCATATTTACATACAATATATGTATGTATGTAATGCTCGTATACATATGCAACATATAATATTAGACTCAGCATAAAAAGTTTTTGTTTCCCAACTACTGCAGTGATAGTTTGTATATTACCCTGTTAACCCTATTGAATACAGCTGACTACTACTACTACATATATGTCTATGAACTAATGCATACACATGCACACACAAACACTTACTCATATACAAAGGACACATTTTATATTAGGTTTACGTATGTGTTCGTATAAAACAACCAGTTGGTTGTTTTGCTTTTGATAGTTATTTCTAATCTTATATTAAAGTACTGCATAAGAGTGTATACTATATTATTAGTTTATTGTGCTAAGGGTTACACCACTAGCTTAATGCAGAACCTCAATTTACTTTCATTTCCATGTTGTACATTGAATATATGTATATAAGACATTCCTAATAAAAAAATCATTTTATAGGAAAAGTATTTAGATGCAATTCCAAAGTTTATATGTAAAAACTCCAGAAAATATAATGGATTTGTCAATGAAACTCATTTTTAAAGTTCGCCCAAAGTAACAGTTTGATAACTGCGATGAAACAGTTTCTTAATTGTCCATCAATCTATTTATCTGTGTAAATCGATAAAAAAAAGTTTCTGATGAAAAACATTTTTTAATGAAAAAATATTAATGAACAAAAAATTTTGACAAAAAAATATTGATGAAAAAAAAAAAAAAATATTGATGGAAAAAAAATATTGGCGAAAAAAAAATATTGGTAAAAAAAAAATTTAAAAAAAAAATATTGATGAAAATAAAATAGTATTGATGAAAAAAAATATTGATCAAAAAAAATGCTTGATGAAAAATATATTGTTTAAAAAAAAATATTGATTAAAAAAAATATTGATAAAAAAAAAATTATTATGTTACCTTTTACTCACCAGATGGTGAATATTTTTTTTACTCACCACGAGGTAAATTATTATCCAAGTTACAAACCCAAGTTACTAAAACTTTTGGTTTTAAAAAAATGATATCAGTAATTATTACTTTCTGTTTTGTTAATCTTTAGCTTGAATAGTCAAACTGAGGTGGCTTCCTGCAACTTTTTTAAAATTACATACCACACAGTGGAAAGTGGGATGTTGTAATTTTTTAAAAATATATAAAAAATTCTATTTAAATTAGACTGTACCTTTTGGGGAATCAAGTGGATACAGACGAGATCAATATGGGGGTGAAACTAGAGGTATTTGTCTAAACGAGGAACATTATTTCGTCTGCAGTAAATTGCAATTAAGTTCAGGATAGGGCTCCGAAGATGGGTCCATATTCCGAAAAATATAACTGCCCGTGTAAAAAAATAATTATATCAAAACATATCTCCTTTGATATAAACATATGAGGCATTCCACACCAACTGTTCCACTACAGAAAAACCATAGTGGTTTCAATGGGATATCATATGCAAAGTATTCGCTCTTAGGGTACTATTAAATAACAAAAATAAAATTTAAGTTTTTTCAAAAAGTGGGCCTTCTAGGCGTGGTCAAATATTGAAAATATCAAACTTTTTAGCCTGAGTATCTTTCCTTCAATATTTATGCAAATTAAATGAAACACAGTAAAGTCTTTAAGACAAAAGTTTTTTATAGATTTTTGTATGGGCTATCGATTAAAAAAAATAAAAATTATAGATTTTTGTATGGGCTATCGATTAAAAAAAATAAAAATTGGAAAATTTTCAGAAGAAGTTATGATATATTCAAATTTAAACTTAAACTTTATTTATCAAAAAACATGCCGCAATTTTATTTTTTTTTTAATTTTTCAAAAAAAAGTTAAAGTGCTTTTCCATCTGTTCTGAAATTTTCAGAGATGTGTATAATGGTGTAGAGTTGTCAAAACCGATTTCCGAAGTATTCGAAAAATCGATTTTTTTCTATTTTTCCGGTTTTTAAAAACCGGTTTTTTGAAAAGGCCGGTTTTCGAAGTATTCGAGAAACCGATTTTTTGGTCTCGAATAATCGATTTTTTTATATATAATTTTTTTTTATTATTTTGCATTCAATGTCGTTTTTTAGTAGCCATCTCAAAACTTTGAAGAACATTTTAATTATACCTTAAAAGAAATTCAAAATCCTGTATTGAAAGAGGGTTTTGACTAGATACATAGATAAATTATCTAAAAGATCTTCCAAATTAGATCTGCTTCACAAGACATTACTGAAAAGTAATGTGCGTAATGATTGTTGTTGTTATTTTCAAGTAACTATACTCAAACAAAAAAATTTGTAAAACGCCAAGAAAAGTTTGTAACTTTTTTTGCTGTCCTATTTGTCAACAATTCCTTGTAATTTTACAAGCTTTTTACCAATAATTTTGTAATTTTACAAGCTTTTTACCAATAAAATCGTAAATTTACAAATTTTTTGACGTGATAAAACTCACAAGTTACCTCCTTTTTTACGAGAATTCCTATAGAAAATTACGTGCTCTTCGTAATTTTACAAGATTTTTACCAATAAAAGAAAACTTTGTACATAGAAATCTCGTGAATTTACATTTTTTATGTAAAAAAAACTTAGAAATTTGTAAAATTACAAATAAAAATTGTAAAATTACAAAAACGTTTCTTTTGTTTTACAAAAATACAAAAAAAAAAAATGATCACTAAAAAATTGAATTTATTCACCATATTGCAATTTCACCTTCTTCTGTAAGAAAAACAACATCAACAACCAAAGCAAGAATTGAAAACCCATGATTTAGTTGATACTTGCTTAACAGCCAACTTAGCGTATCGGTCTAGAGTGATCGTATCTAAGACGCAGTTAATAGCAAAAACATTACAGATCATGGGTTCAATCCTTGGCGGCTGCGATCTGTTAATAATTTTCACATATACAATATAATTGACTATTAACTGAATAAATTTGACATTAAAAGTTTTTCTGATGATTATAATAACCGGATTATATAAAACTAGTAAAAAACGAACCAGGATGCCTTAAATTTTTAGAAAAATAAGTTTTTCTTTCACACCTTTCTCAATTCAAACCATATATAACATGATTAAAAAATTATAATACATAATTATAATTAGAGCCTGAGCTCAACTGTCTTTACAGAAAAACAAAAATTAAAAAAAAAAACATGTCAAAAAGTTTCGTTTATCAGATGTTGGTTAGGTTTTTCAAGGGGTAACTTTTTCCCCCTGGTCCGATTTGGTCCATTTGCGAACGTAGCCGGCCTATAACCACACTCAAAATAATAACTCTGTTAAATTACAGAAAAACTCTGCTAATTTAACAGAGTACACCATACTTTTCCAGCTAACAACATTTCTTGGTTATTTTACTAAAAAACTCTGTAAAATGATTTTGACAGAAAAGAAACTGTTAATTTACAGAGTTTATAGTAAAATATTGGTTAAATATGAAAGCTTTTTTACAGAGAAAACTCTGTATTTTTACCATAAAACTCTGTAAAATAATTTGGACAAAAAAAACTGTAAATATACAGAGTTTATAGTAAAATATTGGTTAAATAAACTACCATTTAGCAAGGAAAACTATGAAATTTACACATATTTGATGAAAAAAAAAATTACAGAAAAACTCTGTAAATTTACAGAGTTTAGTTAAATGCATGTTATTTTGTAAAATTTTTATAAGATTTCTGAAAATTAAATTTTGATAACTTTTTTTGCTACTTTTTCAAATTTTTCTCAAAAAAAAAATTACGGATAAAATGTTGATGTATGGTAACAAAAACAAAAACTACTCAAAACAGAAAACTTTTTGGTTATAAAAAAATACGAAGTATTTTGCTTAGATCTGTATTTTAGCAGAAAACTCTGTTAATTATCTGTAAAATTAAGATTACAAAGTAAAAAGTAATATAACGGAGGAAACTTTGTTTTTTTGTCACAACAAAATACAAAGTTTTTTCTTTAAATTTGTAATTTGACAGAAAACTCTGTCAAATATCTGTTGAATTGAGATTATAGTCATTTTACAGAGTATTTTACAGAGTTATTATTATGAGTGCATGAGACATATTTGTGCCAAATTTCAGGGCTCTAGATTTTTAATTTTGGACTGAATTGTGTTTTATGCAGACGGATATGCTAGTTTTGTTCAACTTTTTTATTAAAAAAATAATTTAAAAAAACCGAAAAACCGATTATTCGAAACCGGTTTTTAGCTACAAAACCGAAAAACCGATTTTTTTAAAAGGCGGTTTTTCGAAGTATTCGAAAACCGGTTTTTAAAATAGACGAATATTTGACAACTCTAATAATGGTGTATAAAATGTGTGCGTACGAGTAATATCAATACTTAAAAAATATTTTAAGAGGCGATGGGAGCGTGAGTGAGTTTTTATTTACGATCACGCACGCTAATGAAAGAAAAAAATATTCAAACACGATATTTTATTTTACTCACGCTCACGTGAACATCGTGAACGTGACTTATTTTTTCTACTCACGTGTGCGTGAATAAGCGTGAGCAAAATAGGAAATACCAGAAATGTCTATAATTTTTAGAAATTCAATTTTTCTTCTCCATTTTTTCAACTTGAACCTTATAACAAATATAACACTGTGCTACAAATGACCAAAAATAAAATATGCAGGGGTTCTCATATGAAAATTCGGGTTGGTTGGAGTCCATAGAGTACTGATATACTCATAGTTTTTCTGGATCACTTCGTTAAGTACGTTTTTTATTGGCAAATGTGTTGAAAAACGGCAATTCTTAAATTACAACTTTAAAAAATTATTACTTTGTTAGTTTACAACCGATTTTCAATTTTATGGATTTTTTTGAAAGGTATAAGTCTTACCTTTTCAACAAAACAAAAATATTAAAAATCGATCAAGAATTGGCTGAGCTACGATCGTTTAATTTAAAAAAAATCCAATTTTTTGAAAAATTTGTCATATTCATTATACTCTAAGTTCAAAATGCATCATTAAACAGTTTTTTTTTTATTTTTGTATAAAAGTATAGTAAAGTAGCTTTCTAAAACACCAAAAAACATAACAATCGATTAAAAAATGAATGAGTTATGCTAAATTTTGTGATAGGACATTTTTAATTTTTTTCAGAAATGCTTGTAATTCAGGTGTTATTCATAAATCTTATTGCTAGTAGTAATTTTATGTGCCTATGCATATAAAAAAAAGAGATGGTAACATAATTAGATTTGTGCGTGATTGACACATGATCACAAGTGAGCGTGATTGAAAATCAATTTTACTCACGTGGTTGTGAGTGAGTGTCAGTGGAATAAAAAAGTGTGAGTGAAATAAAAAAGTTTTCAGAATCCGTTCTGAAATTTTCCATTTTTTAAAAAAGTCAATTTATAAAAAATCCGGCCACATTTGTTTTTTTTTGTAAATTTTTTTTTAAAGATTAGATGTTTGTCTAAGAGATGGTCACGTGAGTGAATTTTAACTTTCACTCAATCACGAGCATAATTTTTCTTCTAACACTCACTCACAATCACGTGGGTAAATTTATTACAACTCACACTCACGTACGCCGATGCAAGAGTCACTCACGCTAACGTTGACTCATACTCAAGATATTCTTCGGTTGTAAACTAACAAAGTAATAATTTTTTAAAGTTGTAATTTAAGAATTGCAGTTTTTCAACACATTTGCCAATAAAAAACGTACTTAACGAAGTGATCCAGAAAAACTATGAGTATATCAGTACTCTATGGACTCCAACCAACCCGAATTTTCATATGAGAACCCCTGCATATTTTTGGTGTAGCACAGTGTAATTAGAGCCCGTGCTCGATCTGTACTTACAGAAAAAATCAAATAAAATGTCGTTCGTGACTAAATTTTTTCTTTCATTAGCGTGCGTAATCGTTATTAAAAACTCACTCACGCTACCATCGCCTCTTAAAATATTTTTTAAGTATTGATATTACTCATACGCACACGTTTTATACACCATTATTGTATAAAATTAGCGTATTGCAATCTTTGACATTTGATTTCTCGAAAACAAGGAAAAACACATCTCTGAAAATTTCAGAACAGATAGAAAAGCACTTTAACCTTTTTTTGAAAAATTAAAAAAAAAAATAAAATTGCGGCATGTTTTTTGATAAATAAAGTTTAAGTTTAAATTTGAATAATTCATAACTTCTTCTGAAGATTTTCCAATTTTTATTTTTTTTAATCGATAGCCCATACAAAAATCTATAAAAAACTTTTGTCTTAAAGACTTTACTGTGTTTCATTTAATTTGCATAAATATTTAAGGAAAGATACTCAGGCAAAAAGTTTGATATTTTCAATATTTGACCACGCCTACAAGGCCCACTTTTTGAAAAAACTTTAACTTTATTTTCGTTATTTAATAGTACCCTAAGAGCGAATACTTTGCACATGATTTTATATTGACACGACACAACTTTTTTTTTGATGAACATTAGGTGTGGAATGCCTCATATATGGATCATATATAAATGGATCTAATCAGATCTACTCCATATATATTCATATTTGCTTTAGATATTTTTTGATCCGTAAATTGAGTCTATCTGACAATTTTACATATATGAACATATATATCTGAAAATGTCTAATCATATATGCCATATATGCCAGATAGACTCAATTTACGGATCAAAAATATCTGAAGCAGATATGAGTATATATGGAGTTGATCTAATTATATCCATTTAGATATGACCCATATATGTTTTTATCAAAGGAGATATGTTTTGATATAATTATTTTTTTTTTTACACGGGTAATATATATAATTTATTATGAAAAACATTTTTTTTGTGGAATTACAACATTATCAATATGATATTTAAAGCAAATAAAAAAATCCAGCCAGCCAAGACCGACCATAAAAAACCCTACACGTATGTTTATCAGATAATAGGTCATGCACAGGTCACACAATATGCACGTGTTGGAACCAGTATTTGGTTATATCTTTAATCATGAAAAATACACAAACCAAATTTAAGTAAAATTGACTAAAGACAGGTAAATATCGGGCGAACGTTTTATGTGGGGACTACCATGACTTACGCTCCAATTGTTCTGAAATGTATATATGTCAACGAGTGCCGAAATTTAAATTTAAATTGTTTTTTTAAAATTGGTATCTCTTCGATATCAAAAATTATTGCAACCATTAAAAAAAATGCCTGCAAATTTTCTGCTCTAGCCCAAAACATTGAATCATGATAATGTTTCGCAAAGATTTTTTTTAGAAAAAATAATGTTATATTCATTTACCATTTCATGCAAAAATAATTGAAAAATCGGCACTTTAGCTATATACATCCGTACATCTGTCTGTGGAAACTAAGATGCAGTCCAAACCAAAAGAGCTGTAAAATTGGTACATGAGTGTTATACTTAAGTGCAATAAAGTGTTTTTACATGTTGGAGAGTATAAAAGATTCGGCACCGAAGAATTCAACACTTTTACTTGTTCATTGTACATTTCGCTCATTTACTTGTATAGTGTCATAACTCAAAATGTTTGATTTTACAGAAAACCTGTTTAAAGTTTAAAATTGAAACTTGGTTTACATTGCTAAAGGCCCGTACATAGAAAATGTTATAATGGCGTGTTCTATTCTCAAACGGTGAGTTTAAAAGATATTAATACGAATTTTTGACACAATATAAGAGCCGAGTCACAATTGGCACCACATGCGGTCACCACAAAATGTTTTCATACATTTTGTATAAAAAGTAAAAAATCGCCTTGTGGTTGACCACGCTGCCGCCTGAATAGATTATATTCTATGTTTGTGGTTCTCTCTCACCACCCTCTCATTTTTTTTAAATTTGTAACAGGTGGCGTTGCCATATGTTCAACAAAATATGCCAATTTTTCCAATTGGAGTTGATATTTTGTGCGTGTTTTGCACACAAGAAACATTGTATACCTGCTTTTATATGAAAACTTTAGAAAAAAAAAATAAATGTGTTGCTGATATGAGCGTCATTTTCTTTATAAAATGTGTCTGGTAGTCTGTCGCTTAATTTTAATGTGTCGCTCTCTCTTTTGCTGTGGTTCGTCGTCGGTGGTGCCAATTGTGACTGGGCTCTAAAGCAGGATATAACAAATAATTCTGTATTGTTTACCCAAAAACGACATATTTTGAGTTATGACACTATACAAGTAAATGAGCGAAGTTTTGGTAAAAAATGTAAATTTTTTTCACAAAAAACAAAATTATGTTAAGAAAAAATTTGATATAAAACAATTGATCGTAAAAAAATTTTGGTGAAAAAAAATTGATAAAAAAAATTATAAAAAATAGAATTTTATGAAAAAAAAAATTGATAAAAAAATGTAATGTAACAACAAATTTAATCACAAAAATGAAGAAAAAAAGTTTAATGTAAAAAAAAAAACATTATGCAAAAAAAAAATTGATAAAAAAAAATTTTATGTAACAAAAAATTTGATAAAAAAAAATGAAGAAAAAAGTTTTATGTAAAAAAAAAAAATTATGCAAAAAAAATAATGAATAAAAAAAATTTTAATGTAAAAAAAAAACATTATGCAAAAAAAAAAATTGATAAAAAAAATTTAATGTAACAAAAAATTTGATAAAAAAAATTAAGAAAAAAAGTTTTATGTAAAAAAAAAAAATTATTCAAAAAAAATTGATGAATAAAAAAAAATTTTTGATGAAAAAAAAAAAAAATGATAAAAAAAAACATCGATGAAAAAAAAATTTGATAAAATTTTTTTTTGAAAAATAATTATGTTACATTTTATTGACCAGCTGGTGAAACACAGGTTTATTCACCAGTAGGTGAATCATTATCCAAGTTACAAATCGAAGTTAGAAACCCTTTTGGTTTTAATAAAATTATTTTTTTATTTCCTTTTTTTTTATTTGGTAGATTATATAGTCAAACTGAGGTGGCGTCCTGCATCATTTTTAAAATTAGACACCAGTCTAAAAACATTATCATGTTAAAAAGGAAGGGAAAGGAACAAAGATAGAAAGAAAATGATAAGGATGTAAACTGAAAAACGTTCCTTATCATTTTCTAAGGGGAAAGTATTATCTCAAATATTTTTTATAGAAAAATGGCTCAGAACATTCACTCTGAATGTAAGAACTTTTTTGATTGAAAAATTACCTCAAATTTTAGGCAAAATGAATTGTAACTTTTCTATAGAAAAAAATTCCTTGGCAATTGAGAATTTGTTCTTAGAAAAAGTGATTTAGAATCTGCCAAAAAAATTTCTGCAAGAAAAAATCTCAGAATCGGATCAGATTTCTACAGGGAAAACGTTTCAGGATCAGAGTTTTTCTATGGATAAATATATGTATATATTTTTGAATTTTTTAATATAACAATATTAGGATTTCTACGTTTGAAAAAACTTTTAGAATATGTTAATTTAAAAAATCTCTCAGAATTTGAAAATTTTTCTGTTGGAAGATTATAAGGATTTTTCTATAGAAAATGTGTTTCTGAATATGTAAATTTTGTTTTTGAAATAGTGTCTAAGAATTTTCCATTGAAAAATTTCTAATAACCTAATATTTTTTTTTATATGAAAAGTCTAATTTGCCTTAGGGAGCATTAGTAGCATTAGATTGCAATAAAACCGTAAAATTTTTCTATCGAAAAATGGTATAAAATTTTAGACTTTACTTTTAGAAAATTGTATGAATATTTCTTATTAAAATGTTATAGCAATTGATAATTTTTTAGAAACTGATAATTTCCTTTAACGAAATATGTTTCAGAATCCTGAAAACAAATTGAGCTAAGTTTTCTTTTGTGGTTTTTACCTGCTGATAGTTTACTATAATTATTTTTTTGTCTCTTTCAAAATGTTGCACAATGTAATCCGAAATTTATTTTTCCACCTTAATACATTTTGTGTGTATTACCTTGTATGTTTAGTATGTGTTTATTCATTACTATTATTTGTATAATGGAGGATGGACAATATGGGTGTCATCATCGACATCATCATCATGATCTGTTGTAAACATAAAACTATTATTTATAATGTAATTGTATACTTTGATTTGTTTGATATTCTTGTGCTCATTATTACTAACAAGTTATGTAGCATGTAGTGAAACTACGGACATCGATACTAATAGGTAAATAGCATCCCAGCAACAAGTGGATTTAAAAAAAGTTCAACTCTTCAGTTCTAAACTTAAATTTTTTAACATGATAATGTTTTTAGGCTGGTGTCTAATTTTAAAAAAGTTTCAGGACGCCACCTCAGTTTGACTATATAAGCCAAAAAAGAAAACAAGAATTACTATTTTCATTTTCTTAAAACCAAAAATTTTAATAACTTGGGTTTGTAACTTGGATAACAATTTACCTCGTGGTGAATAAAACCGTTTTTCACCAGCTGGTGAATAAAAGTAACATAATTATTTTTCAACAAAAAAAAAAATTTTTTTCATCAATTTTTTTTTTTCATAATTATTTTTATACCCTCCACTCTAGTGATAGAGGGTATATATACATTTGTCATTCCGTTTGTAACACATCGAAATATTGGTCTAGGATCCCATAAAGTATATATTTTCATGATCCTTGAGCGATTTTAAGTCGATCATGTCCGTCCTTCTGTCCGGCTGCCTGTCTGTCTGTCCGTTGAAAACACGCTAACTTTTGAAAGATTTTATGGAGGCTCCTAAAGTTTGACATATATGTTGTTCATTTACCGGGTTAGGTTGGTATTGCAATCCAGCGAAATCGGTCCAGCGGTTCAAAAGTTATGAGCAAAAGAGTAAATTTCGGCAAGGGTTTTTCGCGAATTTATGAGATAAAAACCACTCTAACTATCGAAAGACAATTCTGAGGGTGCTGAAACGTAGTATATATCTTTGTCGTTCCCCAAGTCTGTTTGGATTTGAATTTCAGCTCAAGCGGTCGAGTGGTTCAAAAGTTATAAGCAAACCCCTGAATTTCAGATTTGTTCATCTTAAATGCCACGTGTTTAACAAGTTTTAAAAGCATTGGTGGTAACTTAACAATGCTTTTCAAACTTGTTTAGTTTTAAAGCAATGATTTTTAAACTTTTTCAGTTTTAAAAGCATTAGTAACTTAAAAATTACACTCGAAAAAATTTTTACAGTAAAAAAAACAAAAAAAAATTTTGACTCAAAAAAAATTTTACACTCAAAAAAAAAATTAGTTTTTTTTTTTACAAAAATTACAACATTTTTTGAACATACGTACGTGCATTCACTCAGAAATATTTTTACAGTAAAAAAAACATAACACTCGACTTTTACACTCAAAAAAAATAGTAATTTTTCTTTTTTTTTAAATGACAAAAAAATAGTTTTTTTACTCAAAATAAAATATTTCTAATCAAAATTGTTAATTTTTTGTATGTAAATAATGTACTATCCTTTAAAAAAGGCATTGTGGAGGGTATTCATAGATTAGGCAAAGTCAAATTTTACTTTTCTACTTGTTTTTTCATCAATTTTTTTTTTCATAAAATTTTTTGTTCCTGAAGTTTTATTTATTTCGGTTTGAGTCCATATTAATTATTTCTGAGAAATAATTATGTTTGTTGTACAATGAGAAAATCTGAAAAAATTAATTGACAACACAGGCTAAGTGGAGATGTCGACAGCTTTCGGAAGAAGCCACCCTTCCTTCGTCAGCACTCTTCGATTGTCACTGTAGGTGTGTAAGATTAAGATCAGCTATTTAAACGTACATTAAGGTGAAAAAGCGAACGGGAATTATATCACATTTCATTACCCATATGTTACGTTTAGCACGAACTTAATGAATCTATTTTTAACTTTTTCCAACACAGTTGTAATTTCTTACACTGTAGTAGATTTTCTCAGAGTTGCAACCCTTAGTAGGACTTTTCAAGTCTTGAAAAATGTCCGTTAGGTTTGAATTTATATTTCGTATTTCTAATTCTTAGAAATATTACTAAATTGCATTGTACCTTATGAGTTGAGTTTTAATTCTGTTTTATATATTGTTGGACTTTATATTTTATTACTGAAGTTTTTATTTATTTCGGTTTGAGTCCATATTAATTATTTCTGAGAAATAATTATTTTTGTTGTACAATGAGAAAATCTGAAAAAATTATTTTTTTTTTTCATTTTCATTTTTTTTTTTTTTCATAAATTTTTTTTTCATCAAATTTTTTTTTTTTCATCATACTTTTTTTTCATCATTATTTTATTTTTTTTTTTTTTTGAGGATGTTTACTTTTTTTATCACATTTTTTTTTAATCAAATTTTTTTTTTCATAAAATTTTTTTTTCATCAATTTTTTCATTAATTGTTTCATCAATTTTTTTTATTTCAAATTTTTTTTTCATCAAATTTATCAATTTTTTCATTGCAATAATTTTTTTTTCATCAAATTTTTTTTCATCAAATTTTTTTTTTTCATTAATTTTTATCATTATTTTTTTTCATAAATTTTTTTTATCATATTTTTTTCATCAATTTTTTTCATCAAATTTTTTTATCAAATTTTTTATATCAATTTTTTTCTCACCAAATTTTTTTTTTTTATTTTTTTTCATCAATTTTTCTTTCCATCAAAAAAATTCATCAAAAACTTTTTTTCATCAAAATTTTTTTTCATTAATTTTTTTTTTAACATAATTGTGATTTTCGTGAAAAAAAAATATTTTTTTTACCAAAACTACATTTTCACCAAGTCTAAGCTTTTCGCATAAAAAATTTCCATTTGTTTATCAAATGTACATAATACAAGTGAGAGTGTTATATTCTTTGATGCCGAATCTTTGATACTCTCCAAAATGTAAAAACACTTTTTTGCACTTATTTTTGCACTCACTTATGAAATGTACAGTTCTTTTAATTTTTTAATGGGGTCCTCGACTGATATTTCAATTCGTTTTGCATGGAATAGCAAATATAATATAATAATAATATAACATTATTTTTTCTAAAAAAAACTTTGCTTTGGCTAGTACACACAAAACTTCCGCAAAACATTATCATGATTTAATGTTTTGGGCAAGAGTACAAAATTCGCAGGCATTTTTTAACTCTTAAACCGCTTGTACAAGCTTTTACTTTCTCTACAATATTTTTGGTTGAAATCTGTTTACGATTTCATAAATTTTCAGATATTTTCATCATTATGATATTTTATATTTATTTCCTATAAAACCACATTTAAATAGTGATATCTCGAAAAGCGGTTGAGCGAATTCGAGTCATAATCGACAATGAAAAACAAATTTTACATATTTTCTGCATTTAAGGAACATTCATTGCCAAAATTTAATTTTTAAAATTATTTCTTTTCTTATTCGCTGGGATGTAATTATAAAAAAAATTAATATTATACCATTTCCATGTTGAAAATTATATTAAAAGATTTTTAATTATAGATTGTAATAAGAAATACATTGGAACATTATTAAATAATTTTGAAAATTATATTACAGTAATGCAAAGTGTACCAAATTTGTTAATAATGCAAGTTGGGTCAAAAATATGGGGGGTGGTTAGCGTATTAATTTAAACATTGTAAAATCCGATTTTATAATTAAAATTTATGTCACTGCAAAGTTGAAATTTTTTTCAGTATTACCTCATCATTATTTTTTAATACGTCTTTTGTTTCTTTTTAATAAAAATCAACAGATAAAAAAATCTTAATGAATTTTAATCGTCTGTGTTTTAAATCCTTACACATTAAAGAATATGCATTCTACTGATGCTATGTATTGCCAAGGACAAGTATTTTTGGATATATATAGAAAAAAAATGTGTTATAGGTAGGGTTTTTTCCCGGGAATTTTAAAATTGGCTAGTCTTAAAGACACTGTACTTTGACTTTGTGCACACAAATCATCCTAATTACTTTCAAATTATTTACCTTATTTTTGTTTGTAAATAATCACTAATGAGTCAGTCTGGTATGCTTAAACCTATAGAACTTATTTCCATGGAAATTTTTTTTAGAACAATTATATAAAATCATTGAAAGAACATTATTATTTTTATGGAAGGCTTTTGTTTATTGAATAATTCTATAGGGTGGCTCGTATTTGGGCTTTTCTTTCTGATTATATTCTAAAACCCACCTAAAGTGTCAGTCCCCTCAGGGTAACTGACATGCAAAATATCACTCAGATCGGAGTTTATCTTCTGTCCCCACTTTAAGCCTCCAAATTGGGATTTGTGCAAAAAAAGACTTAAAAAAAATTAATAAAAAGTTTTTTCAATAAAGTTATTTAAAATTATTTTTGTATAGTGCTTGATCGTAAATATTTAAACATGAAATTTACAGATTATATGGAATTCAAAATTAATGAAATTCACGTCAGCAATTTTAGTCTTGCAAAAATGCGAAATGTCAAAATTGCAACTTTATTTGCTTGTTATTTTGCAAATTGTAGCAATTATATTACTATTGAAATAAAATGCGATACTTTATTTGAAACAGAGCATCATGTAAAAGAAAGGTCAAGGTAAAAGAAAAGTGAAAAAGTTGATTTAATGTTTTTTTTTTTTTAAAAGTTGCAATCTTGCACTGTTGCAAAAACAAAATTATGTTAAAAAAAATCAAAGGAACCCAAAATTTTTGGAGAACAAAAATTTTGATGAAAAAAAGTTTTTGATGAAAAGAAAAACTTTTTGATGTAAAAAAAAATTGATGAAGAAATATGAAAAAAAATTACTTTGCTATTCCATGCAAAACGAATTGAAATATCAGTCGAGCACCCCATTAAAAAACCAAAAGAGCTGTACATTTCGTAAGTGAGTGCAAAAATAAGTGCAAAAAAGTGTTTTTACATTTTGGAGAGTATAAAAGATTCGGCACCAAAGAATATAACACTCTCACTTGTTTTATGTACATTTGATAAACAAATGGAAAATTTTTATGCGAAAAGCTTAGACTTTTTGAAAAATTATTTTTGGTAAAAAAAAATATTTTTTTTTTCACGAAAAACAAAATTATGTTAAAAAAATTTAATAAACCCAAAATTTTTGGTGAACAAAAATTTTGATGAAAAAAAGTTTTTGATGAAAAGAAAAATTTTTTGATGTAAAAAAAAATTGATGAAAAACAAAAAATTTTTTTGTAAGAAAAAAATTGATAATAAAAAGTTTGATGAAAAAAAAATTGATGAAAAAAATACGATAAAAAAAAATTTGATAAAAAATTGATGAAAAAAAAATTAATGAAAAAAAAATTAATGAAAAAAAAATTGTTGAAAAAAAACAAAATTATGAAAAATTGATAAAAAAAATGTTGATGAAAAAAAAATTATTTATGAAAAAAAATTGATGAAAAAAAAAAATGACAAAAAAAAAAATTGATGAAAAAAAAATTGATGAAAGAAAAATTGATGAAAAAAAAAAATTTTTATAAAAAAAAAAGTTTGATGAAAATTTTTTTTTTTTTTGTTGAAAAATAATTATTTTACTCTTTATTTACCAGCTGGTGAAAAACGGGTTTATTCACCACGACGTGAATAATTATCCAAGTTGCAAACCCAAGCTATTAAAATTTTTGGTGTGAAGTAAATGAAAATAGTAATTCTTGCTTTCTTTTTCGTTGTTAGCTAATATAGTCAAACTGAGGTGGCGTCCTGCAACTTTTTTAAAATTAGACACCAGCCTAAAAACATTATCACGTTAAAAACATTATCATGTTAAAAAAAAAATTATTCTCTAAAATTTTTTTTTCGCGAAATTTTTTTCCAATTTTTTTTTTTATTTTGCTATTAATTTATGAAAATGAGTAGGATACGATACATCACAGACACAAAATTTTCCGTAAAAAATTTTTTTTTTTTTTTTGCGGAAAATTTTTTTTTGCGAAAAAATACAATGAATTTTCTAAATTTATATTAAAAAACTATCCCAAAAGAATAAAAATTTAATTTTTGTAGTACCTATAGGTATAGGCCTATAGGCTTCACAATTTTAAATCCCGAATATCGTGAATACGAGTGCTAACTTCGAAAAATGGCTAGCACCGTTGAATTCAGCTTGTTAATTTTTAGGACTAGCACAGTGTTATTTTTTTTTTGTTAAAAGTTATTTTTTGTAAAAATTCCAATTTTGTGGTTCATGTGAGTTACCCTTTGAGTACCAACAGTTTTTGCGGGTTTTAGTACTTTATCAGAGAGAAAAGTCCAAAAACAAGCCACCCTATTGTGCACCAACCACAGACGATAAACTCCGATTGGAGTGATTATTATTTTGCATGTTAGTTACCCTTAGGAGACTGACACTTTTGGCGGGTATTAGTACTTGATCAGAAAGAAAAGTCCAAAAACAAGCCACCCTATTGTGCACCAACCACAGACAACGAGTACCAGCTTTTAGCATAAACAACAAACAACTCCCTTTCCCTAATTCATTGTAGTACATAATTTAATTTTCAATGCCTCATAGATTATTTATGATCTCAGGATGCATGTAATAATACGTGTAATTTTCATGAACCATTCCATCCCATTCCATCCCATCCATAAACGAAAAATCTACATAAAAAATAAATAACAACAAAAAAGTTTAAAATCAAAACATGCCACATGTGCTGCAGCAGCAACACTCTAAACCACATTAACAGCTCACAAAAAAGAATGCATATTTGTTGTTATGCTACTACTACAAAACACAACAAAAGCAACAACAACAATCAAACAAAGATGCATCATCCATCCATACTTCTACTATGTATTAAAAGCTGGCAGGCACATGCTATTCAGATGTGATTTTAATAATAATATCCATCTATGCATCCATCTATAAAACAAACAATACCGTAGGTACATATTTTGGAAGACCGTATTCTATCCAACATGCAGTGCACTGACAATGAGTGCAGTTGTAGTATGAAAAAATCATTGATTAAAATCTGACGATGAGTAGGATGATGATAAAGTAATGAGAAAATAAATGTATTTACGTACTCCAGATGAGTGTGTTTTTGTGTGTGCGCACCTCTTGAATGATGAGCTAAACTCCAATCATATGAGTAAATGACTTAATGAAGAAGGTATCCCAAGAGAAAATATTAAAAAAAAATGCCTGCGAATTTTGTACTCTTGCCCAAAACATTAAATCATGATAATGTTTTGCGAAAGATTTGGGTGTACTTGCCAAAGCAAAGTTTTTTTTAGAAAAAATAATCTTATATTACTTTGATACTCCATGCAAAACGAATTAAAATATCAGTCGAGGACCCCATTAAAAAACCAAAAGAGCTGTACATTTCGTAAGTGAGCGCAAAAATAAGTCCAAAAAATTGTTTTCGGCACCAAAGAATATAACACTCTCACTTGTTTTATGTACATTTGATAAACAAATGGAAACTTTTGATGCGAAAAGCTTAGACTTGGTGAAAAAGTAGTTTTGGTAAAAAAAATGATTTTTTTTCCGAAAAACAAAATTATGTTAAAAAAAATTTAATGAACCCAAAATTTTTGGTGAAAAAAAATTTTTATGAAAAAAAGTTTTTGATGAAAAGAAAAATTTTTTGAAGTAAAAAAAATTGATAAAAAAAAATATGAAAAAAATATTTTTTTTGGTGAGAAAAAAATGGATGATAAAATATTTGATGAAAAAGAATTGATTAAAAATAAAATAAAAAAAAAATGATAAAAAAAATTGATGAAAAAAACATGATGAAAAAAAAAAAATTGATGAAAAAAAATTTGATAAAAAAAGTTAATGAAAAAAAATTTGATAAAAAAAAATAAAAAAAATTGATGAAAAAAAAAATGATGAAAAAAAAGTTTGATGAAAAAAAATATTTGAAAAAAAAAATTATGAAAAAAAAGTTTGATGAAAAAAAAAAAATTGATGAAAAAAACAAAACTTGATGAAAAAAACAATTTGATGAAAAAAAAATTGATGGACAAAAAAAAAATTTGATGAAAACAAAAATTGATAAAAAAAAAAAAAAATTTATGAAAAAAAAAAAAAAATTTGATGAAAAAAAAATTTGATTAAAAAAAAATTTGATGAAAAAAAAAATTATGAAAAAAAAATGTTAATGAAAAAAAAAAAATTTTGTTTTTTCATTTTTAGTACCAAAAGGTACATAAAAATCAAATGTATTTAGTCGGCCTTTATATATGTATATATATTCAATTAGGGTTTTATTCTAGTTCGAGGCCCAAAAATATTTCTATATATGGTATTGTCATAATAGAGTATTTTTAATTTATTGCTTTAAAAAAGTTACTCATCTCATAGTATATCTGTACTGATCAGCTTCCCCCCACTAAGGAATCTTTAGCAGACTTTAGAGAATCATCGTTGGTCAGTCAAACATCAAACCAGACATAATATTTGATATATTTCACAAGTTATATGAGAAATACTATTATTATGAAGGTCCGAAATCTGGGATGAAACTGATCAGTACAGATATACTATGAGATGAGTAACTTTTTTAAAGCAATAAATTAAAAATGCTCTATTATGACAATATCATATATAGAAATATTTTTGGGCCTCGAACTAGAATAAAACTCTTAATCGAATATATATACATATATAAAGGCCGAATAAATACATTTTATTTTTATGTACCTTTTGGTACTAAAATTGAAAAACAACATTTAACACAAAGTTTAGTACGACTTATCCTACCAACACTATTATTTGGTTAGGTACTGTTGTTATTGTAAAATAACAGCAACATATATGGGCCATTCCGAAAAATTTAGCTCAAATTTTAGTCATTTTTGGAAATGGTGTCTCAGATTAATTTGAACCTTGACACATAGATAGCCCTCATAAATATGATATATGTACCATATATCGTTTTTTTACATTTGGTGTATTTAACGAATTATGGCGGGTCAAAGATTGACTTTTTAAGCAAAAGTAAGAAAAATACATCACGTTTAAAGAGCAGTAACTTCTTAACCAATGACCCGATTTTCACAAATTTAGGCTCATGTGAAAGCTGGGGTTCTTCTTTTAGAAAATGTTTTTAAAATAACACAATTTTTTTTACAGAAATGATGCAAAAATGCAAAAACATTTTTTCTTTTCGAATATTTAAAAAAACACATCTTCGATTTTTTTTAAAAAAATTCTGGTGAAAAATAACAATGTTTTGTATAACATATTCAAAATTCAGAGTGGGATCTCCATGGGATCAAAAATATTCTGTTTTAAGTACGAGGTTCTCATATTTTTCCCTTAGAAAATTTAAATTTCTAATGTTTTGAATGTTTTCAAAATTTTAATAGTATAATTTTCTTTGAAAATTTAAATTTTTATATTGAAGAAACATAAAATTTTAATTTTCTAAGGTAAAATTTAAGAACTTCGTACTAAAACCAGAATATTTTTTGATCCCATTGGGATCCCACTCTGAATTTTGGATATGTTGTACAAAACAGTATTGTTTATCACCAAACTTTTTCTTAAAAAAATCGAAGATGTGTTTTTTTAAATATTTGCAAAAAAAAATGTTTTTGAATTTTTACAACACTTCTGAAAAAAAACCGTATTCTTTTGAAAATATTTCCTAAAAGAAAAAGAATTAAGCTTTCATATGAGCCATTACTTGTAATAATCGGATTACTAGTTAAAAAGTTAGAGCACGTTAAACGTCATGTATTTTTCTGACTTTTGCTAAATAAGTCGAACTTTGACCCGCGATAATTTGAAAACTACAGCAAATTTTGAAAATCCAAAAATGCAACATATCTCATATAAACGTGGATATCTATGAGCCAAATTCTCAGTGGCGTCCAAAGGCATGTTTCCGAACAGTGGGGCGAAAATTTTTGGAATTACCCATATATTAATAATTACCGATGGTGATTTAATATATACAATTTTTGCTTTAAAAGAGTTATGTTTGTGGGAAAACAGATTTCGGACCTTCATATTAATAGTATTTCTCATATAACTTGTGAAATATATCAAATATTATGTCTGGTTTGATGTTTGACTGACCAACGATGATTCTCTAAAGTCTGCTGAAGATTCCTTAGTGGGGATGAAACTGATCAGTACAGATATACTATGAGATGAGTAACTTTTTTAAAGCAATAAATTAAAAATACTCTATTATGACAATATCATATATAGAAATATTTTGGGCCTCGAACTAGAATAAAACTCTAATCGAAAAAAAAAAATTGATAAAAAACAAAAATTTGGTAAAAAAAATTGATGAAAAAAAAAATTTGATGGACAAAAAAAAATTTGATGGAAAAAAAAATTTGATGAAAAAAAAAAATTTTTTTGTTGAATAATAATTATGTTACTTTTTATTCACCAGCTAGTGAAAAACGGTTTTATTCACCACGAGATGAATTACTATCCAAGTTATTAAAATTTTTGGTTTTAAGAAAATGAAAATAGTAATTCTTGTTTTCTTTTTCGTTAATTGTTAGTTTATATAGTCAAACTGATGTGGCGTCCTGCAACATTTTTAAAATTAGACACCAGCCTAAAAACATTGTCATGTTAAAATATGAGAAGTATAAATATAGATATATGTCATACTAATTGGACCCGGTTCGCGTTGATAGCCCTACGAGAACTTCTTTTAACATGATAATGTTTTTAGACTGGTGCCTAATTTTAAAAAAGTTGTTAACAAAACAGAAATTAAAAATTACTGTTTTTATTTTCTTAAAATCAAAAATTTTACTAACTTGCGTTTGAAACTTGGATAATAATTCACCTCGTGGTAAATAAAAAAAATATTCACCAGCATAACACAATTTTTGTGATAAATTTTTTTTTAATCAATATTTTGTTCACTAACATTTTTTTTCATCAACATTTTTTTTCATCAATATTTTTTTTTACAATTTTTTGTTCATCAATATTTTTTCTTTTCATCAAAAAAATTTTTTTTTCATGCATATTTTTCAATAATTTTTTATTTTGGGTTGTAAATTTACAATTTTATTAGTGAATAAAATTGTAAATTTACAACTTTTCTGGCGGAATAAAACTTACAAGAAATTCAGGTAAATTTACTAGATTTTTTTTTGTAAAAAATCTTGGAAATTTGTAAAATTACAAGAAAAACTGTAAAATTACAAAAAAAAATGTAAATTTCAATCGAAAACTATTTGTTAAGAAACAAGGAAAACTGTCAAATATTGGTAAAATGGGATTACGAGACTTTTTCTAGTAATTTAACAATGTTTTTTTTTTTTTTGAGAGTACTTATTTTGTTCAATATTTTTTTTTTATTTCATCAACAATTTTCTTAACAGCCCGTGTAAAAATCGATTGACCTGATAATATATATTTGATTTGATAATATATAACAGGATCTGATAGTATATAATTTTATCTCATCAGATTAGTGCCAATGTTGACCAATCACGATTTTGGTCATTTCAGATATAATTATATGCAATCAAACATGATTATATATGTAAGGATATAAACAGATCAGATAAGATATAATCCATTTTTACCCGGGAGAATTTTTTTTCATTAAATATTTTTTTTTCAATAATCTTTTTTTTTAAACTTTTTTTCATCAAAAATTTTTTATCGACAAACACAAATAAACAGATAGATGGATATCACTCGAATGTTTTAGAAACATTACTGTTGTAACCATAAGGGCACACTGGCCCGTGCACAGGACCAGAGCTTCGAACGAATTAATTCTATTGAGAATTAATTCCCAAAAATTTCAATTCTGTTTTAAAAAGTTTTGAATTATCATTCCTTACTAGCTTTCAACACGAATTAATGCAAAGGCTTAATTCTCAAAGCATAAATCAAATTGAATTAATTCCCAAGATAATTAATTCCTTGCAAGCCAATCATTCAATTGAATGATCAAAATTGTTCATCATTCAAATCAATTACAAATTGAATGATGATTTTTGTATTTCATTCCCTTTATATTTTCAAAAATGTGTTGCTTGTGTGCATTTTCAGCATCTTCGTGTGCAAACGATCGGCTATTGTTTTGTCGACGTCTCGTCTGCTGCTTCCCACACAAGCATAAATGTGTGTGTATGTGTGTTGGGCTTCACTGTTTAAAATTGAATGATAAGAAAATTTCATCATTCAATTTTTAGTTGATTGATTTGGATAAAAAAATAATGATTCAAGTTGAATGATCATTCTTGAGGAATGAATTCTTGAAAGAATTAATTCAGTGATTTAGAAAGTTGAATGATTTTAGGGAATCCCAAATTCTATTTTTTTAATTCGAATTAGAATATTGAATTAAAGAATTAATTCTTTCGAACCTTTGCACAGGGCCTCTGTCCTAAGGGGGCCCCGAAATGCCAATAAATTCGCTTATACGAAAACGGAGCAAATTTTTTTTTATTTGTTTTTAAAGAAAATTTCATATTTTCTTTCAGAAAATTTCTCAAAATCTAAAAGATTTTTCGTATACATCTGAGATTTTTTCTATTGGAGAAATTTGTCCTATGCCAAAATTCTCAAATTCATATATGTAAGTTTTTCCTACATAAAAAGTGTCATATTGTGAAAAACTTTTCGTACAGAAAAAGTTCCAGATTCTGAGATTTTAAAAGTTTAATGTTCATAGAAGTTTAGCCAAAATAAAAAGTCTAAGATTTTTAGACAGTTAGCATATGCAAAGTCACATTCTGAGACAATTTTCGTAAAGAAAAAGTCTCAGATTTTTAGACATTTTTCGTATAGAAAAAGTCTTAGATTCTGAGTCAATTTTCGTATAGAAAAATATTCGCATTCTGAGACATTTTTTTTTTTGTATAAAAAAAGTTTCAGATTATAAGTAATTTTTCGTATAGTAAAAGTCTAAGATTCTAAAGTATTTTTCATATAGAAAAACTGTTAGATTCTGAGACATTTTTCGTATAGATAACATTTTTCTGATAGAAAAAGTTATAGATTTCGAGACATTTTCGTTTGGAAATATTATCGGATTCTGAGACTTTTCGCATAGAACAAGACTTAAGGAGATCCTAAAACTTGTTTTGTATAGAAAAAGTCTGAGATTCTGAGACATGTTTCGTATTGAAAAAGTCTCAGATGATGAGAAATTTTTCGTATAGAAAATGTCTGAGATATTAAGACATTTTTCGTTTAGAAAAAGTCTCAGATTTTGAGACATTTTTCGTAAAGAAAAAGTCTCAGTATAGAAAAAGTCTCACATTCTAGACATTTTTCATATAGAAAAAGTTTCAGATTCTGAGACATTTTTCATATTGAAAAAGTTTCAGATTTTGAGACATTTTTCTCATAGGAAAAGTCTCAGATCTGAGATAGAAAAGGGCTCATCAAAACCAAATTGTTCTACACAAATATCATGGTTTTAATAAGTCAAAAATGACAAAATTTAGAGAAACCTTGAAACTTAATTTTGTGTGAACATATGTTTCAGAAATGTGTCTTAAAAATAAGTATGGGGGTTTTCGTGTCAACTGACACAACTTTTGAAACCGATGTCTTCCTTCTAAGGTTAGTCCTATTGGAAAGTAGTTCAGACACAGTTTTTCAAATAGATCGGTCAAGAACTCTCTGAGTTAGAGGGGGTCGAAATTTGATATTTTGGCCAAAGAGTTGTATATTCTCATTCATGTAACTTCTTACCTATTGTTTTTAGCAAAATATGTCCCATATAGTTAAGATAGCTATTTCTTCAGTCTTTCGAAAAAAAAAAATATAAAAAAAATTTAAAAAAAAAATTTTTGATTTTTTTTCTTTAAAAAAAAAATTTCATAGATTTCCCACTCGTATCCCACTAAGCGACCCCATAGCTCTTAAAGGAAATCACCTAAGCTTTCTTTTGAATCAAAAAAAAAAAAAAAAAAAAAAGGCCCAATTTGAGGAAAAAGTCAAAAAAATTTTGAATTTTTAAGAAAAATAATCAAAAAATATTTTTTTATTTTTTTATAATTTTTTTTTTTTCGAAAGACTGAAGAAATAGCTATGTAAACTAGTTGGGACACATTTTGCTAAAAGCAATAGGTAAGAAGTAACATGGATGAGAATAAACACCTCTTTTCCCAAAATGTCAAATTTCGACCCCCTCTAACTCAGAGAGTCCTTGACCGATCTCGTTGAAAAATTGTGTCTGAACTACTATCCAATAGGACTAACCTTGGTGCAAATTTCATCCTGATCGGAAGACATCGGTTTCAAAAGTTGTGTCAGTTGACACGAAAACCCCCATATATATAAAAGTTTTTGGGATACCTTCCGTTTTATTATAATGATGCGATGATGTTTTCTTTTTGATAATTAATCTCATTAAGGACGGATATTTGGTTGGTATTTTCTCCCCCCATCCAACAAAAGGGCAAACAATATTGTATACAAACAAAAAAAAAAAAACATCATCCATCTATTCATACATAAACATATTTTTGAGAATTTTCGTTTCATATTTATTTTGTTTATATCATAAAATAGACTGGCTGAGTGTGTTGCTAGGTTTTCGTTGATAAACACGTTGGTAGCGCTTCTGTCTCTAGGGGTCATGTACTTGTTTCCTTTCAACATAAAGAATACATTCTTTAGAAAAATCACATCTAATTATTTGTGGTTTATATTAAAAGCTATTTTAAAATTTAAATTGTTTTTTTTTTTATTTTTGTTTGGAGATGGATATTAGAATAAAGATTTTCATAAAATTCAATTATATAAATGTACGTACATGATGTTATTTATAATGAATGTATCTGGCTTTGATATATTTGTAATTATCAAATTGACAGTTGAAATATCATTTTTATTTTGAAAAACATTTAGTTGTTACCTAAATAATTTATTTTTTGTTTATAAAATTATTGGTTCTCACCAAAGAAATATAAAAAAAAGCCAATTTTAACAAAAGTTTTATTTTAAATTTCAAATTTTCTATATATTTTTTTAAAGTCGATTTTAAAACCAAAATCAATTTGTATGGAAATAAAATTAAAAGCCGGTTATTTTATTTTTCTGTGGTAAGGCTGATTATTTTTTTATTTTTTTAAGATTTTAAGCAAAAAAATTTTTTTTTTTTAAATAATATTAAAATTAGATTCTAATAATAACAAAACGAAAAATATGATAAATGTTTGTTTTTCATTGCGGAACCCTGAAGGGCCGATTTACTTCATAAATAAGACCGTTTATGGTCAAATAAACAGGCATATTCACACAAAATACGTTAGTAGATTTACTAATTTTTTTTTTTGCTAATGCTAGTTAGCAAACTTTTAGCAAATTTTTAGTTGAGATTAGCATGTTAGCAAAAAATTCTTGTAAACTTCATTTAGCACATTAGCAATTTTAAACAAACTTTGAACTAATTTCTTTTGCTAAATTTGAAATTGAGTTGACAACATTTTTACAAGATTTTTTGCTAACATTAGCAAAAATAAATGGTAATTTTTTTTTTATTTTCAGAAAACTTAAAATGGCGCTATCTCGGAAACTAAGCCAGATAGAGCAAAATGGAGGGCATTTTTGGTTCTTAGAATCTCAATACTTTCGAGGGTCCTCTTCACATGTGTGGACCGTAATGGGACCTAACTTTGGATCCAAAAAAAGTTAGCATTTCCGAAAATTTTAAAATGCTCATATCTCGGTAAATATTGCCGACACAACAAAAAGTCCAATAGAATTTTTGTACCTCTCAACATGTAGAACAAGACCGCAAAATAACCAAAAGTTCTCCGAGTAATATTTTTGAAGTTATCGAGTTTTTTAATTCTCAAGACCCAAGTATTATTCTACAAAAACCAACAAAAAAAAATTAAACATTTAAAATTATTATATTTTGTGAGGATGATTATTCTGGCTCGAGGTCATTATTTTCTTTACTAATTAAAACCATGATATTCTCATAGTATAATTTTCAAGAAAATTATTTTTTGTTTTAAATTTATTTTTGTTGGTCATTTTTGCAAGACTTAATCGACACGTGTTTCGTTTTGTTGGTTATTGACAATTGTTACTTACTAGCATAGTACAATTTCTTCGTCTTTCTAATTCACATTGTGGATAGAGTCGAATATGTATTAATGTTTTAGTTTGTGCAAAAACGATTTGTCATTAGACTCGTTTGCTACTTTGTAGCATATCGTTTCTATTTTTGCTAAATAATCTTGACAATGGAATCTTGACAAATTCCGAAACACGTGTCGATTAAGTCTTGCAAAAATGAAAAAAAAATAATTTTCTTGAAAATTATACTATGAGAATATCATGGTTTTAATTAGTAAAGAAAATAATGACCTCGAGCCAGAATAAACATCCTCACAAAATATAATATTTTAAAGGTCGAATAAAACAATTTTTATTTATTAATAAAAATTAATCAGAATTCATTTAAAATTATATTTGCAAACTTCAAGATCTCGAGACGATCATAAAATTAATAAATAAAATTTAAAATTTTTGAATTTTGAATTTTGTTGTAGGTTATAAATAAAACATTTTTATTATTAATTTTCAGTCATAAAAATTTAATTATGACATATGTAGATAGTCACAACTGTGAATAGACTTATAAACTTGTATTTATACATTGAAAAAAACCTTCGTGATATATATGACATGGATTCATTATTTTGTTTTCATTTAACTAATGAAGGAATTCACAAGTTTAATAAAATATCATGAATATTGGGAACAAATTTCCTAAAATTTGATTCATTTGATTTCTTTGATTTCATAATTTCATTCAAAAATATCATTAAATTGTTTTTATAAAAATTGTTGTTTCTTGACGCCTGTCGAGTCGAGTCTGTTTAGTCTGTATTTGGCGCGCAAAATGAGACAAGTTAAAAACAGCTGATCAGTGCGGCACGAATTAATTTTATGATTTTTCCGACTATTTTTTACGAAACTTAAAATGTAATTGATAAATTTTATATTTACCAAAATTCGAGTTGTTTTAAACTGTTTCGTGGTTTTTCTTATGTATTAAAATTTAAGGATGTATTAAAATTTTGTGTGAGAAAACTGAGTGAAATATAAATAAAAAATGCCTGCGAATTTTGTACTCTTGCCCAAAAAAATTAAATCATGATAATGTTTTGCGGAAGATTTGGGAGTATATTAGGGCGGGTCGATTTTTTTTTTTTTGTCAAAAATCGTATAGCAAAAACGTAATCTTCAAGAAATTCTAATAACATTTCCCATGTTTCTAAAATTAAACCCTATACCGCGCCTAACGACATGAAGATTTGTCCGTCCGTCCTTTTTCCATAAGCAAAACATAGAACTTAACTCTTTTTTGGTGTTCGTGTTAATTTTTAGGCTTTGGTATGCTCTGAGGTATATAGTAAAAAAACCCTCTTTCGGGGTGTTTTTTGCGATGTGTTAGAATAGAGCCAAAAAATACCGTTATGAGTGGGAGTTAGAGCGTTAATATGTTTCACAAAAATATTTGCCATAATATTTTCTACAAAGTTGCTAAACATACCCTACACCTCAGATGTAAATAAAACATAGTTTTATATACCGATATGCTGTAAGAATATATCCAGCGGAAATGCTTTACTAATTGCCACTGGATATAATTCGAACAATTTTTGGGATTATGACCGGCAAGTATATTAGACATAATCCCTGAAATGGAGAAATAAATAATTAGATTTGTAATGAAAATTCCACAGACGAAAAATTATAATAAGAAATTTTAACAACAAATCGCTGCTTTTATCGTTAATCCATTATAATTTTACTCCATTATTTATTTTATATTGGGCTGCAGTATATTAACATGAAGCGTGATACTCTGAAAGTAAGTGCAGGGGTTGTGGGATCGATTCCCGCCATAGCATTTGTATGTTAATTACAGAGGGAAGCTGGTGCAGCGGATTTTTCTTAGTAAATAAAAGTATGTAATTGAGGATCATAATGATATTTCGTCAAAAAAACACATACTTTTGTGGGATGAAATTGGAGAGTTGCATATCGGAGAGGAAAATATATGTGTTCGATAAAAATGTTTGATAACTGAATATTTTTTTTACATCAGTATTTGATTTATTTTGAGTGAAATTATTTTTTTTAATTTCTTTAAAAAAAAAAATCGAGTGTAAATTTTTTTGAGTGTATTTTTTTTTTTAGTGTAATATTTTTTTTTTAGTTTTTTTGAGTGACAAAAATATATTGTTATATTACTTTGCTATTCCATTCAAAACGAATTAAAATAATAGTCGAGGACCCCATTATGTTTATATATTATTGATCCATTGGTAATGGATGCCTGGCTTATGTGGAAATGGCTTTGAATACTACTAATTACCATTACATTGTGCTAAAAAAGGCAAAATGTGGTTACCTCCAATGACATCACCGTGTTAAAGTAATTAACATTGAAATTGGGAAGTAACTAGTTACTCATATTTTTGCTAACCCCTTAAGTTAATTACTTGGTTAGCGAAGTTTTTTCTGGGGAGTGCAAAAATAAGTGCAAAAAAGTGGCTTTACATTTTGAAGAGTATAAAAGATTCGTCACCGAGGAATTTAACACTCTCACTTGTTTTATGTACATTTGATAAACAAATGGAACATTTTTATGTGAAAAGTTTATACTTGTTATAAAATTAGTTTTGGTAAAAAAATGTTTGATGGATGAAAAAAAGTTTTAAATGACGAAAAAAAAATGTTTATAAAAAAAATTTTGATGAAAACAACATTAATTTTTTTGAAAAAAAAAAAAAATTGTAAAAAAAAAATTGATAAAAAAATAATTTGATGGAAAAAAATAAAATTTCACGAAAACAAAAAATTTATGAAAAAAACAAATTTGATGAAAAAAAAATTGATGAACAAAAAAATGTGATGGAAAAAAAAATTTATGAAAAAAAAAAAATAATTGATGAAAAAAAAATTGATGAAAAAAAAAATTTATGAAAAAAAAAAAAAAAAAAATGATGAAAAAAAAAATTTTTGATGAAAAAAAAAAAAATGATGAACAAATAAATGTGATGGAACAAAAAAATTTGATGAAAAAAAAAATTGATGAAAAAAAAATTTATGAAAAAAAAAGTTAAAAAAAAAAAAATATAAAAAAATTTGATGAAAAAAAAAAAAAAAAATTGATGAAAAATTTTTTTTTTTATTGAAAAATATTTGTGTTATTTTTATTCACCAGCTGGTGAAAAACGGTTTTATTAACCACGAAATTTTAAAATAATTCTTTGATTATACCGTCCGCTACAATTTTGTACACATGGACCAGACCAAACAATTTTGAAAATAAAATACATGTTTCTCCCAGTTTTTCTAGATCAATTCGCGTTTTCGAGAAAAACGCCAATAAAAAAAGTTGTGTTTTTCCAAAAAGTGTGAAATAAGTCGTGTGAAATAATGTTTAAACATGTCTTTAGTGAAATTTATAGACTGTTCTTTTCGTAGAATATATTAGCCCCCTATGTCCCATTTTTTGGGGTCATTTTTGTCCTCATTTCTAATGCTATCCTAGAAAACCATTAAATCGTGCTAAAACCATTAAATCGTGGTTAAAAAGTTCTACAAAAATGTTCTGCGTCAAATTTCACTAGGAATTGTGCGATGTTAGCTAAATGATCGAAAAAGTAAAATTGTAAAGTATCTTTATCAATTTAATAAAATATGATACTTTACAATTTTACTTTTTCAGGCAATTTGCTAACAGCTTACGAACTTTTGACCTTTGATAACACCTAGTGAAATTTGATGCAAAAAATTTGTATGGAACATTTTAACCCTTTAAACGCACGATTTAATGGTTTTCTAGGAGAGTATTTGAAATAAGGACAAAAATTAACCCTAAAAATTTAAGATAGAGGGTTAAGATATTTCAAGAAAAGAACCGCCATTAAATTTTACTGAACCCATCTATTGACACTATTTTTCTCAGAAGTAAATTTTCTACATTTTTTCGACTTATTTCACACTATTTTTGTGAAACACAATTCAACATTATATTTTCTTTGTATTTTTCGCGAAAAACGCGAATTGATTTAAAAAACCTCAGAGACACGGGAATGTTATTTTTATACCCACTTGCTAACTGGAGTGAATTTTTTCTATAGTGCTAACATTTTTTTTTTGCATTTTTCGGGGAAACGCGAATTGATCTAGAAAAACTGGTAGACACGGGTATTTTATTTTCGGCCGTACTCTCAGAATTTTTTAGTCCGGTTCACGTGTACAGCCAAAATTTTAAATTTGTAGGACGGTGTTAAAAGAACTTTTTAGGATAAAAAAAAAAATTATCAGATACTAAAAAATTATTAGTTTCTAAAACATTTTATAAGGAAATTTCAATGCACTTTTCTTAAAATAAAATCTTAACCCATTTTGGACCAAGATTCTATTTTATTTTTCTTTTGTTTTTTTTTTTCTAAAAAAATTATTTCTTGTTTTTGAACTTTTCAAGTAACTTTATCAGAGTTTTTCTACGAGAATTTCGATATATAAACAATTTTTGTGTGGAGTTATCGAAAATATCATAAAAAAACCCTAATAAAGCTGCTTTAAAAGTTGAAAAACAAGCAAGTATCATACGTACATTAGGAACACAATCCATGCCGGTTCAAAAGTGACATGTCACAGATAACGCAAAAAAATTTTGTGACTGATTGTGAGACTAAAAAACTTTTCAGATTTTTTTCTTAAATCATTTAGAACGCTATTCCAAACTCCAGAACGCAGAAAAAAATTTCTCTGGGATTTACAAATTTTTTTCGAGAATTTTAAAATTTTGCTGAATATTGTCAAATTTTTTCTTAAAGCTTAAAAAAGTTTCTGTGATATGGTAAATTGTTAAAAATTTTGAGGACATAGCAAATTTGGAAAGTTGTAAATGTATTTCGTTACAAATAACTTAAAAATATAATTGCAATTAAAAGAATTTGTTCTTATTAAACGAATAATTTTTCACTTATCTAATTAACGAAGTTATGAAATCTTATGAATCAGAATTCATTCTGCATATGAAATAATTTAAATTTAATCCACCCTAGTGTGCACAGTTTAACTTACTTACGACTTATTGTTTATAACACAAACATACCCCATATGAAAAATGTCCTTATCCATTGTTTAACTTAAATCATCAAGAATTTCAAAAATCTTTTATCTCTTCGTAAAGTTTATTTTTTGGATTTTTTTTCTTCATTCTCCTTCATCTTCTTCAAGAAGTTTGTTCTGAGAATGTTTACAAAATAAACAACATCAGGAACAAAAATAAAGACAAAAGAAGTATCAGAAGTTTTTGTTTTATTATTTTTTTTTTCTTCAGCAAAAGTAAAGAATGCAAACTTTTGGTAACACGAAGTGTGTTGTGTGCAGATGACGTTGACAATGTTGTTTAATAGAACTGCAAGATGAGACAGTGGTCGATGCAAACAAAAAAAGAAAATATATGTAATATTTAATAAAAACAATGAGAAACTTAAGAAAGTAAAGCATGTACTTAAAGAAAAGACAATTTGCAAATTAAAACAGTGTTTAAAAGAATTTTATATCTTCGGAACAAACTTCGGTGGACAAACGGCAACAGGTATTCAAAAATTTTATCAACTCAAAATTCAGTGGCTGCTACTAAATGCGGCTGTAACAACCGATTTTTTTAGTTGTTTCAATTAAAAGACAGTTATTTCAACTGTTGTTCAGTTGTGACTAACACAATATTTCATTGTGACAACTTTGATGCAAATATTATAACCAAATTTTGGTTACACTAATTGAATTTCGGTTGGAAATTAGCAAATTTTTTTTCTATGTGTAAAATTTCTCCGTTTTTCCAATCTCATGATAACTGTAAAAACATATACCTACTGTAGGGTATCAATTACAAAATTTACAAGTTTTGTTTATCTGTTGCATATATATGCTCCACCAGAAATCTTTGAAGTGTATGCATCTGTCAAGTGTTTCCTCATAATTGTATACATATCTACCTTTAAAATTATTTGTTTTATTTTTTGGGGGTAGACATCGTCTGTTTACAATTACAAAGTTTACATAACACTGACATTTATGCGTTTTGAAAGGCGTTAATGTAGATAAAAACGAAAAACTCTTAACTAACATAGGACAAAATCAGCTAAGAATACTATGGAAGTGAGAGTGAAGACGATGAAAAATATTCAAATTTTACTTCAAATATACGAGATATGCTCTTCACCACTAACTTTACTAACTACTGGCTTTAATATAAATTGCATCAGTAGATAACAGAGTTTTTGCTGTTTGTTTTTATTTTTATTTTTTTTTTGTTTAAAAATATTTTTAATTTAAACCTGGGCCTTGATTTGCGTGTTATTTTTCTGGAAATAGAAATTAAAAATGTTGCATACAACAAGTGAAAGTTGTTAATACATCTTAGCCGAATGTTTTATAATGTAAAACCAAACAAGTGAGAGTGTTTAATTCGGCCGAATGGGGCACCTTTAACATCGCGATTAAAGTTTCCATATTTTCTAGGATCTTGCTACCCTCTATCTTAAATTTTTTATAATATGTTTAATAAAAACTCTCCTACCGCCCACACGAAAAAAATGCCTGCGAATTTTGTACTCTTGCCCAAAACATTAAATCATGATAATTTTTTTGCGGAAGATTTAGGTGTACTTGCCAAAGCAAAGTTTTTTTAGAAAAAATAATGTTATATTACTTTCGATGTAAAACGAATGGAAATATCAGTCGAGAACCCCATTAAAAAACCAAAAGAGCTGTACTTTTCGTAAGTGAGTGCAAAAATAAGTGCAAAAAAGTGTTTTTACATTTTGGAGAGTATAAAAGATTCGGCATCAAAGAATATAACACTCTCACTTATTTTATGTACATTTGTTAAACAAATGGAACATTTGTATGCGAAAAGCTAAGACTTGGTGAAAAAGTAGTTTTGGTAAAAAAAAATGATTTTTTTTTTCACGAAAAACGAAATTATGTTAAAAAAAATTTAATGAACACAAAATTTTTGGTGAAAAATAATTTTGATGAAGAAAAGTTTTTAATGAAAAGAAAAATTTTTTGATGTAAAAAAAAATGATGAAAAAAAAAAATATAAAAAAATTGGTGAGAAAAAAATTGATAATAAAAAATTTGATAAAAAATTTGATGAAAAAAATTGATAAAAAATATGATAAAAAAAAATTGATGAAAAAAAAAATTTATGAAAAAAAACATTATGAAAAACAAGTAGAAAGTTAAATTCGACTTGGCCGAATCTATGAATACCCTCCACAATGCCCTTTTTAAGTGATAGTAAATTTTCTTACGTAAAAAAATAACATTTTTGGTTAGAAATATTTTATTTTGTGTAAAATTTATTTTTTTAGTAATTTTTGAAAAAAATAAATAATTTACTAATTTTTTTTTTAGTGTAAATTTTTTTTGAGTGTACAATTTTTTTTGAGTGTATTCTTTTTTTGTTTTAGTGTAAAAATATTTTTGAGCGTCAAAAATACCTTGCAAAATATTTTTGTTACTTACCAATGTTTTTAAAACATGTTTAACGGATTTTCAACACTTGATTTTAAGGTGAAACTAATCTGAAATTCACGGTTTTGCTAATAACTTTTGAACGACTAGACCGATTTGGCTGAAATTTAAAATGAACCGGACCAGAGGAACGTCAAAAATATGTGTCATACTTCAGCACCCTCAGAATTGTTGTTCGAAAGTTACTTTGTGTTTTAACTCGTGAATTCCAGAAATTCACTCATTTGCTTATAATTTTTTAACCACTGCACTATAGGAAATTTACCCTTTTTTTGGCCAAAATTATTTACAGTCAAACGGCTAGACCGATTTAATTGATTTTTTTTATTTAACTTTTGGAAGACTCTTTAGAGGGAGGGAGTGACTCTTAAAATTTTTCATACACTCAAAAAAAAAAATAGTAAAGTTACCTAAAAAATTAACTAATAATTAGTTCCAAACAGTGTTCCCGGGTTATAAGTTTCCGCATCTAAGATTTTTTAGATCCTTGATAGATTATCTCGTTTTCTAAACTGTTTTTACTATTTCCTTTTTTTTTTTTTTTAGTGTACACTAACTTTCGAAGATAACAGCAGAAATTTATTTTAACAATTTTAAGAAGTGCCAAACAAAGCTAAGGATTTTATTCAAGCTAAGGATTTTATTCAAAAATTTGATTTTTGAGTTTCAAGTCGTCAACTACATTTCAAAATGCCACTACGGGCAGCCGTAGATGAAGCAAGAGCTAGGGGCTACACTCAAAAAAATACGTTAGTAGATTCACTAATTTTTTTTTGCTAACGCTAGTTAGCTAACTTTTAGCAAATTTTTAGTTGAGATTAGCATGTTAGCAAAAAATTCCTGTAAACTTCATTTACCACATTAGCAATTTTAAACAAACTTTGAACTAATTTCTTTTGCTAAATTTGAAATTGAGTTGACAACATTTTTACAAGATTTTTTGCTAATATTAGCAAAATAACTGGTAAATTTTTTTTTTATTTTCAGAAAACTTAAAATGGCGCTATCTCGGAAACTAAGCCAGATACCGCAAAATGGAGGCCATTTTTGGTTCTTAGAATTTCCATAGTATCGGCGGTCCTCTTCACATGTGTGGACCCTAATGGGCCCTAACTTTGGATCAAAAAAGGTTGGCATTCCCGAAAATTTTAAAATGCTCATATCTCGGTAAATATTGCCGACACAACAAAAAGTTCAATACCATTTTTGTAGCTCTCAACACGTAGAACAAGACCGCAAAATAACCAAAAGCTCTCCGAGTAATATTTTTGAAGTTATCGAGTTTTTTAATTCTCAAGACCCCAGTGGTCCCCTATAATAACGTATCTCAAAAACTAAGCAAGGTAGAGCGAAACGGACACAAATTTTGGATCAAAAACTATGACAATTTTAAAGGAACCCAACTAGGTCTAGGCCCATCGGGGTCTGGACCTATCGGGTCCGAACCCAATGGGGTCCTCAGATGTGTATGAACTAAGTTCAAAAAAAAAAAATGTAGTTAACTAATTATTGGCAAAACATTTTTGCTAACTTTAGCAAAAAAAATGTGGGTTCAAAATCAGCAAATTTTCTTGTAGGTTTACAAGCTTTTTTTGCTAACATTACAGTTTTTTTTTTTTTGAGTGTAGAGATTTCTGCTGTAACTCGTATTTTTGTTCTCGCAGATTTTGACAAAAAAGTTAATTGCGTTCGCCCAGGATTCGATTTAGTGAAGGCA
This sequence comes from Pegoplata infirma, assembly GCA_963921195.1. Classification (NCBI taxonomy): domain Eukaryota; kingdom Metazoa; phylum Arthropoda; class Insecta; order Diptera; family Anthomyiidae; genus Pegoplata; species Pegoplata infirma. Next base: position 50,020,584 of record OY992539.1, on the reverse strand, counting down.
GGCTGCGTTTCAAGTTTTCTTAGCCAAGTATTGTCTTTAAGCCAAACAGCATGCTGTCTTTCAAAAACTTTCAAACTCCTACAACTTTTAATCCTTTTCATATTTATATTTGAACAAAATATTCTTAATTCCTCATTTATATATTGTTTAAAGTTTTCGAAACATTCACTCTCAGCAATGTATGAAAAGAAATGGCCAGAAATAGCGGCTCCTTATCCACCTTTCTTTTATTTCTCTCGCCATGTATTAAATAACTCTGAATTTGGCACTCAGTTGTCACCTGGAAAAATGCGTTTTTAAAAAAAGTTTGCACATATCCGACCTCGAAATTTATTAAATTCGGAAGGTAATTGATTGTCCTAGAGAACTTTTATGATTTTATAGCTAACATATGCTATCATTTTTTTTAAAGTCAAAATAAAATTCCAATTCATACTTCAATAAGTTCATTTTAAGGTCACTTAAATTTTTCCAATTAAATCGATCTAATAGATGAGTTCACCAACATTTCACTATTTATCATTAAAGTACTCACCTTCGACATTATTTTCCATTTCTTAGTTTTTAAAAACTATAAATTTTTAATATAAAAACTTTTGTTAGAAGCTATCACAAAATTCATTGCACTCAATCGTTATTTTATAACTAAGTAAGAAATTGCAAGAAAAACTACTGATAAAGTGACGGTACATCAATTCTGTCGAAAAATTGAGAAAGAATTGTTTACTTTGTTAAGTTTTTTTTATATTAATGTAAAAAAAAATAATATTTGCAAAAATTTTAATTTTGACTTTTGGCCAAAAAATGGGTAAAATTTCCTATAGTGCACTGGACCGATTTCGCTAAATTGCAATACCAACCTGACCAGTTAAATGCCCAACATATATGCCAAACTTCAGGAGCCTCCGTAAAGTCTTTCAAAAGTTAGCGTGTTTTCAACAGACAGACGGACGGACATCGCTAGATCGTCTTAAAATCGATCGAGGATCATGATAATATATACTTTATGGGGTCCTAGACCAATATTTCGAGGTGTTACAAATGGAATGACAAACTTATATATACCCTCTATCACTAGAGTGGAGGGTATAAACAAAAATTTATGAAAAATAAAAATATTGATGAAAAAAAAAAATTTTTTTTTGTTGAAAAATAATTATGTTAATTTTTATTCACCAGCTGGTGAAAAACAGTTTTATTCACCACGTGGTGAATTATTATCCAAGTTACAAACCCAAATTATTAAAATTTTTGGTTTTGAGAAACTGAAAATAGTAATTCTTGTTTTTTTTTTCGTTAATTGTTAGCTTATATAGTCAAACTGAGGTGGCATCCTGCAACTTTTTTAAAATTAGACACCAGCGTAAAAACATTGTCTTGTTAAAAAACGAATTGTTATATTGACCCCCATATTTGTGAAAACAATTAATTTTTTTATTGAAAGTGCTCCTTTACGAAAATTTGTAATATGATTGTTGAAAAAATATTTTTTTTTTTGTTTTTAACAAAGAAGCCCAACAATCCAATTTGTTGATCCGACAAAAGTAAAAAAACCTTAAATTTTTTCAACAAAGAAATTCAAGAAAATTAGGGAGCCCCTGAAGGCTAGTTGGTAGCGTGCTAGCCTATGCAACAGGAGGTCGTGGTTTCGATTCCGGGTTCAGTTCTCGGTTAGGTTAAAATTATTTAAAATGAGTTGCAAATAAAAATTGGAAAAAAATAAAATAAAATAAAAAAATTAGAAATACTACAATAGACTTAGTCTTAAAAAAAATTCAAGAAACACAATTTGTTGATCTGACAAATGAAATTATTTTTTCAACAAGGAAATTAAACAAACACATATTTTTATTGACATGATAAAAGAATTTTGAAATAAAATTACTTGACTGAGTTTGTTGAAAACAAAGTTTTGTGTTATGGACCAACAGGCGACCGTTTTTACTAAATGTTTGGTTGATATCATGTTTGGTTGATTTACAATTGATGTTTGTTGATTTAAATTTGACGATTTTATTTTCTGTGTAAAATGGCTTCCATACAAATTACAGTGAGAGAAAAAACTTGAACAAAATTTTATGAAAAACAAGTAAAAATGTTAAATTCGGCTTTGCCGAATGTAGTGATACCCTCCTCAATTTCTAAATGATTATTGCAAAAAAACTTTATTTAAAAGAAAATTACTTTTGAAATTTTTTTTTTCTTTTTTTTGAAAAAAAATTTCCGAAAAAAAAAAATTGGTAAATAAAAATTCCGCGACTTTTTGTAATATTTTGGCCGCGATCACCATTTCCACAGACAGACACACATCGCTAGAATGTCTTAAAATCGATCGGGGATTATGAATATATTTACTTTATGGGGTTCAAGACCGGTATTGAGTTATATGAGTTATGAGTATATGAGTATATGAGTTACAAACGGAATGACAAACATATATATACCCTCTATCACTAGAGTGGAGGGTATAAAAATTGTTGATGAAAAAAATTTTCTGATAAAAAAATTATTATACAGGCTTTGGTTAATTTTGGCACCTTTCCACATTAAGTGATGGCGCATCGTCAAGGGATAGATGCACCAGAAATTTGCTTAAGAGTTTAGTAGTTTTTTCTTAAGAATTTTTTTTTTGTCTTTTCATACAGTTTTGTTTTATCTTGGCATTAACTTTGTTTAAGCAATAAAGTGTTGAATCGTTTAGGGAGTGCAAATGAAGTCGATGAAGTTTTTACTTAAAACTTATAAAAGTGTGACAATAAAAAAAAAGTGAAAAACTATTTGCAAAGATAAAAAAAACAAAATTGACAAACCACTAAAAACAGATATTAAAATGTTTGAAGAGGAAAACCAGACAATATAGGAAATGAGAACAAAATTATAGTTCCATCTGTTTGTGAAAAACATAAAGTTATAAATAAAAAACAGAGTGGGCAAAAAAATGTTACTGTAATATATGTCTATTTCAGTCTGTGGTATAAATTACAGAAATTGTTTTTTTTTTTACCGGCTTGTTGAATTTGTCATTCCGTGTGTAATGCATCGAAATATTATTAAAGGACTCTAAGACACTCTAGCGATGTCTGTCTGGGGTTCTATAGTACAAAAGTCGATTAATCGACTGTTTGTAAGAAAAGGGTCGAAATCGACTTTTTTGTTGTTAAAAGTCGAAAAGTGGACTTTTGCTATCGTCTATTCGACTTTATGATTTTTACTTGTAGCTAGATGACAAATATATATTGCATCTGCACAAAAAATAAAACTAAAAGACTCAAATGACAGCGGAGTTAAAAGTTTGATAAGACCTGAAGCTATTGGAGTTTTGATGTATTTTGTATGTGAAGTAAAAAAACGCTAAATCCATATTTACACTCATAAAAGTTTTACAGTTACTGTTTCACAGTCAAACAAATAGTTTTCGTTTCAGTTAATATTAAAAAAAAATTCGTTTGTTTCACATACAAATATTCTAAACAACTTTTTGAACGTTTATTCAAATACATAACTGTCTTTTAAATAAAATTTTCCGTAACGTTTGTTTTTTTCAGTTATTTAAAAAACAAACCACATTATTTTATTTGTCGTTTGTTATTTGTCAGTTATTTAAAAATTTCTAAAATTAGAATTTTTTTTTTGAATTTGAAAATGAAATTTACACACAAAAAAATGAAAATGAGTTTCAATCACTAAAATGATGATATCAATTACTATTTTAATTGATTTTGCACCTATCACGAAAATGATAGTATGAATTACTAAAATTTGTAAAAGTTTAATAAGAAAAATGTGCATTTATTTTCAATTAAAAAAAGTGATTGAAATTTTTCAAAAAAATAATTAAAAAAATGATTGTATCAATTACATAAAATAATAAAATTTATAGCTTAAAATTGTCCCACTTTCTAAATAAAAACAATTTTGGATAAAAATAGCAATTGATTCTTTATTATTAACAAAATAAAATCAGAACATATAAAATAAAATGGCACTGAACTCGAAACTTTGACACAATAAGTTAGCCTCTTCAATTAATTGTTTAAATTATATAAAAGCCGGCTAAAAGGCAAACAGCCATCACAGACAGTATTCCCATTAAAACCAAACTCACGCTTATAGAAGAAACAACTGTATATAGACTGAACTTGAGATGGTGTTTTAATGCGGTTTCCATGAGCTGAGCAGGAGTCTTTTCGGTTGATTTGCTATTGTCCTTACACTAAGCAGCAAACCGTCCCTCTCTTCCACGTTCCAAGATATCTTTGCGGTCCTTATCTTATTGGAATTTTATAATCCAACATTTGTAGGGATAGATACAAACGTTGTTTACGTTGGTTCCATTGACATTTCCACGTTGGACCTTTGTGTTTGGTGGCATTTTTGTAAGCGAGTGGGTAACAAGTCACTTTAGGGCTGGTAGCTTATTATATGTGTAACTATCTACCACCATCTATTTTAAAGCGAAATCCTTATTACTTGGTAATAAAAGTTTTTACCGCAATATCAGAATGTCACAAAATTCACTATTTTCTTTGTATTTTTATTATTTTTATTATTTTTTAATCTTTTTTTATCTTGTCCTTGTGTTAATTTCAACAAGCGTCAGTGGTGTTTACATGCGACTAAAAAAAAATCGTAATTTGACTTTAATAAAAACGTTTAAAAAATTTAATAAATTAAGTAATATTACACTACTTTTATCTTTTATTTTTTTTGTTGTAAACAAATTTTGTTACTTGCTTTATGTATTTTGAGTCCTAGAATTACGTTTTAATTATATTTAAGCAAAAATTAATAATTAACGTAAAATATGTTTGACGTTTTTATTTGTTTTTATATGTTGTCGACAGTATTCACAAAAAAATTCAAAACCAATCAAAAAATTTAATTGTATCAATTAAAAAAATGATTAAAAACAAAATTGAACTTTTTAAAATTTTTAATTGAAATGTTTTCCTCAAAAATTTTTTGTGTGTAGTTGCTGAAAATATAAGTAGCTTGTGGCACAGAGGGTAGCGTGCTGGGCTATCAGCCAGAAATTATGAGTTCGATTCTGCTCAGGTTCGAAGTTTTTTAAAATTATTTCTAAAAAAATAAATAGAAATGAATGTAAATTTCCGTTATTTTAACCGTTTTTTCCGTAAAATTTTGTCAGTCATTTTTTACGGATTTTTAAGTTATTTTTACGGATTTCAACAGTTATTAATTAACATTTAAAAATAACTGAGAAATGTTTTTGTTTTAAATGAAATGTAAGTAGTCCGTTTTTTAAATAAAGTTTCATTTGTTTCAAACGTATTTTCTGTTGAATTTACTTACATAATATTTTAAGTGTATGAATCAGAAAGTGTTAAATACATTTTCTCATTAGAGACGTTACCAATATTTTTGATTATTGAGAAAACCTCAGTGATAGGGTTCTAAAAATCGAATGTAAGCTTTCGCTGTTTTCAACCTTTTAGAATTTTTCGATTTCTTTGACTTTTTTAAGTCAACCTTTAATAAAATAATGCAACTTCAACAAAGCACCAAAAAGAACTTTTACTTACAAAAAAATCTAGTTTTTTAAAGTTGGAAAAATTCGAAAAGTCAAAAAAAAAATCAAAAGGTTGAATAAAAGTCAACTTCTGGAAAAATTCGAAAGGTCGACATTTTGAAATTCGAAAAAAGTTGAAAAGTTAAAAAATCGACTTTTTGCAATTGAAAAATGTTGAAAAGTCGACTTTTTAGAAATTGCGAAAAATATAAGAGTCGAAAAGTAAGTGTAAGATAAATTTAAGATTTTTTTGGTCCAAGGACAAAGCCTATTGAAATTGGTCCATGATTGGACAAACAGAGGTTAACAATTGTGCTATTATCAAAAATCAAGAACAATAAATCAGAATCGGAAACTTTCACAAAAACATTGTCTTCGAGATAAATATTCAGATTTTGAGACCTTACCTTTAAAAATGTCTGCGAAGTTTGAACCAGAGCCTGCGGTCAGTACCGGAAAGCTCGAGTACCCGGGAACTCTTCTACCCAGGAAGCTCAACTACCCGGGATTGCTACCCGGGTACCTCAAGTTGAAATCAGTTTTTTTTTACGTTTAAAACCGTGTAAAATCTAAACTATTATTTGGAAGTATAGCAAAGTTATATAAATTTGAATGGCGAGATTGCAAGGAATAACCTCACAAAATTTTATTCAAATCTAAATACAAATTTTATTTGATTTTTTCTGTAAGTACAGATCGAGCACGGGCTCAATTATATTTGTTATAAGGGTTCAAGTTGAAAAAATGCAGAAGAAAAATTGAATTTATAAAAATTATAGACATTTCTGGTATTTCCTATACCGGTTTCAAACACCCCAGTTAGTGTCATCTTCAGTAGGATTTTAAATGTCGGTTTGTCTTGTTAATGAAAACTGTTTTTTATATATGTGAATACTAGCTTACCATCCCGGTACTTCGTTACCGGTTGTATTGAATACCGGATAATATAAGGATCAGGGTTACTCTATCGATTTAAAAAAAAAAATCCTCTACATAGTTTTTGTTTTATTTACTTGTGGACGTTTAAGTCTTTCATAAAATAATATTTTAATGAATAATTTAAACAATAAAATTTGAATAACTTCGCTGGTACGTCATCATGCTCGTTTCGGTGAAAAAATATATTGACAATTTTCGAGCCCTTATATCGGGTTTTAAGATTTTGAGTGAATAATTATTTCAGTAAAAAAAAATGGAATAAAAATAAGTTTGAGTGGAAAAACATATAGAGAGAACAAATATGGAGTCAAAAAAGTTAAATACATAAAATTTAAGTAAAAAGTATAATTCCATATTGTTCCCAGCTCTATTCCACTTCGTTCCCCGTTCTATTCCATTTCACTTCCAAGTCCATCTCCTTTCCATGTAAGTTTCATGTAAGTTTCATTCCTCTCCGTATAATATGCGTTAAAAAAAATAAAAAGTTCTATTGCCTTTATATTGTAGATATGAAAAGTACCATTTTACACCACTGTTACCAGGTACCCCTTTTTACCCTAAAATTTTAAAATATGTCCTTGTCTTGGGTGTTATTTCTGCGGCTTTTAGTTCAATAGTTAGATATCTCAAAATAACCATTTGCCCCCTTTCCCCGTAAAATTATATTTTCCAAAAACTGTTTTTTTGCGCTAGGTGATCGTTTATTTAAAACATCAAGTTTCTGAACCATTATTTCAAGAAATATAAGAATAACCAAATTTGCACTTTTTATCCCCTTTACGATCGGTCGCGACCCTTAGAAACAGAATTTCCAAAATAACTTTTTAAAGCATTCAAAATTTCAGTGCCTAGGATAGTTACTTCATGAAATATAAAAAGTATCAAAAAACACTTTTTTACAGCTCTAGAAACAGAATTTTTTGAAAATACTTTAGCAGAATGTTTTTTTCACCGAAGTCCCCTACATTCCAAAATTCAAGCTTCAACGATCATTATTATAGGAACAAAAAAAAAGTACCAAAAGTACACTTTCTTACCCCCGTTAGAAACGAAATTTCCAAAAAGTACCTCTTTCAGAAGGTTTTTTTCTTCACCGAAAAATCCTACATTCCTTTTTATAAAAGGTTCTTTTTAAAAAAGGTACTTTTTATAAAAGGTACTTTTTATAAAAGGTACTTTTTATAAAAGGTACTTTTTATAAAAGGTACTTTTTATAAAAGGTACTTTTTATAAAAGGCACTTTTTATAAAAGGTACTTTTTATAAAAGGTACTTTTTATAAAAGGTACTTTTTATAAAAGGTACTTTGTATAAAAGGTACTTTGTATAAAAGGTACTTTTTATAAAAGGTACTTTGTATAAAAGGTACTTTTTATAAAAGGTACTTTTTATAAAAGGTACTTTTTATAAAAGGTACTTTTTATAAAAGGTACTTTTTATAAAAGGTACTTTTTATAAAAGGTAATTTTTATAAAAGGTACTTTTTATAAAAGGTACTTTTTATAAAAGGTACTTTTTATAAAAGGTACTTTTTATAAAAGGTACTTTTTATAAAAGGTACTTTTTATAAAAGGTACTTTTTATAAAAGGTACTTTTTATAAAAGGTACTTTTTATAAAAGGTACTTTTTATAAAAGGTACTTTTTATAAAAGGTACTTTTTATAAAAGGTACTTTTTATAAAAGGTACTTTTTATAAAAAGTACTTTTTATAAAAGGTACTTTTTATAAAAGGTACTTTTTATAAAAGGTACTTTTTATAAAAGGTACTTTTTATAAAAGGTACTTTTTATAAAAGGTACTTTTTATAAAAGGTACTTTTTATAAAAGGTACTTTTTATAAAAGGTACTTTTTATAAAAGGTACTTTTTATAAAAGGTACTTTTTATAAAAGGTACTTTTTATAAAAGGTACTTTTTATAAAAGGTACTTTTTATAAAAGGTACTTTTTATAAAAGGTACTTTTTATAAAAGGTACTTTTTATAAAAGGTACTTTTTATAAAAGGTCCTTTTTATAAAAGGTACTTTTTATAAAAGGTACTTTTTATAAAAGGTACTTTTTATAAAAGGTACTTTTTATAAAAGGTACTTTTTATAAAAGGTACTTTTTATAAAAGGTACTTTTTATAAAAGGTACTTTTTATAAAAGGTACTTTTTATAAAAGGTACTTTTTATAAAAGGTACTTTTTTTAAAAGGTACTTTTTATAAAAGGTACTTTTTATAAAAGGTACTTTTTATAAAAGGTACTTTTTATAAAAGGTACTTTTTATAAAAGGTACTTTTTATAAAAGGTACTTTTTATAAAAGGTACTTTTTATAAAAGGTACTTTTTATAAAAGGTACTTTTTATAAAAGGTACTTTTTATAAAAGGTACTTTTTATAAAAGGTACTTTTTATAAAAGGTACTTTTTATAAAAGGTACTTTTTATAAAAGGTACTTTTTATAAAAGGTACTTTTTATAAAAGGTACTTTTTATAAAAGGTACTTTTTATAAAAGGTACTTTTTATAAAAGGTACTTTTTTACCCTTTTTACCCCCGTTGAATCAACATTGGCAAAAACCCAGCCTTATTGAATCTTTTTTCCGGAAGGTGAACCTACATTACAAATTTCAAGTTTCTAGTACCATTATTTAAGTAAATGTAAAAGGTACCAAAAGTACAGTTTTTTACCCTTTTTACCCCCCTTTGAATCATCATTGGCAAAAATCCAGCCTAAATGGATCTGTATTCCGAGAGGTGAACATACAGTCCAATTTTCAAGTCTCTATGACTATTATTTCAAGAGATATAAAAAGTACCAAAAGTACACTTTTTTACCCATTTTATCCCCGTAGAATCAACATTGGCAAAAACCCAGCCTTAGTGATTTTTTTTTCCGGGAGGTAAACCTACATTGCAAATTTCAAGTTTCTAATACCATTATTTAAGGAAATATAAAAGGTACCAAGAGTACACTTTTTTACCCTTTTTACCCCCTTAGAATCATCATTGGCGAAAATCCAGCCTTAGTGAATCTATATTCCGGGAGGTGAACATACAGTCCAAATTTCAAGTCTCTATGACCATTATTTCATGAGATATAAAAAGTACCAAAAGTACAGTTTTTTACCCTTTTTACCCCCTTAGAATCAACACTGGCAAAAATCCGGACTTAGTGTATCTATGTTCCGGGAGGTGAACATACAGTCCAAATTTCAAGTCTCTGTGACAATTATTTAAGAAAATGTAAAAGGTACCAAAAGTACAGTTTTTTATCCTTTTTACCCCCTTAGAATCAACATTGGCAAAAGTCCAGCCTTACAGGATCTACATTCTGGGAGGTGAACATACAGTCCAAATTTCAAGTCTCTATGACCATTATTTCATGTGATATAAAAAGTACCAAAAGTACAGTTTTTTACCCTTTTTACCCCCTTAGAATCAACACTGGCAAAAATCCAGCCTTAGTGGATCTATATTCCGGGAGGTGAACCTACAGTCCAAATTTCAAGTCTCTAGCTTCAGCGGTTTGGGCTGGGCGATGATGAGTCAGTCAGTCAGTCAGTCAGTCAGTCAGTCACGTTACTCTTTTATATATATAGATTTATAGTTTCTACAGAATAAATTTTGACAGTTTCCAACACTACAATTCTATTTCTAGCAATCTCAACCTCACTTCATATTTTCTTTCAACTTTTTTGTCTCTTACATTATTTTGCAAGGGTTACCAACATGATCTGGAATTGCAGACACAAATGAAGGAATTTGCTTTTTCTGTTTCGGAGACGTGCCTAATGGCGACATATTTTGTCAGTAATTTTATTTGATTTTTTCTGTAAGTACAGATCGAGCACGGGCTCAATTATATTTGTTATAAGGGTTCAAGTTGAAAAAATGCAGAAGAAAAATTGAATTTCTAAAAATTATAGACATTTCTGGTATTTCCTATACCGGTTTCAAACACCCCAGTTACAAATACACCCGTCACTTTCCATACAAATATATGAAAAAGTGTACAATTTTCAAATTTGAAGTCATTTTATGAAAATTATTTCAAAAAGACTTGTTAAAAAAAATTAAATAACTGGAATTGGTTTATAATTGTTATCACTTGTTTAAAATTTTATAAGAATCCGATGAAAATTGTGGCCTGGCCAAACTACTACCCGTCTCGGCTCGTCCACATTCCATAAAAATGTGTGTGAAAAAGTGTACAATTTTTAAATTTAAAGTCAAAAAATGCTTAAACTTTGGTGGTTCGTTATGTCGAGCGTGCAATTTTAAAATTTTTGTCGTTTATTATATCGAATATTCGTTAAAACGAGATTCGTTAAACCGGGCTTTGCCTGTATTTTGTAAAAAAAAAAAATATTTTTTGTATTGACCACTATTGGTCTCAAAATTTGCGGTATGTTAAGTACATCCCAGAAAAACTTAAATTACCAAATAATCAGCATTGATGATTTTAGCAGGGGATGAGACTCAAAGTAATGCATGCACATTATCACAAAGAATACCAGTAAGGTATAAAATAAATGATTAATTTATAACGAAGAATACGAGTAAGGTGAAAAATGTGATATTTTAAAGGTTACGAGAAATTAAATAATATAGCATACCAGAAGGTAATATATAAGGTGTTACGAGTAGTGAAAAAGTAGCGTTACCCACACCCTGAAGAAGTCTGAAATAAGACCTTACCTGGACTACTAATTTTTGTTATACCCTCCATTTAGTGAGAGAGGGTATATATAAGTTTGTCGTTCCGTTTGTAACTCATCGAAATATTGGTCTGGGACCCCATAAAGTACATATATTTATGATCCTTGATCAATTTTATGACATTTTTTCGTCTGTCCTTCTGTCTGTGGAAATGGTGATTACGACCAAAATACTACACGGATATGACTGAAACTTAACTTATTTATTGGAAGTTCTCCCGAGAAGTTTGGTATTGCATTTGAGCGATAGCGGTTCAGCGGTTCAAAAGTTATGAACAAAAATGTAACCACACCTCAAAAATTTTAGTACATTCAACATTGGTTTAATTTTTGACATTTCAGTCAACATGTTGAGTGAGCGCTTCTCATCACTGGTAGCGTAAAAAAACTATGCTACATTGATCACAAATTGATAAATAAGCTATATATGGTTTTTGAATTGAGAAAAGTGTGAAAGAAAAATTTAATTTTTCTAAAAATTTAAGACATCCTGGTTTGTTTCTTACTAGTTTCATATTATCCAGTTATAATAATCTTCAGAAAAACTTTTAATGTCAAATTTATTTAGTTAATAGTCAATAGAACTCTATATGTGAAAATTATTTACAGATCGCAGCCGCCGAGGATTGAACTCATCATCATCTGTAATACTTTGCTATTAACTGCTTGTAACGTACAATCACTCTAGACCGATACGCCACGAAGGCTGTTAAGCAAGTATCAACTAAATCTGATTTTTTCAATTCGAGTGGTGTTGTTTGCTGTAGTTTTTTTCTTACAGAAGTGTTGTTATTGCTATTTAATGTAAATAGATTTTTATTTTTAGTAATCATTATTCTTCTTCCTCTCCTTCATCAATTCTGATCTAAGTACTTATTTTTGCAAACGTTGCCAGACATGGTCTATATTTTAGACACAAATGTTAGGTGTTGCACATTTTCCAAAGATACTGATATTGCCACTTAGGGCGACTTAAAGTCGTTATTTTTAAATTATTGTTTCTGTAAAGACAGTCGAGCTCAGGCTCTAATTATAATTATGTATTATAATTTTTCGATTTGTTATATATGGTTTTTGAATTGAGAAAAGTGTGAAAGAAAAATTTAATTTTTCTAAAAATTTAAGACATCCTGGTTTGTTTCTTACTAGTTTCATATTATCCAGTTATAATAATCTTCAGAAAAACTTTTAATGTCAAATTTATTTAGTTAATAGTCAATAGAACTCTATATGTGAAAATTATTTACAGATCGCAGCCGCCGAGGATTGAACTCATCATCATCTGTAATACTTTGCTATTAACTGCTTGTAACGTACAATCACTCTAGACCGATACGCCACGAAGGCTGTTAAGCAAGTATCAACTAAATCTGATTTTTTCAATTCGAGTGGTGTTGTTTGCTGTAGTTTTTTTCCTTACAGAAGTGTTGTTATTGCTATTTAATGTAAATAGATTTTTATTTTTAGTAATCATTATTCTTCTTCCTCTCCTTCATCAATTCTGATCTAAGTACTTATTTTTGCAAACGTTGCCAGACATGGTCTATATTTTAGACACAAATGTTAGGTGTTGCACATTTTCCAAAGATACTGATATTGCCACTTAGGGCGACTTAAAGTCGTTATTTTTAAATTATTGTTTCTGTAAAGACAGTCGAGCTCAGGCTCTAATTATAATTATGTATTATAATTTTTCGATTTGTTATATATGGTTTTTGAATTGAGAAAAGTGTGAAAGAAAAATTTAATTTTTCTAAAAATTTAAGACATCCTGGTTTGTTTCTTACTAGTTTCATATTATCCAGTTATAATAATCTTCAGAAAAACTTTTAATGTCAAATTTATTTAGTTAATAGTCAATAGAACTCTATATGTGAAAATTATTTACAGATCGCAGCCGCCGAGGATTGAACTCATCATCATCTGTAATACTTTGCTATTAACTGCTTGTAACGTACAATCACTCTAGACCGATACGCCACGAAGGCTGTTAAGCAAGTATCAACTAAATCTGATTTTTTCAATTCGAGTGGTGTTGTTTGCTGTAGTTTTTTTCTTACAGAAGTGTTGTTATTGCTATTTAATGTAAATAGATTTTTATTTTTAGTAATCATTATTCTTCTTCCTCTCCTTCATCAATTCTGATCTAAGTACTTATTTTTGCAAACGTTGCCAGACATGGTCTATATTTTAGACACAAATGTTAGGTGTTGCACATTTTCCAAAGATACTGATATTGCCACTTAGGGCGACTTAAAGTCGTTATTTTTAAATTATTGTTTCTGTAAAGACAGTCGAGCTCAGGCTCTAATTATAATTATGTATTATAATTTTTCGATTTGTTATATATGGTTTTTGAATTGAGAAAAGTGTGAAAGAAAAATTTAATTTTTCTAAAAATTTAAGACATCCTGGTTTGTTTCTTACTAGTTTCATATTATCCAGTTATAATAATCTTCAGAAAAACTTTTAATGTCAAATTTATTTAGTTAATAGTCAATAGAACTCTATATGTGAAAATTATTTACAGATCGCAGCCGCCGAGGATTGAACTCATCATCATCTGTAATACTTTGCTATTAACTGCTTGTAACGTACAATCACTCTAGACCGATACGCCACGAAGGCTGTTAAGCAAGTATCAACTAAATCTGATTTTTTCAATTCGAGTGGTGTTGTTTGCTGTAGTTTTTTTCTTACAGAAGTGTTGTTATTGCTATTTAATGTAAATAGATTTTTATTTTTAGTAATCATTATTCTTCTTCCTCTCCTTCATCAATTCTGATCTAAGTACTTATTTTTGCAAACGTTGCCAGACATGGTCTATATTTTAGACACAAATGTTAGGTGTTGCACATTTTCCAAAGATACTGATATTGCCACTTAGGGCGACTTAAAGTCGTTATTTTTAAATTATTGTTTCTGTAAAGACAGTCGAGCTCAGGCTCTAATTATAATTATGTATTATAATTTTTCGATTTGTTATATATGGTTTTTGAATTGAGAAAAGTGTGAAAGAAAAATTTAATTTTTCTAAAAATTTTTTGTTTTATGGAAATTATTTTCTTATTTTGACGTTATTCAAGAAAATAAACAAATCATTAAAAATGAATTCGTAACTGAAAAAATAAATGAAAACCTTAAACAATTTTTTTTTCTTAATATTTTTAAAAAATGCGTTCAGCAGAGTCAACTAATCTAAACATGCTACATCTCAACCGTTGAGCTGCAGGTTTCTTTGCTGAACATGCCCAATGTTTTTAAAGCTTGTTTTTTAAAGCTCGGTTTTTTCGACACGTGAATTTAAGGTAAAACCATTCTGAAATTTACTCTTTTGCTAATAACTTTTAAACTACTGGACCAATTTGGCTTTCGAAAGTTAGCCTCTTTTTAATCTCGTAAATTTGCGAAAAACCCCTTTGCCGAAATTCACTCTGTTGCTATACTGCTATACCAACCTGACCAGGTAAATGACCAATATATGTGCCGAACTTCAAGGGCCTCTGTAAAGTCTTTCAAAAGTTAGCGTACAGTCTTTCAACAGACAGACAGACATACGGACGTCACTAGATCGTCTAAAAATTGATCAAGGATCATGTATTTCGAGGTGTTACAAACGGAATGGAAAAGCTTTTATATACCCTCCATCACCAAAGTGGATGGTATAAAAAAATACATTAGGTAATGCATTATTTGTAAGTCATTCTTTAACTAATCTAATGTATTTTTCTGATAAAATATTTAATTTTTATGTTATTATACTGCATTATGTATTCAATTATAAATAACACAGTGTTACAAAAATGAATGAAACAGAAAAACCTGGAATGCGATACTTTTTTTCTAGTAGGTGCTGTTGAGTACAACAAGATCCTGTCCTTGAAATTTGCGAAACACCTCCAAAATCTTGAGTTACGGGTAAAAAACCGGTTTTTCGAACTTTTTACAATTATAAGCCAGTAACTTTGTTGAATATTAACCGATTTTGAATTTCTCGACGGTTTTAGAAAGAATAAACTAATATCTTTCGAAGTTGTAAACATGAAATTTAAGTAATATTAAAACAACTGTGCGTATTTTTCCAGCAAACTCAATTTTTCAAAAAAAAATCATTATTTTCTAAGTTTGAAGATGTTTTATCATATTTTTTTATTTAGGAACCGTACCATTTATGCATTTATTAATAAAGTATATTTATTTAAGAGTAAATTACTACCTTGGTTTTTAAAATCGGCTAAAAATTGACTGAGTTATTAAACTTTTAATAAAAACAAAATTTTGTAATAAATGCCTACACAATGTTTTTCTACCATCCAAGCATAATATGCGGGGTATACTCACTTTGTCATTCTGTGTGAAACACATCGAAATATCGATCTAGGGTCCCATAAAGTATATATTTTTGATCAGTGATCGATTCTACGACATTCTAGCTTTGTCCGTCTGTCTGACAGTCCGTTTGTTCATCTGTGGAAGACACGAAACTGTCTTTAATAAAAGAGCTAGACTCCTGAAGTTTTGACACGAATATGTGTTATGTTTATAGGACAGTAAAGTTTGTAAATGGGCTAAACCGGACCAGGGGAAAAAGGTTTCCCCTTGGAGAACTAATGCAGCCCCAGAAATACACTATTTTATTTTAAAGTTTTTTTGTCTATTTGTTCAACAAATAAAACATTTTTGCGTCATATGAAGTTCATTGACCCGCTGTTGAACCAAGGGGATTAAACAATGCCATTTTTTTGGTCCGCTTTCCTTTTAGGTTAAACGAAAAATAAAAAAAAATATAAAATTTTATTATTTGAGTGTAAATATTATAATATATAAATTTGTAAACATTAATCGCTAGGGCAAGGTGTTCCCAGACAGCATCACCCACAACCCCCCCCCCTCCCACAAACCCGCGAAACGTCCTTGTAGTTTTTTATTTTCATTTATCGCTGAGTTCCCCTTCTCAACAACAGTTTAGAACAAGAGCTTTCGCAAAACTTTTTTGCTTTAGAGTTCCATTGTAATTTATACAAGATTTACATTCCACTAAATTATCATGTATTCTACAAGCGGACGTCCGCACATGACGAAATGTCTTAGAATCGATCAATGATCAAAAAAATATATACTTTATGGGACTCTAGACCGATATTTCGCCATCTCTATAATGTCTTAGAATCGATCACTGATCAAAAAATAATATTCGATGTGAGACTCTTAACCGATATTTTGATGCGTTTCGCACCGAATGACAAAGTGAATATACCCCGTACTACGGTTAGAGGGTATAAAAACGTTGTGCAGGCATTTATTCCAAAATTTTGTTTTTATTAAAAGTTTAATAACTCGGTCAATTTTTTACCGATTTTAAAAACCAAAGTTGAGTTTTTCTCACAAATAAATATACTTTTTTAATAAATTCATAAATAATACGGTTCCTTCCCAAGTAAAAATGTGAAGGATCAGTACTGATCCGAAAAATGGATCGCTAAGATTAGATCAGTTTTAATCGGATGGATACAATTTCATCCGAAAAGTGGGTTTGTCTAATTATATAAACCCATTTTTCGGATGACATTGTATCCGTCCGATTAAAACTGATCTAATCTTAGCGATCCATTTTTCGGATCAGTACTGATCTTTCAAATTTCCGATCAGTACTGATCCGAGTAAGATCTTTCAAATCTCGGATAAGACGTGATATATAAAAATATATCTAAACATTTTTACTCGGGTTAACAAAAAAATGTGTAAAAACATCTCCAAAGTTGAAAAATAGAGAAATTTTTTAAAAAAAATTGAGTTTGCTGGAGAAATACGCATAGTTGTCTCAATATTACTTAAATATTATGTTGAGATCTTCGGAAGGTCTCACTTTCTTCTTTCTAAAACCGTCGATAAATTTAAAATCGGTTGGTTTTCAACAAAGTTACTGGCTTATAAGAGTAAAAAGTTCGAAAAACCGGGTTTTTACCCGTAACTCGAGATTTTGGAGGTGTTTCGCAAATTTCAATTACAGGGTGTTATTGTACTCGACAACACCTACTAGAAAAAAAGTATCGCATCCCAGGTTTTTTTTCGCTGTCACACAGTGTAATGCATTATTTCAAAATTTGAAATAATACATAATGTAACCAAATATAAGTCATCCATGATTTAATATTTAGAAATAATAAATATGAAATAAATTTTTTCCAATAATCATGCATTTCTTAGCAAATTATTAGTAAAGCATTATTTTTCACTTTAAAATAATACGTTGTGGAACAAATGTTTGGTAAGACATCCTAAAATAATGCTACAACTAAGGTATATACATTACCTGGTAATGTGTTATATAATCACCACCCATTACCAAAGTTTTGCTGGGTAATAACTTGAGGCAAAAAATATTCCTCGGAAAATATGCAATTTTATGAAGTATTTCAAAATTTGCATCTATCATAATTTTTGGAATTAGCACAATAATATATAACAGTGGATCCACAAAAACGACAATAAATCGCATTTAAATCTTATCAGAAAATGTTACGGTTGTGTATATGAGACATTCCAAACCAAATGTCCCGCTACAGAAAAACATGTGTCCCGCAAATTTCTGAATAGGTTGCTTGGATAGCCCTATATGGAACTAAGAAAATTGCGTTTTTGGTTTTTCTAATTTTCAAAAACTGGGCTTAGAAGACGTGGTCAAATATTGGAAAAATGGTAAAAAGAAAAGTGGCCGGAATTTTGATAAATTGACTTTTTTAAAATGGAAAATTTCAGAACGGCTTCTGAAAATTTTCCAAGAAAAAAAATTTAATCGATAGTCCATACAAAACTATATAAAAATGTAAATTTTTAAGATTGTGGTGCATTTTGTTTTAATGTGATAAATATTTAATCAAGCAATTCGCAACAAATTTGACCATTTTTCGAATATTTGACCACGCCTCCTAAGCCCAGTTTTTTAAAAATTTAAAAACCAAAAACGCAATTTTCTAAGTTCCATATAGGGCTATCCATTCAACCTATTCAGAAGTTTACGGTACACGTGATTTTTTTCGTTGGACATTTGGTGTGGAATGCCTCATATCACCTTTTGGTTCGAAGCGTACCCAAACAATTTTTTGTTAGAAAAATATATATTTGGTGAATTTATTGTGGACCTGTGGTGTATCTCACACAAACCATAAAAAACAGATTTTTATATATTTTTATGAAATTAGATTTTATTGGATCCACTGAAATATGGCAATGTCTGGTTAAAACTTGGATGAAACCGAATCATATTTTATAAACCTTAATCTGTTTTAATGAATAAACATCCACCATTATTCAGATCAAATTGCGTATAAATTTACATATCGTGAACCTATATTCAAAATATGCCAACTCAAATTTGACGGAAATGAGTTTCCGATGGCAAATAGCTCCCCTATGTAATACCTATCTGCCATAAAAATTTCAGAGCAAAAAAATAATTTGTTGTCGTTTTACATCCATTTTTGTTATTCTGCTAACTCAAAGTACATATTTTTTTGGTGGAAATAAATGCCAACTCCCATTGTAAATTTCCAAAAATTTTTCAAAAATTTTTTTAAAAAAAATAAGACCACAAATCTTATTGCATTTGCCATGCTAAACACGAATCTTGTAAAGATTTTGATATCTAATGACTGGTTCTCGAGATATTGCCATTTTAAAAATATCGGTAAATAGTGTTTGCAGAAAAAAAAATTGCTTATATTTATGTAACTTTCAAACTATTTATCAGATTGAAACACTATGAATGGGGCAAATAAAGTCAATGATATAAGCTTTCAAAATAGCTGGTTTGGAGTGACCCTATTGCAATACAGCGTGAGTTACAGAGTGCCAAAGTTGACCACCCTGAGATTAAAAGGCTTTTGGAGCTAGTAACTTTTAAAAATATGCAAAGACTTTTAATTTTTTGTTCAGTTTTTGCAATTACCGTACTAAGGATAACAAAAACCAAAAAAAAAAAAATTTTAAAAATTTTTCCAAAAAAAAATTATTTTTATTTTCCGACAAAATATGCCAACTCTAAAAAAATATTTGTTTTTTGATATAGTAATAAATGCCATCTCTCAAAAATACGCAAACAAGTGCAAAATATGAAAATTTTTGCATACCCGAGTAAAAAAAAATTGTATGGTAAAACATGTTATCTTATAAAATTATATATAATTTATTAGATCTGATTTTGCTAAATTTCATCCGAAAATTGGCCGCGCCAAAGTTATCTCATAACATCATATAATATATGAAGTTACAGTTTAATATTTGATTGTATGTGATTTCATCCGGAAATTGGCCGCGCCAAAGTTATCCCAAATTATCTATTATCATGATTTTGTATTAAATATGATATGATATGATGTAATTTCATCCGGAAATTGGCCGCGCCAAAGTTATCTTAAAATATCCAATATCATGATTTTATATTAAATTGTATATTATATAATGTAATTTCATCCGAAATTTGGCCGCGCCAAAGTTATCTTATAATATCTGATATCTTGATTTTATAAAAAAATTATTGGATACATTTTTATCCAAAAAATGTTTCTGTTTTTAGATTTATTTTTAGATATAATAATGTCAAACTGAAAATAAATAAAAAAAAAAAAAAACTTCGAACGGACGGGGATTAGAACCACAAGTCTTTCGTTTTGTAATCGCAATCTCTACCCTCTAGACCAGCGGACGTTGTTAGCAAATAACAACTTTAAAAGACTTAGTTTTTAATAAATTGATCGTATCTAATTATATCAAGTTGATCTAACATATAGTAATATATGATTATATCCAATTAAATATGTTATTCACTTGTACACAATTTTCAAAAAGACTTAGAAAATTTTTGATAAAATTTGCAAAAAAAAAAAATTGGAATGACGTACAGCGCTATTAGGGGCTTTCATGGTAAGCTTAAACAATAATTTTAATGTAGCAATATGCCTTATTTGCAAGTCATATGCTTCCAAAGTGAAATAAGACTTTGGCTTATAAATTTGAAATTTTTCATGGAATCAGGAAATCAGAATTAGATTTTAGATCGGGTTCCAAAAATCATTGATAATTTGATAATTTACACCAAATATAGCTATTATTAACTATATAAATGCAATATAAATTTTTAAAAATGATTGCAAAAATTCAAAAAGTAAAATTTTTTAAGTTCTAAAAAAATAAATGCAATAAAAAAGTGTTTTCCATTTTAAAAAAAATTAAAAAAATATATTTTTTTTCTGGAATTGAACTCGGGTTCCCAAAAATGATAGATAATTTTATAATAAATTAAATATAGTTATCTATAACTATATAACAGCAATATAATTTTTTAAAAATGATTGCAAAAATTCAAAAAAAGAAAAATTTTTAGTTCTAAAAAAAATAAATGCAATAAAAAAGTGTTTTCTATTTAAAAAAAATAAAAAAAATATATTTTTTTTCTGGAATCGAACTCGGGTTCCCAAAAATTATAGATAATTTTATAATAAATCAAATATAGTTATATATATCTATATAAAAGAAAAATAATTTTTTTAAAATGATTGCAAAAATTCCAAAAATGAAAATTTTTTAGTTCTAAAAAAATTAAACGCAATAAAAAAGTGTTTTCTATTTAAAAAAAAATAAAAAAAAACTTTTTTTTTCTCGACTGGGCCGGGAATCGAACTCGGGTTTCCAAAAATCATATGTAATCTTATATGATACAATAAAAAGTTTTGTATAACCATATATGTTGACACACAAAAATAAATTTTGAAATACTGGCATATATAATTATATATGGCTAGTTGTTTGGTGAAAAAAATATTTTTTTTATACATGATTATATCAAAATATATATTCTATTACATATGCGACCATTTATAAATATATATTAAGTTTAGACGAAATTTGCGTATATATAGTACCATACAATCACAGATATGTTATCGTTTAAGACACATATAATTATATCTATTATTTTTGTTGGAAATTTTTTTAGTATGGAACCATATATAGTTTTAACTGGTATTATATTAGTCATATATAATTATACATAAATTGATACTGGATTTTTTGTTTAGTAAAGTCCTATACATAATTAGATATAAAGTCACGTATAATAATGTATGAAATCGGATTAAGTTTTATGTGCAACGTATGATTACATCTACCATTTATATTAATATATTATGAACAATATAATTAGATATGATTTTATATGACATCATTTAAAAAAATTGGAAAATTTCAAAGTGAGATATAATTTTATACTTTGACTCATATAGTTGTATATGGTTTTATGAAAACATATAAAATAATATACATTTATATAAATTCCTTTTTACTCGGGTAGGTAAAAATTGTTTAGAATATTTAAACCATCTTGTGGAAGGTACATTGTTTATTTTTGCAATAATATGCGAAATAACTAGTTTTTTAGCTCTCCTGAACAGTAAGCTTTTTCGAGTTGGCATTTATTGAATATAGTTCGACGATATATTGTTCAGCATATCATTATATATGACATCATATACAAATTTTTACTCGGAAACTTGTTTCTCTACAAAACTTGTTTTATTAAATTTTTTTAACCAATTTTTTTTAATTTTGATTTATTTATCAATTTTTTTTCATAAAATATTTTTTTAATAATAATTTTTGTTTCACTCAAAATTATTAAATACGAACGGATTTACAAAAACGCACCTAATGTTTATTTATTAGAAGTTTTCATTAGCCTGTCCCGAAAATGTTCTCTTTTTGGAATTTCGCTTGGTAATGCAAAAAAAAAAATGCGTTTTACATAGCTGATAATGGGAAATTTAGAGTCTGTCTTTGCCTCCCTACAAACGTTTAAAACTCACAATTGTAATGTATTTTGTCACAAAAAAATATATTTTGTTTTGACCGCTATTGGAGTCAAAATTCGCGGTATGTTAAGTACATTAAGAGAAAAATATTTAAAATAAATTAAAGTTGTTTTTTATTCGAACTTTCAGATTCAATATGTAAAAAATAAAGTTGTTCGATCTCGAGGTCAAGTGTTTGTAAATTTCTTTATTGCCTATATTTCGCTACACATCGCGTAGCATCTTCAGAGCTTATAAGAAAAAGTTTACATTCAACACAAAAACAAAAATATAAATAATTTTAAATTTAAGCGCTATGGTTGTGTTTCTTTCATCGTATAATATTGCACTCTGAAGATGCTACGCGATGTGTAGCGAAATATAGGCAATAAAGAAATTTACAAACACTTGACCCCGAGCTCGAACAACTTTATTTTTTACATAATATTTAAAATATTTTGGTCCACTAGTGTATTTTAGAAAAAAAAATCGAAGTTTTTGTCAATGTGAAATTTAAATTTTCGTAGTGACGCGAATGTTACTCAAGAAAGTTCAGAAGGGTACTTTTAATCTTCCATGTACTTTTAGTACCATTCAAGCCATTTAATTAAAAAAGTTGAAAAAAATATATTTTTTGTTACTTGTTTTTGCAACAAAAATTGCATAAGTTTATTAAATTTCGTCATACAAATATTTTTCCACTAATGTTCTTCATATCGCCCAAATTTTAACTTCAATTGCGGCCAGTTCTCGAAAGATCGTCGTTTTTTTTTTTTTGCTATTACCTTAAATTATATTTTTCTGGATAGGCTAGTGTTCATACCAACAATTATTTACCATTTTAGAAAAAAGTTTTCCAAACTGTTACTTTCCTAAATAACAAAATCAACAAATGTTCCATTTCATATCCTGGGAAATAACAAATGCAAATAAAAAGTAAAATAAATAACATCAAATAATTTGCGTATACGCAATAAATGCCTTAGGTTACATTGGCAACAAAACAATTATTTTGTCTATTGTATTTTTTTATACCCTCCAACCACAGTATGGGGGTATACTCACTTTGTCATTCCGTGTGTAACGCATCGAAATATCGGTCTAGGACCCCATAAAGTATATATATTATTGATCAGTGATCCATTCTAAGACATTCTGGCGATGTCCGTCTGTCCGTCCGTCCGTCCGTCCGTCTGTGGAAGACACGATACAGTCCAAAGTAAAAGAGCTAGGCTCCTGAAATTTGGCACGAATATGTCTTATGGTATTGGGCTGGTTAAGTTCGAACATGGGCAAAATCGGATCAGGGGGAAAAAAGTTCCCCTCTTAAGAACTAAACAAACCTCTAAAAAAAAGCCATTTTTTATAGGTTTTTTGTACTTTTGCTTAGCAAACGAAACATTTTATGTCAAAAGAAGTTCAAAGTCTTGATGTTGGATCCAGGAAGGTTGTCTCCCACCGACATAACCCCCCCCCCCCCCCCCCCAAAAAAAAAAAAGACGCCCCTGTTTTTTTTTTTTTTTGACGTGTTGGAGGGTATAATAGATTCGGCACAGCCGAATTTAACACTCTCACTTGTTTTTATTAAAACTTATTTTTTTTTTTGTTTCTAAAAAAAAAGAAGATTTCGGTGAAACAAATAGAAAAATGGTTAAAAATAAGTGAAGATGGAAGTTAAATATTTATTTTAAATCTTGTCGTTCTTTGTTTTGTTGTTTCAAATAGTTAAATGCTCGGTTGATTTTGGGTTTGTATAATATTATTAGTAGAAAATAAAGACAAAAAAGGGAATTTTGAATACAAATATTTTTGAGTTTTTTTAAACACTTTTTTTACTTAAATCAACGGAGATGTATTTTTTTTGTTTTTAGATTTGACAGTTGATGGACAAGTTATGATAACGTTTTATAATTATAATTATTTTAACAAAAACAGACTAGTGGCTTAGAAGAATAACTTACTTAAACCGCTCTTCAAGTAAGTTAATGTTTTGTTTTTGTAAAAATTGTGACAAAATTGGGTAATGTCATTCCTCTTTATTTAAAAATCGATACCACAAAAATTCTAGCTGATACTGTTTTCGAGTTATTGCTAACTAATTACACTGTTCAATTAGTTATTTGACAAAAATTCCTAGTAATTTTACAAGCTTTTTACCAATCATTTTGTAATTTTACAAGGTTTTTACCAATAAAATTGTCAATTTACAAATTTTTGACACGATAAAATTTACAAGGAGGTTTCGTAACTTTACAAGATTTTTTGCTACCTCCTATTTTACGAGAATTCCTAGTAATTTTACAAACTTTTTACAAATAATTTTGTAATTTTACAAGCTGTTTACTAATAAAATTGTAAAGTTACAGTTATTTTGGCGCAATTCAAATTACAAGGAATTCTCGTGAATTTACTAGATTTTTTTTGTAAAATTATCTTGGAAATTTGTAAAATTACAAAAAAAAAAATTGTAAAATTAAAAAAAAAAAAATGTAAAATTACAAAAAAAATTAAATTTCGATCCAAATTTGTTTGTTAAAAAACAAGGAAAACTGTCAAATATTGATAAAATAGGATTACGAGACTTTTCCTAGCAATTTGACAAAGTTTTTTTTTGATGAAAAAAAAAATTTATGAAAAAATTTTTTGATGAAAAAAAAAATTGATGAAAAAAAGAATTGATGAAAAAAATAAAATTTTATGAAAAAAAAATCTGATGAAAAAAAAAATATTTTATGAAATTTTTTTTTTATTAATGAAAAAAAAAAATTGATGAAAAAAATAAGGCAACGATTGTCAATAACAACAAAAACACAAATAACATATTGTTGTAGTCCAATGGATTATCGTATGTAAAATTGTTTTAAATATTTTTGTTGGTTATTGACAATCGTTGCCTTATTAGTATGGTACAATTTCTTCGTCTTTCTAATTCTCATTGTGAATAGAGGCGAATATGTATTAATATTCTAGTTTGTGCACAAACGATTTGTCATTAGACTCGTTTGCTACTTTGTAGTAAATCGTTTCTATTTTTGCTAAATAATCTTGACAATGGAATCTTAACAAATTCCGAAACATGTGTCGATTAAGTCTTGCAAAAATGACCAACATAAATAAATTTAAAACAAAAAAATAATTTTCTTGAAAATTATGCTATGAGAATATCATGGTTTTAATTAGTAAAGAATGACCTCGAGCCAGAATAAACATCCTCAAAATATAATATTTTAAAGGTCGAATAAAACAATTTTTATTTTTTAATAAAAATTAATCAGAATTTTATTTTATTTTGTGTAAAAAAACTTTTTTTTTCATTTAAAAAAAAAAAAATAATTTACAAATTTTTTTAAAGTGTAAAAACATTTTTGAGTGACAAAAATACCTTGTAAAATATTATCGTGACTTACCAATCTTTTTAAAACATGTTTAGCGGGTTTTCAACACGTGAATTTAAGGTGAAACTACACTCAAAATAAAAACTCTGTTAAATTGCAGAAAAACTCTGTTAATTTAACAGAGTACAACATGTTGTGGTAATTTTATTAAAAAACTTTGTAAAATGATTTTGACAGAAAAAAACTGTTAATTTACAGAGTTTATAGTAAAATATTGGTTAAATATGAAAGCTTTTTTACAGAGAAAACTCTGTAATTTTACTATAAAACTCGGTAAAATGATATGGACAAAAAAATGCCTGCGACTTTTGTTCTCTTGTCCAAAACATTAAATCATGATAATGTTTTGCGGAAGATTTGGGTGTACTTGCCAAAGCAAAGTTTTTTTTAGAAAAAATAATGTTATATTACTTTGCTATTCCATGCACAACAAATTGAAATATCAGTCGAGGACCCCATTAAAAAACCAAAAGGGCTGTAGATTAGCCTGTCCCGAACTTCGCCTGCTAATAGCAAAATAAATATGCGTATTGCCGAGCTGATACTAGAAAAACTAACCAAAAAAATTTTGGAGTCTGTCTTCGCCTTCATACAACCGGTTAAAGCTTGCAATCGTAGTGCATTTTGTAAAAAAAATATTTTTTGTTTTGACCGCTATTGGTGTCAAAATTCGCGTAATATTTAGTACATTAAGAGAAAATATTTGAAAAGTTTTCATGGAATAATTTTGGTCCACCAGTGCATTTTAAGAAAAAATTTCCAAGTTTTTTGCAATATTGAACTTTAAATTTTTATATTGACGCGAATGTTACTCAAGCAAGTTCAAAAGGGTACTTCTAATCGTCCATGGTTTTTTAGTACAATTTTAAGCCACTTAAAAATAAAAAGTCGAAAAAAATATTTTTTTTTACCGGTTTTTGCAACAAAAACTGCATAAGTGGATTAAATTTCGTCATTCAAATATTTTTACCTTAATGTACTCAATATTCCGCAAATTTTGACACCAAAGAATATACCACTCTCACTTGTTTTATGTACATTTGATAAACAAATGGAAAATTTTAATGCGAAAAGCTTACACTTGGTGAAAAAGTAGTTTTGGTAAAAAAAAATTATTTTTTTTTCACGAAAAACAAAATTATGTTAAAATAAATTTAATGAACCCAAAATTTTTGGTGAAAAAAAATTTTAATGAAAAAAGGTTTTTGATGAATTTTTTTGATGAAAAGAAAAATTTTTTGATGAAAAAAAAATTGATGAAAAAAAAATGAAAAAAAAAAATTTTTGGTGAGAAAAAAATTGATACCAAAAAATTTGATGAAAAAAATATGATAAAAAAAATTATAAAAAAAAAAAAATTTATGAAAAAAAAATAATGAAAAAAAAAATTATGAAAAAAAATTTGATCAAAAAAAAAGTTGTTGAAAAAAAAAATTTGATGAAAAAAAAAAAACTGATGAAAAAGAAAGTTGATAAAAAAAATTGATAAAAAAATTATGAAAAAAAAAATATGAAAAAAAAACTTGGATGAAAACAAAAAAATTTATGAAAAAAAAAATTTATGAGAAAAAAAATTTATGAAAAAAAAAAATTTATGGAAAAAAATTTATGAAAAAAAATTTGATGAAAAAAAATTGATGAAAAAAAAAATGATAAAAAAAAAATTGATAAAAAAAAAATGATGAAAAAAAAGTATGATGAAAAAAAAGTTTGATGAAAAAAAATTATTGGAAAATAAATTTGATGGAAAAACAAGTAGAAAAGTTAAATTCGACTTTGCCGAATCTATGAATACCCTCCACAATGCATTTTTTTTAAAGGGTAGTACATTTTTAACGTGAAAAAATTAACAATTTTGATTAGAAATATTTTATTTTGAGTAAAAAACTATTTTTTTGTCATTTAAAAAAAAAAATTAAAAATTTTTTTTTTTGAGTGTAACATTTTTTTCGAGTGTAATGTTTTTTTACTGTTAAAATATTTCTGAGTGAATGCACGTACGTATGTACACAAAATATTGTCATTTTGTAAAAAAAAAAAAAAATTTTTTTTTGAGTGTAAAATTTTTTTGAGTGTAAAATTTTTTTTGAGTGTAAAATTTTTTTCGAGTGTAATTTTTAAGTTACCAATGCTTTTAAAACTAAACAAGTTTAAAAAGCATTGCTTTAAAATTAAACAAGTTTGAAAAGCATTGTTTAGTTACCACCAATGCTTTTAAGACTTGTTAAAACACGTGGCATTTTAGATGAAACTAATCTGAAATTCAGGGTTTTGCTTATAACTTTTGAACCACTGGACCGATTGAGCTAAAATTTAAAACCAAACAGACCCGGGGAACGGCAAAGATACATGCCAAGCTTCAGCAGTCTAATTATTGTCTTTCGAAAGGTATCGTGTTTTTTATCTCGTAAATTCGCAAAACACCTTTGCCGAAATTTACTCTTTTGCTCATAACTTTGAACCACTGGACCGATTTGGCTGGATTGCAATACCAACCTGACCAGGTAAATGACAAACATATATGCCAAACTTCAGTAGCCTCTGTAAAGTCTTTCAAAAGTTAGCGTGTTTTCTACGGACAGACAGACAGACAGACGGACGGACGGACGGACGGACGGACATCGCTAGATCGACTTAAAATCGATCGAGGATCATAAATATATATACTTTATGGGGTCCTAGACCAATATTTCGAGGTGTTACAAACGGAATGACAAACTTATATATACCCTCTATCACTAGAGTGGAGGGTATAAAAATTGATGGAAAAAAAATTGATGAAAAAAAAAAAAAATTGATGAAAAAAATTATGAAACAAAAAAAAAATTGATAAACAAAAATTTTTTTTTGAAAAAAAAATTATGTTACTTTTTATTCAATAGCTGGTGAAAAACGGGTTTATTCACCACGAGGTGAATTATTATCCAAGTTACAAACCCAAGTTATTAAAATTTTTGGTTTTAAGAAAATGAAAATAGTAATTCTTGGTTTCTTTTTCGTTAATTGTTAGCTTATATAGTCAAACTGAGGTGGTGTCCTGCAACTTTTTTAAAATTAGACACCAGCCTAAAAACATTATCATGTTAAAAATATTTTGGATTTGGAGATTTTTTAAGTAGAACAAATGTCTTAGATTCGGAGACTTTAATCTACTACAAAGAAAATTTTTCTTTTCTAGTTTTATCAAAATCTTCTTCAGGATCAGTATAATATTCGTTAATGCGGAATATCTTCCTTTAACTTTATAATAACTTGCCTAACTACCGTAAAATAAAACGAGATGTTCATGATTTTTTTTTCTATTTAACCATTTTGTTGTTTTTTTTGTGTTCCCTGTACATTTTCTATTTTGCTTTATATTTTTTTCATACTATCGTTTCAATTATGAAACCATAAAACAATGTTGTTTTTTACTTTTAACTTTGAGCTGGGCTACGTTTACTTAAAATACCGAAGGAATCGACATTTTTGTCAAGGGTACACTTTTTGTTATTTTTGTTGTTGTTGTTTTGTTTTTGTTAAGTTTAAAAACATCATATTCCCAAAGGAATATTAGTACACAAAAGACAAACTGGTGGAACACAAAAAAACAAATTGGTGCATTGTCTTGATTTTTTTTTTTTTCAGTATCAAATATGCTCTAGGCATTTTAAGTTTTTCCTTTTCCTTTTTTTTTGGTTCTCTTATTACACAATGTTAAGTTTGGATTTATTTTTTTGGGATTTTTTGCTTCTTTAGTAGCATTTTAAATAAACAACTTAAAGTAAGTTTTTCCTTTTTTTTACATTACGAAACAAAAAATGTTAAAACAAAATAACTTTTACTTTTTATATTAAAAATTTAATAAAGTTAAATACTTTTGTTACCTTAGCTACATAGAATAAATTTTAATTATTTTTTTTTTTACAAAAACAAAGGGAAAATTTATATAAGTGTAAAGAGAAAAAACTTATTTATGGTTTCTGGGATAAAATATTTAATTTTGTGGGGAAATTTTGTAAGGTTTCCTGAGGATTTCAAAACAATGCCAACCCTTCTAAAATACGGGCGAGACCATCCTTGAACACTAACATTTTCCCATTTTAATTTGAGGATTTTAGATTCTGCATTTAAGCCAACTTTCAATATTGATTTTTCTAAAATTTGCTAATGGTCTTTATTTTTTACTTTTTCAAATTTTTTAATTGAATTAGAGTTTGCAAATAATCGAGATATTTCATAATCGCGATTAAGATTAAGAAAATCGCCGTTAATCGCGATTATCGATTAATAGAATTTTTAAATAAATTGAAGCGTAATAGACTCCTAGTTTTAGGAAATAAAATTATTTATTGTGTTCAGATTTTGCCAAGTGTCCGGGCAAATTTTTTGGTGCTAATCAAACCCGTAGCGGCGATAAAAGTTTTGAATTTTTGAAAATTTTAAATTACGTCTTGCGATATTTAATGAATTTTATGCGTTGAACTCGAATATCAAAAAAAAAATTTAAATTTGTTCGAAAGGCTTTCGAGATACCGCCATTTGAGATTTGAAAAAAATTGCGGTTTTTCCGACGTTTAAGATTTTTTTTTTTTTAAATCTCAAAATTTTTTTCCTTGACCCTTTAATTAATCTTGAGACGAACTTTCATTTGAACTTTATTTGAGTCAAATCCAATAAATTGAACCTGAGGCGACTTTGGATAAAAATTTTTTGATCTTTTGAAAATTTTTGGAAAATTTAAAACTTTGCTCGAAAAGCTGCGCGGATTATCTGATTTTGCTCAAATCAGGTTTAAATAATAGTTCGTTACTAGCTTTATGATAGTGTCACTGAAAAAATCTTAATTTAAAAAAATTTTTCGAAAGTAGGAAAAACCCGTCACTTTTTGAATTTTTTTTTGACAAGATTCAAATACTGATACCTCGAAAACTGTTCGATCGATTTCAGAATGATTTTGATATCAGTATGCCAAATCAATAAAAATAATAGTAGTATTCATATAAACGTATAAACATCTTGTATACCTCGTATGTCTGGTATGTTTATACAATTTATATCAAACTCCTTTTATAAAAAATAAGTTTGGTAAGTTTATACGGTATATGACGTGTATACGAGTTTAAATGAATACGGCCAATGTTTCGCAAGATAAGATAAATATCGACGGTACAATAGTCTATTTTAAGTCTGAGCGCCATGGACTTGCCTAAAGAATTTACAACCCACCCTCAACTCAAGATAAATATCTATATCTTTAAACTTTTTTCAAAAATCCAAATTTTTTTGATGGAAGTTTTCAAAAGATTATATATTTTAAAATCGTTATCAAAACAGTTAATTGCATCTAGATTGATTAATCGTAATCGCATGATTTTTAATGCCGATTACGATTAATCGCGATTACGATTACGATTTTAATCGTTTTGCAAACTCTAAATTGATGTTATTTGCAAGTTATTTTCACCTACATTAATAATTTTTAGAAACTTATAAGTTCTTAATTTTGGCCGACTCTAACATATGTACACTCAAAAAAAATAAATCGAGATTTTGGCAACACAACTTCTTATTAACATAATAATGTTTTTAGGCTGGTTTCTAATTTTAAAAAAGTTGCAAGACGCAACCTCAGTTTGACTATATAAGCAAACGATTAACAAAAAAGAAAATAAGAATTACTGTTTTCATTTTCTTTAAACCAAATGTTTTAGTAACTTGTGTTGTGACTTGGATAATAATTCTCTTCGTGGTGAATAAAAAGAATATTCACCAGCTGGTGAATAAAACGCATCACAATTATTTTTCATCAACTTATTTGTTATCAATAATTTTTTAATCAATATTTTTTTTAGTCAATATTTTTTCATCGATATTTTTTTTCATCAATATTTTTAAACCCTCCACTTACAAGGAATGTCTTTCAAAAGGGAGGGGGAAAAATGGAATTTTTTCGTTTTTTGAGGATTTTTTCCTATTTCTTCAAAAGAAATTATATGAACATATAATACAGGTCGAAAGGTTTTTTGAAGGCCTATCCAATGATGTAACGGTCGTGTCCAAATTCAGCTTCGTTAAGTTCGTTAAAATTAAGATGACCCGATTATTTCGTTTGGCGAAATTCCTGCCAGTTTGGCTTTTATACGGATTTTCCCGAAAGCCCTTATTTTTTCATAAGGTGGCAACCCTTTTTTAAATTTGAGATTGGGCAGCTAAAAAAGAAACAGTCTGCTCTTATTTTTTCCCCCTTATTTCCATATTCAAGTTTCAAGATCTTCATTGTTAGCAGAGCCGTATACAGCTTTTGAGTCTGGGAGGGGGGAACTTTTTTTTTAACTTCGAAAAAAAATCCTCAATTCACCGCTGTCGAATAACCAGCAAAAGGGATACTTTTTCTTCAAAAAAAGCTATAAAATCAAATAATTAAGCATTTTTTTCTGAAAAACTGCAGCCGATTTTTCCACAACAGTTCGACAAAAATGCGAAAAAGTTTCAAATGCTGCGACCTTTTGCCTTTAAATTATTCTCAAATTTTCGGACTTTTTCTTCAAAAAAATGTTCAATTTTCCCACAGAAAAAGTCTCAGATTCTGAAATATTTCCCATAAGAAAAGTTTCAGATTCTGAGACATTTTTCCTATAGAAAAAGTCTCAGATTCTTCGACATTTTTCCTTTAGAAAAAGTCTCAGATTCTGCGACATTTTTCCTATAGAAAAAGTTTCAGATTCTGAGACATTTTCCTATAGAAAAATTCTCGGATTCTGAGATTTTATTTTAATGGAAAAGATCTCAGATTCTCAGGTGTTTCTCCTAAAGAAAAAGTCAGAGATCCTGAGGCGTTTTTCCAATAGAAAAAGTCTCAGATTCTGAGGCGTTTCTCCTATAGAAAAAGTCTCGGATTTTGAGATTTTCTTTTTTATAGAAAAGGTCTCAGATTCTGAGGTATTTTTCCTAAAGAAAAAGTCTCAGGTCCTGAGGCGTTTTTCCTATAGGAAAAGTCTCAGATTCTTAGGCGTTTTTCCAATTGGAAAAGTCTCAGATTCCGAGGCATTTTTCCAATAGAAAAAGTCTCAGATTCTGAGGCGTTTTCCTATAGAAAAAGTGTCAGATTCTGAAACATTTTTCCTAAAGAAAAAGACTAACATTCTGCGACATTTTTTCTATAGAAAAAGACTCAGAGTCTAAGACATTTTTTCTATAGAAAAAGTCTCAGATTCTGAGACATTTTGCTTATAGGAAAAGTCTCAGATTCTGAAATATTTTTCTTGTAGGAAAGGTTTGAGATTCTTAGACTTTTTTCTTATAGAAATAGTCTCAGATTCTTTGACATTTTCAAATTCTGAAAAATTTTTCCTATAAAAGGGTCTTAGATTTTAAACCATTTTTCCGACAAAAAAAGTCCCACATTCTGAGACAGTTTTCCATTCAGATTCTGAGACATTGTTCCTACAGAAAAAGTCTCAAATTCTGAGACAATTTTTCTATAAAAGTATTTTTTTCCATTAAAAATTTTTGGTTTTTATGATTTTTTTCCCTTGGAAATTTTTTTTTAAAAATATCCATCTTCTTTTCTTTTTTTTTCTTTTTACCTTCCCCATCGCGATAAATATTAACTAATTTATTTATTATGCTTTTTGAACTTAAGTAATACAGTTTTCTCATTATTTTAATGATTTTTTTAAATCCATGCCCACAAAAGGAGGCGGGCAAAAAAAAAAAAAAATTTCCAGCCCCCTGGGTCTAATTGCAGAAGTTTTAACTCCTTTTGACACTTAAAGGTTTCATTTGTTTAACAAAAATGGCAAAAAAAGGTGAAAAAATTGCGTTTTTAAGTGATTTTTTTAGTTCGTTAAGAGGGAACTTTTTTCCCCTGGCACGATTTGGCCCATTTCCGAACTTAACCGGCCTATGAATATTATTACGGAACGTTGGAGTCGTTCTATTCACCAATTTGGTGAAAGCAAGGTGGTTGCTCTAGATATTTCCAAGGCGTTTGATCGTGTGTGGCACGGTGCACTCGTTTCGAAGCTTATTGCATTTGGTGTCGGTAGTGATTTCTCTCGATTTATATCGAGCTTTCTCAGAGACCGTACTATACGTGTTGTTATAGATGGGTTCTCATCAGATGAGTTCCGGCTAAATTCAGGGGTACCGCAGGGTTCTGTTCTTTCTCCTACCCTTTTTCTTATTTTTCTTAACGACCTTCTTTGTCAAACTTCCAATCCTATCTATTCTTTCGCAGATGACAGCAACATTTGTCATTCATTTTCCTTTAATCGTAGACCAAGCCTTACTGAGGTTGAATCTATGAGACAGAACATGAATGACACACTCAATCGTGACCTCTCAGCGATATCCGAGTGGGGTCTTGCGAATAGGGTGGATTTTAATGCTCGTAAGACCCAATGTTGTATGTTGACCCACAGACGGTTTGTGGGATCAGCGTCATCTGTATCCATGAGTGATATAGCTATTGAGGAATCAGACACTCTTGATGTTCTAGGCATGAAAATTCAATGTGATGTCCGATGGAACCAACATATTTTTCAAGTGTCGAAAGAAGCATTCAAGTGTCTTGGTTTCTTGAAACGGTGTAAGAATTACTTCACTCCGTCTGATCTCCTCACTATTTATACCGCCTATATTCGGCCGAAGACGGAATACAACTCCCATATCTGGGCAGGTGCTTCAAGGTCTATCTTGAAAATTCTGGATCGGGTGCAAAGGAGTGCGTTGAAGCTAATTAATGACAGTAGGGTATCCAACTCTATTGACTCATTGGAGCATCGTCGGAATGTGGGTTGTGCGACATTGTTCTATCGATATTATCACGGTAAGTGTTCAGCTGAGATAGGCGAACTCATCCCAGAGACTCGGGTGCATGCCCGTAGTACTCGCCTTTCCAGCAGTTCACATCCGTTCGTTGTCGACTGTCCAATGTATCGCACAACGCATTACAGAGAAAATTTGTTTCTCGGTCGAACTAGCCGTATGTGGAATAAACTCTCCGCAGACGTTTTCCCAACCAGCTACAATTTGGAAAAATTCAAATTAAACGTCCAGAAACACTACTCCCTCTTTCCTTCTCCTTATAACCTATTTTCCTAATACCAACACAATGCATTGCATCAGTAGGGGGCATCCCCTGAGTGTTGGCTCAAAGTAAAAAAAAAAAATATATATGTATATATATACTTTATGGGGTCCCCGACCAATATTTTTATGCATTACAAACGAAATGACAAGGTGAGTATACCACCATACTGTGGTTGGAGGGTATAAAAACCTATACTACAAGTAGCAAAGGGAATTGAAACATTTTTTTTTTTTTTATAAATTTTTAAAGGACATTTCCAGCTTAACAAAATGTTACCAAAATTTCCATTCTATAAAGCCGGATTCAGAATCAGCGTCAAAATGTTAATCAAAAACGAGTGGTACAATCCCAGAATATCATCCAAAAACATCACAAAAAATTCTCTCAATAATTCACAAAAATGCGTTTTTTCTGAACTTTGACTCAATCTTGTAAAAAAACTGAAGTTATGAAAAACTTTGGAAACCAGATTTGAAATCATCATTGAGAGGTTAATCGAAAACGAGTGTCCACACCGTTGACCCATCCAAAAAATTATCGAATGTCGGTCAGTGTTTTTTAATTTTGTCATAATAAAAAAAAAAAACTATGATATGTCAATATTATTACATTTCCCATTACATTTATACGGGAAAATGCCAAAAGTAATCACTTTTGGCTAAAAGTACTTACACCTGGCACTTTCCTGTATAAATGTAATGCGAAATGTAATCAGAAAGGTAATACAATTTTTGCTGGGATGGAACAACGCACTGTGGGTTGGTCTAATATTTATAAATACTGACCAAAAAAAACTTATTTCGCTTCCTATTTAGTAAATGAAGTCCTTAATTGTCATGTATTTTGTATATTACAGATTTTGTTTAAAATAGACAATGCGTTGAGTATTTTTATAGATTAAGAGCTTAAAATTTAAATACATACTAAATTCAATGTATACATACTAGTGCCATGTAGAATTTTTAGTTATAAATTAATATCTCTCTGTATGTATGTCATGTATTGTTTTAACAAATACAAATAACAAAAATAATAAATAATACCTAAAACCACAAACTATTTACAACAAAACTATTTTTTTTTATTTTATTTTTAAAACCCAAATTCTCTATGCAATTGCCACAAAAATGTCAGCCAAATAAAACAGTGGCATAGAATCACGTACTTAATTTATATGATATCGTGCATTTTTTTTTTTTTTTTGTAAACTCTATCAAAAATAAATGGGATAAACCAACTTTGTCCAACCGTTTGTAATATATCGAAGTACTTAGATCAATTCTAAGTCGATCTCGCGTTGTCGTAAGTTAGTCCGTCCAAAGGGAATAAACCTTCCGTTGTAGGAAATATACCACCACAAAATTATTTTTTCGTATGGGTTTATTTTCATTTCAATGCTTAAAGAACACAAAATGAGTTTGACTATGGAATCATTTTACTCTCCAACGCCCACTTTGTGGGCGTGGTCCTACAAATTTAAACAATAATAATATCTTAAAAATATTTTTACAACATGTAAATGAAATGAAGGTTGTATCAGATTCGGTACAGCCGAATGTAACATTCTCATTTATATTATTTTATTTATATATATAAAAACATTAAAAATAACTTTAACAAAATATTTTTCAATGGCGATAAAATCTAATGAAATTTTTTTCCAAAAAATTTTGTGCAAATAAATCTTTTAAATTATTCACTGAAAGTTCAATGACGCTTCTAAAAAAATACATACATAAAACAGGAGCAACACATTCGGTTGTGCCGAATCATTAAGTACTCTTCACGATTTTATTTTTACATCCTCAACTAACTGTTGTTCTTTTATTTTTAGTACCAAAAGGTACATAAAAATAAAATGTATTTATTCGGTCTTTATATATGTATATATATTCGATTAGAGTTTTATTCTAGTTCGAGGCCCAAAAATATTTCTATATATGATATTGTCATAATAGAGTATTTTTAATTTATTGCTTTAAAAAAGTTACTCATCTCATAGTATGTCTGTACTGATCAGTTTCATCCCCACTAAGGAATCTTCAGCAGACTTTAGAGAATCATCGTTGGTCAATCAAACATCAAACCAGACATAATATTTGATATATTTCACAAGTTATTTGAGAAATACTATTATGAAGGTCCGAAATCTGTTTTCCAACAAAAATAACTCTTTTAAAGCAAAAATTGTATATACTAAATCACCATCGGTAATTATTAATATATGTGTTGCTGTTATTTTACAATAACAACAGTACCTAACCAAACAATAGTGTTGGTAGGATAAGTCGTACTAAACTTTGTGTTAAATGTTGTTCTTTTATTTTTAGTACCAAAAGGTACATAAAAATAAAATGTATTTATTCGGCCTCGAACTAGAATAAAACTCTAATCGAATATATATACATATATAAAGGCCGAGCTTAGGGATTACAAACTTCATGTATTAAACCCATCCTCTCTGCAGAAAACGAGGATTATGACCAAAATTGCTTTGGACTTACTCCCCATAATGTGAATGGGGGTTATGACCGAAAAAAGTTCGGTCGTAATACCAACAAGGAACGGACATAATCCCCATTGGGATTGTAACCGTTTTGGAAACAGCCATAGTCCCCACAACTATTATGGGGATTATGACTGTAATGAATTCGGTCATAATCCCCATTTCCGTTATTAGGGTAATGTCCGTGGGGATTATGTCCTGTGACCTTAAAAACCATATTTTTTTTTATCAATACTTTGGACAACATGGGCGTTGTTTATGAATATATTGACTTATAGCAGTTTTTTTTCGCGGAGTTTTTTTTTCATAAGTAATTTATTTTTTAAAGTTTTTTGCATTGATACCCTCAAGACAAGGCCAACTTTACCTTTTTATTTTTTTTTTATCAAACATTTTTTATCTAACCCTTTTTCATCAACAAATTTTTTTCGTTACATTTTTTTTTTCTCAAACAATGTTTTGTTTTTTCTTCTTCAAAAACCTTTTTTTCACCAAAATTCCTTTTTTTTTACCAAATTTTGTTTTTTTATCAAAAAAAGTTTTTCATCAAGCATTTTTTTTATTTTTGTTTTAATTTTTTTTCACCAAAACTACTTTTCACCAAGTCTAAACTTCAAACATAAAATATTCCATTTGTTTAACAAATGAACTAAAAACAAAAGAGAGTTTTAAATTCATCTAAGCCGAATGTCCAAAATGTAAAAATACTTTTTGCACTTAAGTTATGTTCTCATTTACCCACTCGCGAATCTAAACGAAAAATTTGGGAATTTTTTTATAGAAAAAAGTTGAGAATTTTTCTTAGAATTTTTTTATAGTAAAAATCTTAAAATTTTGAAAATTTTTTTATGAAAAATCTACAGTTTTTCTATAGAAAATATCTGATAGTTTTTTATAAAAAAAATCAGAGAAATTTATAGGATTAATTGAAAATTGGACAATTCTTCTGGGAAAAAAGTGTAAATAAAATCATGAGTGAGAATTTTTTCTACAATTTTTAAGAATATCAAAAGTTATTATTAGAAAAAATGTTTTTTAAATTTTAAATTTTTTTACAGTAAAATTAAATTAAATTTTTCTGTAAAAAAAAATAATAAAATTTTTTGCAAGACTTAATCGACACGTGTTTCGGAATTTGTCAAGATTCCATTGTCAAGATTATTTAGCAAAAATAGAAACGATATACTACAAAGAAGCAAACGAGTCTAATGACAAATCGTTTGTGCACAAACTAAAGCATTAATACATATTCGACTCTATCCACAATGTGAATTACTTAGAAGACGAAGAAATTGTACTATGCTAGTAAGTAACGATTGTCAATAACCAACAAAAATATTTAAAACATTTTACATACGATAGTCCATTGGACTACAACAATATGTTTT
Source organism: Pegoplata infirma (assembly GCA_963921195.1). Lineage (NCBI taxonomy): Eukaryota > Metazoa > Arthropoda > Insecta > Diptera > Anthomyiidae > Pegoplata > Pegoplata infirma. The sequence continues at coordinate 49,982,202 of OY992539.1, read as the reverse complement.
TTGTTGTTGTGAATGAAATTATACCATTATTAGGGCTATTCATCACTATGGCGTGCCAACCATTATGTTCAAATTCTGATTAATTTTTATTAATAAATTCACATTGTGGATAGAGTCGAATATGTTTTAATGCTTTAGTTTGTGCACAAACGATTTGTCATTAGACTCGTTTGCTTCTTTGTAGTATATCGTTTCTATTTTTGCTAAATAATCTTGACAATGGAATCTTGACAAATTTCGAAACACGTGTCGATTAAGTCTTGCAAAAATGACCAGCATAAATAAATTTAAAACAAAAAATAATTTTCTTGAAAATTATGCTATGAGAATATCATGGTTTTAATTAGTAAAGAAAATAATGACCTCGAGCCAGAATAAACATCCTCACAAAATATTGGAAAATTACAATAAATTTTTTTAAAAAAATTTAAAAAAATGGTAACAATCGTTATCAAACGATCCTCCTGGGCAAAAAATTTGTAGAATCGATAGAAGTTTTACAAAAAAAAAATTTTAAAAAAATCGAAGAGTATGAGAAAATGAGATTTAAATTTTAAAACTTAAAAATCGCATACTTGAGCGCTTTTAAAAATTTTGAGAAAAAAGAATTGAAATTTGGACCATTATTGAAGAAGTTATGAGTAAAAGAAGTTTGAGTAAAGGAACAAACTACCAATTTTTAAAAATTCATCAAAAAAATCTGAAAATTTACCACGATGGAGTTTTCGAAGGGTACTAAAAACTGTAAACAAATTGGGAAAATCTAAAAAAAATATTTTTCAAAGTGTCCGATTTGACATGGAATGCCCCATATTCTTTACGGGGTCCCAGACCGATATTTCGATGAGTTACAAACGGAATGACAAACTTGTATATATATATCCCTCTACCACTAACAATAAGTGGAGGGAATACAAATTGGGATAAAAAAAGAAAAATATTAATGAAAAACCCTTGCAAAATAATGTAAGAGACAAAAAAGTTGAAAGAAAGTATTAAGTGAGGTTGAGATTGCTAGAAATAGAATTGTAGTGTTGGAAACTGTCAAAATTTATTCTGTAGAAACTATAAATATTCACATATATAAAAAACAGTTTTCATTAACAAGACAAACCGACATTTAAAATCCTACTGAAGATGACACTAACTGGGGTGTTTGAAACCGGTATAGGAAATACCAGAAATGTCTATAATTTTTAGAAATTCAATTTTTCTTCGGCATTTTTTCAACTTGAACCCTTATAACAAATATAATTAGAGCCCGTGCTCGATCTGCACTTACAGAAAAAATCAAATAAAAATACAATTTTTGTTTGATGAAAAAATTAATTTTTTTTAATGAAAAATAAAAATTCGAAAAAAAGTTTTTTTTATGTTAAAAAAAAAAATTTACAAAAAAAAAAATGGATGAAAAAAATTGGTTAAATTTTTTTTTTTTTTGAAAAGTAATAATGTTACATTTTATTCACCAGCTGGTGAAAAAGTTTTTATTCACCAGCAGGTGAATTATTATCCAAGTTACAAATCGAAGTTACAAACCATTTTGGTTTTAAGAAAATGAAAACAATAATTATTCTTTTTTAGAGGTGGCGTCCTGCATCATTTTTAAAATTAGACACAAGCCTAAAAATATTATCATGTTAAAAATTAAAAACTTCAGTTTATTATAAAACAGTACTCAAGCAAAGTTTTCAAGCCCTTCGGGTTTTATTTTGTCCATGCAAGATATACTTGGTGACTTAATCCACGATATTTGGTATCTCTTTTCCGTTTAAAATCGCACGCTGGTCCAAAATTTGTTTAAATTTATTGGAATTATGTGGGAAATGTTTAGAATACATTCCATGTAAATAGAGGCTATAAATATTTATACAGTAAAACATTTTTTAAAGAATCAATTGATTATAATTTCCAATGCACCACGTTCGTTTTAATCATGTTTATCTGTTTTTTTTAAAACCCCTAAATTTAAATTGAAACCAAAAATTGAATATGTACAAATTCTGTGGTTAGGTTTTATTTATTTTTTATTTGTCTAAATCATTGTTAGGAGTTTATTAATTATGGGAAATATTTAAATAAACAAATTTAAATATTTACATTTAATCAACCGTATGATTGTTGTTTTTTGGTGTTTTTTTTTTTCTATAAAATTAAAATAACATAAAAACGCATTATTTTTCCATTAAATGGGGTCTTTTTATTTATATTATTTTCTTTTCTAGTGTGTAAATAACCTAAACAACCAGCCACCACCCAAGTTAAACCAATCCCCTTTTTATATATTTTTTTTTGCTGATAGTGTGTGAAATATTTTTGACAGCATTGTTTATCAAATATTTTGAATGACAGGCCTATGCAATTTACATCAACTTTACATACACATTTATATTTTGTTTATTTGTCAAAACAAACAAAATGTCAAATGAGAAAGATTGAATTTCAACTGGGTTATATTGTTTAATACTTTGTTAAAATTTTCAATTTACAAAAGATTTAATTTCATAACAGAAACATTATTTAATGTCCTTATGTAAAAAAGATGTAATAAAATATGGGTTAAATGTACAATGTTACCTTTTTTATTAGTAAGAAACTGTTGAGATCGACTGTATAATATCCTTCACCATACATATGGGGCAAAACGCGTCAACGGTCCACACCCAAAACAAATGTAGTCCGATTCAAGTATAATTTTGGCAAAATATTAGGTTAATGATAGGTAGTATAAATTTCAAATATAAAATTTTTTGATGAAATATTGGCAGAGTTACAGGGTTGGGAAGTTTTGATGTTTTTGAAAAGAATATATTTTGGTGAATTTAAATTAACACTTTGATGAAACAAAAATTATAATTTAAAAAACTAGTTTTAAAGCATTTTTGATGGCCTTTAAAATGGCATTTGTGGTTTTTTTGAAAAAAATAAATTTGACCTTAAAATTCAAGGTCAAAATATTAAGTTGTAATTATCTTATAAGGGTCGCACTTTTAAATTTTTTTCACTAAGCCCATTAAAAAGCTTGACATTTTTTTTAATTTCGGTTTTTTTTTAAAAAATGGTATGTATGAAACTTTATGAGAAATCAATTTTTTAGGACTATATAACACTCAAATTGTACTGAAATCGCTTTAATCTGCATATAATAACAACAACAAAAATCAATGCTTAGATAAAGTGTGCGTTGTAAACACACACAACAAACGTTGCACGCATAAAAAATAAAGAAATCAGTACAGTTTGGGTGTTATGTACTCGTAAAAAAATTGATGTCTCATAAGGTATCATACATACCATTTTTTTTTTTAAAACCGAAATTAAAAAAAACGTCAACCTTTCTAGTGGGCTTAGTGAAAAAAATCTTAAAGTGCGACCCTTATAAGATAATTACAATTTAATATTTTGACCTTGAATTTTAAGGTCAAATTTATTTTTTAAAAAAAAAAACACAAATGCCATTTTAAATGCCATCAAAAATACTTTAAAAGTCCTTTTTAAAATTATAATTTTTGTTTCACCAAAATGTTAATTAAAATTCACCAAAATATGTTCTTTTCAAAAACATCAAAACTTTCCAACCCTGTAACTCTGCCAATATTTCATCAAAAAATTTTATATTTGTAATTTAGAATACCTATTATTAACCTACTATTTTACCAAAATTATGCTTAAATTGGACAACATTTGTTTTTTGGTGTGGACCTTTGACGCGTTTTGCCCCATATACAGTAGGTCGGCACTAGAGATGGGCACATGAGCAGATTAGAGCGTGATTCACGTGAATGACGCGTGAGTGAGTGTGCGTGAGTTGATTTTTTTGCGTGAGTTTGTGTGATTTATTTTCTCTTTATATTTCCTTTCGTACCAAAAAAGCAACAAAAAAATTGTAAAATTTGGCTTAACTTAAAATTTCGTCCAGAAAAAAAGCAAAAAAAAGATTTAAAATTTCGTTGAATTTTAAATTTTGCTGAAAATTTTAAAAGATTTTCGAAATTATAGTTTTTGAATTTTTTTTTTATAAATAAGAGTTTCTTGAGTGTGGTCAACGTGAGTGTGAGTGAAGCTTACGTGAGTGCACGTGAGTTGTTTTAAATTTACTCACGTTATTGTGAGTGAGTGTGAGTAGAAAAAATATGCTCTTGAGTGAGTGTGAGTAGAAAAAAATATGCTCGTGAGCGTGAGTGAGTATGAGTCAAAAATCCCTCACGCGCCCATCTCTAGTCGGCACCAATAATGACTTTTTTGAATTTCGTCGATCGCAGCTCAGTTATGGTTCGTTTTGGTCTTAAAACTCTTTTTTTCAATGTTTAGCCAAATCGGACAAAATTAACGCGTGCTTTTGGGGGGTTAAAGTTTTGCCCTAAAAAAAAAATACCCATACAAACCAAAAAAAAAAAATTTTAATTACACTGTGCTAGTCGCAAAATTTCACAGCTATCCTATACCTTATTTTATACATTATTTGGTTTTGCTGGGTTGAGCATCAACATTTTAAATGGCGAATATCGCGAATACAAGCGCTAACTTCGAAAAACGGCTAGCACCATTGAATTCAGTGTACTCAATTAACTTTGCCAGTAGGGTGCCCAGCTTGTTAAAAAAAAGTGTCAAATTCGAGCACAGTGTTATTATTTTACTTGATTTGCTTATTAATGGCTAAAAATTTTTATTTTGGCGTGATAAATCCTTTCGCTTTAAAATTGACTTAAAAAAAATTAGGGCCGTTTGAATCCTAACCTAAAATTTTTTTTTATTTCATTTTTTGGTTTTGACTTGAAATGATTTTAGCTGAGATGTTGCTTTAAATAATATATATCCACGAAATAATATTATTCCTATCTGTGACATCTTTATCGTGTACTAAAATATATCAAACAAGTAAAAAAGTTAAATTCGGCCTTGCCGAATGTAGTGATACCCTCCAAAATTTCAAAAAGATTATTGGAAAAAACTTTATTTAAAAGGAAATTACTTTCAAAAAAAAAATAATTTAAAAAAAAATTCCGCGAAAAAAAATTTTGGAAAAATATCCGCGATTTTTTTTTTTTTTTTTGTCAAAAAATATGTTCGTACTTGTTAAAATACCATTAGGTGTTCAATTATGTTAACATATGTCAACCAGAAGCCGAATTAAAGCATTTTGTATTTTTAGGTTATATTGAATGTACTGAAATTTTTGAGGTGTGCCTACATTTTCGTTCATAACTTTTGAACCGCTTAACCGATATCGCTCAAATGCAATACCAAACTTCTAGGGAGACCTTCCAATAAATATGTTAAGTTTCAGTCATCTCTGTGCAATATTTTGTCCGTGACAGCATTTTCCACAGACAGACAGACAGACGGACAGACGGACATCGCTAGAATGTCTTAAAATCGATCGGGCATCATGAATATATATATGGGGCATTCCAAGCCAAATCACTCACTTTTAGACCCGACCCCTTTCGATTTATTTTATTTTTGGATATGTTTTAGTCCTTATTAAATGCAACTCGGACACCAATTTTCAGCCTATTATTCCAAGATGGTGTTGAGTAATTCAAAATTGCGATTTTCTCAAAAAAATTAAAAAATTGAAATTTTTAATTAATTTTGACCATTAAAAAATATAGATATTTTAAAAAAAGTTGGACAACGTTTTGTTGGTATTTAAATGTACATAGTTTTAGAAAAAAAATATGAAAAAATTATTCGAAGTAATTATCACTTATTTTTTGACGTTTAAAAATTAAAATCGACTTTTTGAAAAAGTCCGAAACCTTCGATTTTTTTGTAAAAAACTATAAAAATTCTACTCTAAATTACGCAACTTTTAAGCCATAAATCGAGATGTGATCACAATTATTTCTATATTTTTTTTTAATTTTTAAAATTGCACCTTTTATGTTTTGGCTCTGATTTATTTTATATGGAGCTGCAAAAGAAAAAAAAAATGGTAGATACTGACCCTTACTTACCCTAAATATATTCATTTGGAGGTAGATATACGTCTCACAAAAATTTAGGACGATCGGACATGTGTAAGGCGTTTAGCATGGTCCTTGAAGTTTATAAAACGGATTACAAGGAAAAATATGAATTTTTTTCTGTTTTCGCAATTTTTTTGGTAATTTAAGTTAAGTTTTAATTCAAGTGATTACAGAATTACGATATGGAGTAAAATGCCTTTCTAATAAGGTACTAAAACCTAAAATCGGTTGAAAATCAGCCAAGTTATTACAACTTCCCCAGGCATCTAGCGTGTGCCATACAACTTGATTAAAAAATACGAGTCCCTTTTTTTAAATTTATTGAAATTTTCTACTGTAATAACATTTTTTCATTATTCATGTTTCAGTGCAATATTTTTTTGACTTTTCCAAATTTTAAAACAAAAAAAAGAATTTTTTTTTTTCAAATAGAGATTTCAAAAGGGTGTTGAAAATGCAGGCATTTTTAGCACTAATTTAAAAAATGTTAGCAAAACACAATATGAAAAATACTTTTCATCTAATTACATTTGAACTTGAAGAATAAAAAAATGTTATTACAGTAGAAAATTTCAATGAATTTCCAAAATCGTATTATATTGCTTAATCAAGTGTTCTGCCATACGTTAGAAGCCTGGGGAAGTTGTAAAAACTTGGCTGATTTTCAACCGATTTCAGTCTTTGGTACCTTTTTAGAGAGGCATTTTACTCCGTATTATAATTTTGTAACCACTTGAATTAAAACTTAACTTAAAATACCAAAAAAATTGAGAAAACAGAAAAAAATTCATATTTTTCCTTGTAATCGGTTTTCGAAACTTCAAGGCCCATGCGGAACACCTTATCCATGTCCGATCGTTCTTAATTTTTGTGAGGCGTATTTTTGCCTCGAAATGAATATATCTAGGGTAAGTTAGGGTCAGTATCTACCAATTTAGTTTTTTTTTGGAGCACCATATAAAATAAATCTTAGTCAAAAAATAAAAGGTGCAATTTTCAAAATTTGAAAAAAATAGAACAAATTGCGATCACATCTCGAATTATGGCTTAAAAGTTGCGTAATTAAGAGTAGAACTTTTAGACGTTTGTAAAAAAAATCGAAGGTTTCGGACTTTTTCAAAAAGTCGATTTTAATTTTTAAACGTTAAAAAATAAGTGATAACACTCCGGAACACTAAAAAATAAACAAGAGTTACGACCATCATTTCTATATATTTCGGACATGCTCACTCGAATGGCGTACACCGTTTTTCGATGTATGGTACAGTTTTCTTGCAAAATGTCGTTAAAGATTTGCTGATTTCGAGCCAGTTTTTTAACAAAAAAATTTGCAAAGTTAATGATTTATAAATTTTATGGCATGGAAAACAAAGATATGACTTGTAGCAATATTTCTTATGCAAATTTGGTTCAAAGCTTGTTATTGTTTTTAGAGCTAGAATTTCAAAATTTTCAAAATTTTTAGGCAAAAAAATAGTAAAAATTTAATTTTACTTTATGATCAAATTGAAAACATGTTTAAGATTATTTTTTTATTTTATTTTATTAAGAATTACCATATAATTACAAATCATATACTAATTTTACCTAACCGAGAACTGGTAACAATGACCTTCGTCTCGTTGTAGCGAAACAGACCAAGGCCTCTGGTGGGAATCGAACCCACGACCCCCAGACTCATTGGCTAGCACGCTACCAACTAGCCTACTGGGGCGCCTTGTTTAAGATTAAAAATAGCAGATATGGTAGTCAAGCTTTTTTTTTTATTTGGCGCGGGTAGTGATAAAATTTCCGCGGATTCCAAATAAAATGCGTTTTTCTACAATAATTAAGCAAATTTTTGAAAATTTGTGCTCTATTGTGCGGATCGATGTGTAAAACGTAAATTCTGTAACTTTTGAGAAATCGGATATATGCAGATATTTTGTATTATAGAAATGTATAACGTCTCAAATTTGTCATTTCACCTCGACGAAAAGGGGTTAAAGATGCCCGAATTCTCAAAAAATTTACAGAATTTATGTATTTCACTTCGTATAATACAATACAGAAAATTGTTTCCCATATTTGCTAAATTATTTTAGAAAAACTAATTTTCTTTGGAATCCGCGGAAATTATATCACTACCCACGCCAAATGAAAAAAAAAGTTAGACTACCATATCTGTTAGTTTTTATCTATAACATGTATTTAATATAATTATAAAGTAAAAGTTATTTTTTTTTATTTTTTTGCCTTAAAATTTTGAAAATTTTCAAATTTTGGCTTTAAAAACCATGGATTGGTCTGGGGCATGTATGCGTAAAATGCTTATTTTTCATCCGATTTGAATTTCTTTAAGCTTTTTGGAAAGGTAATTTATTACCATTTTCATATTACTTAACAAAAAAATTAACAAAAAATAGTATATACCAATATTTTTCAAAAAACTAGAAAAAACGTGTTTTTTCATCAGATAAGAGTGTCCCAAAACTTCAATCCATTTTCGGCACGAGTTATTTTTATCCGATTGTCTCCAAATTTTGGCTCACTCATTTTTAGATACAAAACTACAATTTAGGACCCTACCACGTATTAAAAAGTGATTTTGAAAAATTACCTTAGTCGTTAGGACACCTTTAGTGGACATATATGGAGCATATATGTCATATATGTTCATTAGAGTGGTCCTTATTTTGAAAATTTTGGATTTTTGTTGCTCCTCAAGCCTGGATTTGTTAAACGATCTAAAACTAGTACCCGATAAAATTTTGAGCCAAATCGGTTAACTCTCTGACTACGCTAAAATCGGTCAAAGTTCCGGGTTTTGGGGAAAAAGGCACTAAATTAAAAAAAAATAAATAAATTAAAAATTTTATGAATATGTTTAAAACAAAATATTTTTTGTTTAACATTTGGCCAAACATACTTAGATAAAAAATATAAAGATTTTGTGATATCGGTAACCCATAAAAATTTGGTAACAAAAAAATTTTTGGAATTTGCAAAATTTTTGAAATCTCCAAAATTATATTTTTCAAATTTTCTCAAACAAAATTGCAGTAAACTTACGATATTTTTTATTAATTTTGTAATGTATTAGTTCGAGTTTAAAATTAAAAAAAAAAAATTGATATCCTTTTTTTAAATTATCGTGTAGACCGATTTCAAAACAGCGGATTTCAAGGAAATATATTTTTTGGTGAAAAATTTAATGAATTTATTTCTTAAAAACTCATATTGTTATATATTAACTAAAACTTAATTTTGTATTACTCCTTTGACCTTTTAATATAAGGCAAAAAAATATTAAAATTCAAGGACATTATTAACCCATTAGATCCGGTGTCTACACTTCAAAATATGGAAGATTTGGAGCTTCATGCCAACATTTTTAAGAAATAGAAGATTAATGTAATAAATTACCATAAGATGATTTCTGTATTCTAATAGAATGTGTGAATGTAACTATAAAATTTTGTATATCTAGGACGTTGTTAACCCATGTTTACCGGTAGTCAAAATTATGGCATTTCTAAACCCATGACGAATAAAAACAAAAAAAACAAGTAAGAAAGTTATAGTCGGTTAAGACCGACCATATGATACCCTACACTAGTGTTTTCCGGAAAATGGGTCCCAAGTCAAAACATGGACCGATTGTATCTGTCTTTTGTTAGATCTTTATTTAGTGTAGAAAACACACACAGATCAATTTTAAGTGGAATTGGTTAATTTTTTTTGTCAATAGATTAATTTAACTGAATATCGGTCGAAATTTTTATATGGGGGACTAAGTCCAAAAATGGTCCAATTATATTCCGATTTGATAAGGTTGCTAAGGTACACGTTTAGCACCTAAAAATTAATTTTTTATCAAATATTTCCATTTTTATGAATTTTGAGGGAATTATGTGAATATCGGGAAGGTGGTTTGTATGGGGACTACCAGAAGGACTGACCCGATTCCTTTGAAATTTGGAATGGTGATTTGTGCATACAAAATTTGATTACTTGCTGAATTTCAAAGCGATATCTATTATAATACGGTTATTAGAGTCATTAAAGCCGAATCCAAAGGGGGCGTTTGTATGGGGGCTAGGTCTTAACATGGACCGATTTTCTCCAATTTCAATAGGCTTCGTCCTTGGGCCAAAAGATGCTTAAGTTTCAAATTTCAGGTCAATTGATTTAAAATTGCGACCTGTATCGTGCTTAAACCGATAGATGGACAGACGGACGGACGGACGGACGGACAGACGGACGGACGGACGGACATCGCTAAATCGACTCAAAAAGTTATTCTGAGTCGATCGGTATACTTGAAGGTAGGTCTAGGACCAATATTTCGGGTAGTTACAAACATCAGCACAAACTCAATATACCCTGTACCACAGAGTGGTGTAGGGTATAAAAATAAATTTATAATTAAAAAAATATGGTCCAATTAAATTATAAAGGGATATAAATTGATAAAGGATTAAATCTTTAATTTTTTTTTTCTAAAATTAACCCTTGAATGCCAAAAAAAAAAAAAATTTTTTTTTTTAATACTACCTCCGTCCCGAAATATTTTTAACATTTCTATAGATTTTTTTGTCCCGAAATAAACTTAACATTTTATTAAGCAGTGTTTTAGTTGAAATAATACAAGATAAAGTTAAAAAAATAATCATATACTAATCTCGTGTACAAAAACTGTAACAAAATTAATTAAAAATATTTGCAAGATGTCCCTATTGCATCCATAATGCATTTATTAAAAACCATTAAAAGGGCCTCTAGCGTAAAATTTCATATTTCATACGCCGCATTTTGTAATAATTTTCATCTTTTCGACCATAGTGGACACCATGCCTGTTTGTAACGTCGAAAACAAGTTGTCTCATTTATCTGGTTGCAGTTAATTGCATCCATTTTGCACGTGATTTGAAAAATTGCAAAGCTATAAAGAATTTTTAAATTATTGATATGTCCCGATATGTAATAACAAAAAAAACAAAGCTTTTTCAAAAAATCCTCCATAATCCCAGCCAAAATATAGAAATGTTAAGATTATTTTGGGACGGAGGAAGTAAATAAGACGAAACCTGAAAAATAATTTTTTTAAAATACATAAAAGCCATGCAATTATAACATTTTAAAAATTAACCCTTAACTGCATAAAAGCAATTTAATTATAAAATTTTGAAAATTAGCCCTTAACTGCACTATAAAATAAATATTATAAATCTTTCAGAATCTTTTGCATGAACAAAATTCATATTATTAAGGTTAAAATGCAGTTAAGGGTTAATTTTCAAAATTTTATAATTGAATTGCTTTTATGCAGTTAAGGGTTAATTTTTAAAATGTTATAATTGCATGGCTTTTATGTATTTTAACAAAATTATTTTTCAGGTTTCGTCTTATTTATTAAACAAAAAAAATATTTTTTTTTTTGGCATTCAAGGGTTAATTTTGAAAAAAAAAATTAAAGATTTAATCCTTTATCAATTTATATCCCTTTATAATTTAATTGGACCATATTTTTTTAATTATAAATTTATTTTTTATTTGTTTTTATTCGTCATGGGTTTAGAAATGCCATAATTTTGACTACCGGTAAACATGGGTTAACAACGTCCTAGATATACAAAATTTTATAGTTACATTCACACATTCTATTAGAATACAGAAATCATCTTATGGTAATTTATTACATTAATCTTCTATTTCTTAAAAATGTTGGCATGAAGCTCCAAATCTTCCATATTTTGAAGTGTAGACACCGGATCTAATGGGTTAATAATGTCCTTGAATTTTAATATTTTTTTGCCTTATATTAAAAGGTCAAAGGAGTAATACAAAATTAAGTTTTAGTTAATATACTTATAACAAAATGAGTTTTTAAGAAATAAATTCATTAAATTTTTCACCAAAAAATATATTTCCTTGAAATCCGCTGTTTTGAAATCGGTCTACACGATAATTTAAAAAAAGGATATCAATTTTTTTTTTTTAATTTTAAACTCGAACTAATACATTACAAAATTAATAAAAAATATCGTAAGTTTACTGCAATTTTGTTTGAGAAAATTTGAAAAATATAATTTTGGAGATTTCAAAAATTTTGCAAATTCCAAAAAATTGTTTGTTACCAAATTTTTATGGGTTACCGATATCACAAAATCTTTATATTTTTTATCTAAGTATGTTTGGCCAAATGTTAAACAAAAAATATTTTGTTTTAAACATATTCATAACTGTTGACAAGTGTGGAATCGTTCAACTGTTGACAAGTGTGGACGTGTTTTAATTTATCTCCGTGCTATTAATTGAATTTTTTTGAAATTGTTCGTAATAGGTATTTTTGTAATATTTTCATGACCACATCCAGGAAAATGAAAATATGGACACAAATGATACCGATTTAATTCGAGGCTCTGCCTCACCGACTGGTGCTGGTCCTAGCACTGGTCTTAGGGTTGCGACCTTGAAGTCCGACCTTGATTCTGGTAGGGGTGCCCAGCCTAATATTGGTGGTAAAAAGAAAAAGAAACTAAAACCATCAAAGGTCAGGCACAACCAGAGACGGCTTTGTTTGAAAATAATTAACAGACTAAGCCAACTTGATGGAACGAAGCTCTCCGAACGTGAGAGGGCGTCGCTATCATGGGCGAAAGGAGTCATTGAAGAACAGGACAAACTTTCGGCAATGCGCGCATCTGACAAACAGAGCGCTGTTTCGGCCTCGTCATCGAAGTCTGGTAAAAGGTTGCGCTCGCCCGACGAGAAACCTTTACCTAAGAGATCTAAGGTGACCGGCAACGTCTGGACTCAGTCTTTTAGTGACGTGGTTAAAGGTAACTTCGTTAGGGCTGTGATAAACAGGCAAAATGGGGATTGTAGTATTCCAAGGGACAAGTGGAGTTTAGTTGAAACTAAACTAAATGAAATCTACTATAGGCTCCTTGAGAGTATGCCTGATTTTCTCCCTACTACTGTCAACGCAGGTTGGTATCAGGGGCGAGTAAAACTCGTTGCTTTTGGGAACGAAAGATCCGCAGCCGTGTTTAAGGTTGCCATTAGCCAAGTGGGAGAGTTATGGCCTGGAGCCAGACTGGACGTTGTGGAAAAACATGATATCCCCTCGCAACCCAGAGCTCATGCATGGATCCCAATGGCTACAAATGACACTGCGGTGATTCTTAAGATGATAAAAGTCTGCAATCCTGACCTTCCAACTCAGAATTGGCAAATTGCCAGATTGGGTGAGATGGAGGGCGCTCGTCGTCAAGCAGTGGTCTTGGTTAATGAGGAATCGCTTCCGCTTTTAGCCAGGACTGACGGCATTATTAGATTTGGATTTTTTCATATAAGAGTCAATGTCTACAAGGGCGACCAGAAGACATTTTGGACGCAGACAAGCCAGTGACAGAGTCGGCTGAGGAGGAGAATCGGGAAAAGGTTGATATTCAGCTGGCCGATTCTATGCTGATGGGAGATGCATCTGGCATTTTTGAAACCGAATCTGGTAACGAATGCGACCTCTGTGATGGCATGGAGGATAAAGCTGATGCCACGATGGGTGACATTCAGGACGAGGCCCATGCAGTGAGGAATTCGGAGAGTTCTGTTGCCTCCGATTCAGAACAGATGGGATATATATCTGGCTTATTCGAAACCGAATCTGGGGACGAATGCGACCTCTTTGATAACACGGAGGATGAAGCCAATAACACGGTGGTGGAAAGGATGGTGGAAATAAAACAAGATGTTGCGGTTCCTACAAATAAACCTCCATCACTGTAAGGCAGCCTCAGTTGCACTCTTGCTGCGCCTGACGACAGGAGCTGTTGACTTGGTTTTTATCCAAGAGCCCTGGGTGCGGGGTGGCAGGGTTTGCGGATTGAAGACCCCCGGGTTTAAGTTGGTGGTTGCCAAAGGTGAGGGCTCACCAAGAGCCTGCATCTTGGCAAAAAATGGCTTAAATATATTCTTTTTATCAACTTTTAGTGATATGGATGTTACAGCGGCTAGCTTAGAGCTTCATGGGAAGTCTATTTGGCTCGCCTCTGCGTATTTTCCTAATCCGGGGTCAATACCCCCGGAGAAGGTTGTCGGTCTAATTCGGGAGTCTGAATCTAGGGGACACCAGTTAGTAGTGTGTTGTGATGCTAATGCACATCATTCGATATGGGGAAGTACAGACACAAATGATAGAGGCGAATCACTTTTGGAGTTTTTGTTAAGCACTAACCTCTATATTTATAACAAGGGTGGTGAACCAACTTTCGTTACAAGTACGCGGCAAGAGGTTCTTGACGTAACACTTGTATCAGATACATTGTCTGATAGAATTGATGACTGGAGAGTTTTGGAAGAGCATTCTTTCTCAGATCATCGCTACATTGAGTTTTTACTCAGGGAGCGTGCCCCGGTTGAGACAGTCTCTAGAAATCTGAGGAGAACAAACTGGGTGAAATATAGGGAGACTTTTTCTTTGCTTTTGGATGAAGTACCCTTATCTAAACCACATAGTTTGGCGCAAATTGACTGTCTGGTTGACCATATAACAAATGTTTGTAATAGGTGCCTGGATGCGTCTTGCCCTTCTGCAAAGCCTAGAGGGAAAAAAAAGCCACCTTGGTGGTCAAATGAGTTGCAGACGAGCAGAGATTCCTGCAGAAAGCTCTTTAATAAGGCTAAATTTTCAAGAGCGGACGAGGACTGGTCTGCATACAGGCTGCAACTTAAGAGTTATAAAAAGATGATCAGAAATGCAAAATGTGATTCTTGGAAAAACTTCTGTGGAAACATAGAAGACGTTTCTGAGGCATCCAGGCTGCGCAAGGTTCTGGCTTCTTCTCCTTGCACCCTGGGATACCTAAAAGATCCTAATGGGGTGTGGTCTTCCTCCAGTGGAGAGTCGCTGGATCTCCTTTTAAACACGCATTTTCCGGGCAATTCCATGACGCCGTTTCAAGCTTTGGAACGTTCTGACGCCCAAGCATCTGAAATTGCTTCGGAAATAATAAATATGCCAACATTAATCTGGGCGATAAAAAGCTTCAGGCCCTATAAATCCCCGGGACCTGATGGTATAATCCCGGCTGAGTTGCAGCAAGTGTCGGACTATATAGCCCCGTTGCTGTATAATCTATACACAGCATGCATCAACTGGTCGTATATTCCTTTAAAATGGAGGGATACCAGAGTCGTATTTATCCCGAAGGCTGGGAAAAGTTCCCACACAGCTCCGAAGGATTTCAGACCAATTAGTCTGTCTTCTTTTTTGTTAAAGACAATGGAACGAATGATAGACTCATATTTGCGTAGAGTGATTGACCCGAGGTTGCTTTCGACAAAGCAACATGCATACAGCAAGGGACGATCAACGGAAACAGCTCTTCATGAGCTCGTTGGTACCATCGAGAGATCGCTTTCGGTAAAGGAGTACACTATGGTGGCCTTTCTTGATATTGAGGGGGCTTTTAATAATGTCATCCCAGAATCGATAATGTTGGCATTGTCTGGTCTGGGAGTAAAGCGTGAAATCGTTTTAATGGTGGAAAGCCTACTTGCCAGTAGACGTATAACGTCTGAATTGGGAGCGTTCGTCATATCTCGATTTGTCAATAGGGGCACACCACAATGAGGTGTTCTTTCGCCGCTTCTTTGGAACCTGGCACTGAATTCAATGCTACTATCTCTAGAAGCACGTGGTTGTCATGTTGTCGCATATGCTGACGATGTCGCGATAGCGGTAAAGGGGAAGCATCTGCCAACATTGCGGGACATTCTTCAGGGTTCTCTGAAAGATCTGTCTAAATGGGCAAGAGACTGTGGTCTAGGAGTTAATCCTAGTAAAACAGAGCTTGTTTTATTTACAAGGAAAAATAAGATTCCTGCTTTCGATCCTATTTCTCTGGACGGTACTGAAATCACCTTCTCAGATGGAGCCAAGTATCTTGGAGTGTTTCTAGATAGGAAGCTGAATTTCAGGCGTAATATTGAAGAACGGGTGAGAAAAGCAACGATTGCTTTGTATTCCTGTAAAAGGGCCATTGGAAAACGATGGGGTTTTAGCCCTCAAGTCGTTCATTGGATCTATACAGCAGTGGTGCGTCCAATTTTGCTGTATGGAATCATTGTCTGGTGGCCTGCTTTAGAAACAAAGGCGAATTGTGTCTTTATCACGAAGGTACAGAGAATGGCGTCAATGTGCATCACTGGTGCTCTTCGTACTACACCTACGGCTGCATTAGAAATCCTCCTTCACCTGATACCCTTGGACATATTGGGTAGGCAGTATGCAGCTGCGTCGGCAATTCGACTTAATAGCACGCTGCAATGGAGGAGCAGCGATTGTGGCCATAGCGCGATCTTGAAAAAGATAACAATACCACAAAATGTGGATTGTGCTCCCTCTTTGAGCCTCTTTGAGCGCCACTTTACCACTATGATACCATCCAGAGAGTCTTGGATGGGGGATACTCCGGGAAGTGGAGCTACGATAAATTTTTACACAGATGGATCGAGGCTGCACGAACAAGTGGGCTTTGGGGTCTATTCGGAAGAGCTTGGATTGAGCCTGGCTCGTAGATTGCCAGATCATTGCAGTGTTTACCAGGCAGAGATGCTGGCAATAAAGGAAGTGGCTGACTGGTTGAGTTGCAATGTCTTGTCTACAACCGCAGTCAACATCTATACTGACAGTCAAGCCGCGGTCAAGTCCCTGGATTCAATGTTTCTGAAAACAAGATCTGCCCTTAACTGCCGCACGTCTTTAAATGAGATGGCCAAGCAGTTTAACATACGACTCATATGGGTCCCAGGGCACAGAGACATTCCAGGGAATTGCAAAGCCGATGAGCTTGCAAGACTAGGAACTACCTTACAGGTTCCAACAGAATTGGAATGTGTTGGTATGCCTCTAGAAACTTGCAAGCAAAACCTACGGCTTTGTTCTGCGACGGAGACTAATCAAAGATGGGCAAATGGATGGACGTGTGAGACAACACGACTGATTTGGCCTTCTCTTAATCAGGGGCGCACAAGTGAGCTGATATCGCTTCCAAGAGGAGAGATTTCGACGGTGGTTTCTATAATTACCGGACACTGTCTTATAGGGAAGCACGCAGAGCGATTAAATGTGCTGTCGAATGACTTTTGCCGAAGTTGCATGGATGAAGAGGAGTTGGAAACTATCGAACACTTTATTTGCCATTGCCCGGCACTTTCTGGTCAGCGACTTGCTTCACTGGGATCTAGGGAGCTGTACGATCTTTCTGATTTGTCGGATGTCAAAATTCAACATCTAAGGAGTTTCATAAGAAGCTCAAACTGGTTTAACGACAGGGACTAGTAGGGGAACCTATTACGATCCCGTGGACCTCAGAGTCTACGTGTGTTGACGTAAAACGTCAGCAGCCACTTACAACCTAACCTAACCTAACCTAACCTAACATATTCATAAAATTTTTAATTTATTTATTTTTTTTTTAATTTAGTGCCTTTTTCCCCAAAACCCGGAACTTTGACCGATTTTAGCGTAGTCAGAGAGTTAACCGATTTGGCTCAAAATTTTATCGGGTACTAGTTTTAGGTCGTTTAACAAATCCAGGGCTGAGGAGCAACAAAAATCCAAAATTTTCAAAATAAGGACCACTCTAATGTTCATATGCCCTCATTTTACGTATATGGACATATATGTTGCAAATATGACCATATATGCCTTCATACAGTATCATATATATTCATGTATGCTACATATATGGACATACATGACGCTGTATGAACGCATATATGATCATATTTGTACCATTTTTCACCGGGTGGTCAAAATTAATTGAAAATTTTAATTTTTCCATTTTTTTAAAAAAATCGCCATTTTGAAAAATTGATTACTCAACACCATCTTGGAATAAAAGGCTGAAAATTGGTGTCCAAGTTATTTTTAACAAGAACTAAAACATATCCAAAAATAAAATAAATCGAAAGGGGTCGGGTCTAAAAGTGAGTGATTTGGCCTGGAATGCCCCATATACTTTATGTGGTCCTAGACCAATATTTCGATGAGTTACAAACGGAATGACAAACTTATAAATACCCTCTATCACTAAGTGGAGGGTATAAAAATAGCAAAAATTAACTTTTTACACTTTTTCGTTTGGGTCTAAAAAATCTATATTTATGTTTTTAGCCAAATCGGATAATCTTAACCAGTGCCGCTTGGTGGTTGAATAAACCCCCCAGAGGCAAGGGTTAAATTTGTCCGATTTGGCTAAAAATTTAAATATAGAGTTTTTAAACCCAAAAGAACCATAATTTGCCCGGAAATAGACGAAATTCAAAATAAGTAGGAATAATATTATTTCGAGGATATAAATCATTAAAAACAACATCTCAGCTAAAATCCTTTTAAATTAAAAAAAAAAAACATCTCAGCTAAAATCCTTTTAAGTCAAAACAAAAATTTAGGGTCCAACAGCCCTAAATTTTTTTTAAGTAAATTTTGAACCGGAAGGTTAAAAAAAAATTAAAAAATCGAAAAAAAATTTTAGTTTGTATGGGCAAAAATTTGTTTGGGCCGACCCCCCAACATTTTTTCTGAAGATACCAATAACCTATCTTCAATTTCTAAAGGTGTTTTCATGCAATATCTCATGGCATTATGTAAAATTTCTTAAATAATGGGATATATCTTATAGAATGGGCAATATCTTATAGAATGGACGATACATATTTTTAGCGTAAGTCTCCTTTTAGATGAAATTTTTTTACTTCACCAATTTAAAGCATTTAAACAATTTAAATTATTAAAAAATCGTAAATTCGTAGATTTCCTAAAAAAAGCCGCGAGCGTGACCTTAAGATTTTATTTTTAAAATCCCCAAAAAAAACCGAAATTTGTTTTGATTAAAAGGAACAAATTTAGGGGGTAAGACCTAAAAAAAAAGAAAAAAAAAAGGTGGCTCCCTTTTGTCCATTTTATTTTAGCAGGGTCTCAGTCAAGCAGGTTTGGTAATTACAGTTATCAGCTCAATCTCATTAAACCCTAGTGAAGGAGTACACAAATAATTTAACAAATATTATACACTTGAACTCGGGATCAAGTGTATCAATTGTGTTTAAACGGTATTTCTGTGTGTATGGTTTTTGAGTGTAAGATGTTGTTGTTGGTGTAATTTTTTTGGAGTGACAATAACACTGTTTTAAGTTTATTTAAAAAAAATATATAAAAAAATAATGTTAAAAATTTCAATTCCTTGAAATCGGCGAAAAAGTAAATGAAGTGGAAGGATACCCCTACTTTTTGTAAATTTAATTTTAAGGACATATTCAACAAATGACTTGTAAAAAAAAAAATACTCGTGGGGTAGCACAAAAATTTGTTTCATTCAAGATACAAATTCGTGTTGCACAGTGTAATTTCTTATTTTTCTATCTAGTCGAGTTAAGTGACTCAACTCGAACTTATAAATCTCTTAAATTTTTAATTTCCATATCTTTTTACAATCAATTTCTTAAATTATGCTTAATTTATTTAATTTAAATTTGCATAAAATCGATTTTATTCTGCTTATTTACTACTCCATCTGCATATAATTTAAGACAAATTATCATTTATCTCATAATAAAACAAAAAAAAAGAAAAACTTATGTCTGTTAACTGCATAATTTATTCAAAATAATAACGCACTTACATCATCATGACAAATTATTAAAAAAAAAAATAAAAAATATTTCAGCATTTAACAAACAATCATTGTGGTCGTTATAATAATAAAAATAAGAAAACTCATATAAAATATGAGACAAGAAAATGAAAAAATTAATTAAATTGTGACCGACAACAATTTTTATCATCTTGCCTTTAAAATAACATTTAACATCTTATTAAAAGCATCTACGACACACAGATAGACCGACCGACAGACAGACACATTCAACGACCGAGAGCAAACATAAAAAGGACATTATTATTAGACCTCCTCGCAACTCATAAAAAGAAATAAAACAATGAAAGTTTGTTGGATATCTGGATCAATTGGGGAAGAAAATATGTTTAACGCTTATACAGACACAGTGTAAGCCTTAAAAGATGTTGCTGCTATTGTTAATACTTGTTGGTTGTCTGTATATAGTTAAATATGTATGATTAGAGTGGCAATTTTTTCGTATGGCCAAAAAGTTTTTCTTTTGATTTTACATTTTTAGGCAAATTTTTATACTACACAGAAAAAAATAAAAAAAAATTTATTAAAAAATTCGTCGATTTAATTAAAAAAATAATAAAATCCGGACCATTCACTAAAATGCGCATATAAATTAAAACTATTTGTATGTCGTTAATTAAAAATAAATGGATATTTATTTAATTAAAAATTTAATACTATAAATTAAAAAATTTAATTTAAATTAAAAAAAAATAATAATTAAAATTTTAAATATATAAACTAAAAATTTAATTAAAAAAATGGAAACAAATTAAAATTTTAATTGTATAAATTAAAAAAAATATAAAAATAATTAATTTTTAAAAAAATAAATAATTTAAAAAAAAAAAAAAAATTAAATAAAAACGTTAAAAAAAATATTTTTTCAAACTTTACCAAATATATTTATGCCGTAAAGACATGCTCACTGAGATAATTTTATAAAGTTAATTATAAACCTTTTGTATACATACACATAAAACTATAAACAAAACGAGAATTCAAAAAACTATATGAGAAATAAAAAACTTCAAAAAACTGTTTATACTTCTGTATTTGTTTTTGTAAGTAAAACAATGCAATAGAAAAACACATACTCGCACACACGAAAAACAAAAAAAAAAAAGAGGTAAAGCTGAAAAATTAATTAAACAATTAATTATATTAATTAAATATTTAATTAATATTAAATAAAAAAAAACTATTAAAATGTTTATTAAAAATAGTTAAAAATTTGATACAACAATTAATTATATTAATAAAAAAATTAATTGATATTAAATTAAAAAACAATTAAAATTGTAATTAAAACAAAATATACGGTATTATTTTCTGTGAACAGGAAAAAAAAATTAGTAAATTTTTAATACTATTGAGTAAAAAATTACTCAATTTTGCAACAGTAAACGATTTAATAGTATTGAGTAAATTTTTAATAAAAAAATATTAAATGTTTACTAAAAAGTTTTAGAAAATTTTTAATGGAGACAATTAAAAATTTAATTAAAAATTTTTCTATTTTTTAAGTAACTTTTTAATTGTGTCAACCCGAGTAAAAAAGATTATATATGTTTATATTTAATTATATAAAGACATCATATATATTCATATAGAATTTGATGCGAAAAATGAGTCGATAAAACCATATAAAGTTGCATTAAATTTGATATAATTTGATGTGATTTTAATATAATTTTATATGATTTGATGCGAAAATTGGCCCCTTTTTTAGAAAAATTTATTCAATTATATATAATTAAATAAAAAAAAATCAAAAAAAAAATATTTTTAATAAAAAAAATCCCAAAAAAAAATTTATATTAAATTATATATAAAGTACTTAGATTTTTTTTATTAATTTTGCATTATATATAATAACATATAAAATTAAAAAAAAAATGTTTAAGGTTTAGTTTTGGAACTTGAAAAAAAAAATTTTTTCTGGACTTCGAAAAATTTTCAAAAGTTATATCAAATTAAATATAAAGGACTTAGATTTTCTTTTTTAATTTTACTCATATAAAATTACATATGTTTCAGAAAAAAGTTGCATAAAGTTTTATATAAAATGTCTTCAAATATTTTGTTATATTAAATTATATAAAAAAACAGAAAAAATTTTATATTTCATATGTAATTATATAAACTCAATCTAATCATATGTTATTATGTATAACTTAACATTTTTTTTTTATATAATTTTATATAAGAAAAAATACGAAGTGTAAATATATATAATCTTATATGATAGCAAAACAATTTACGCGTAAATTTATGAAATAATATATGTTTATATAAAAATAAGTAAAATTATAT
Organism: Pegoplata infirma; assembly: GCA_963921195.1. NCBI lineage: Eukaryota > Metazoa > Arthropoda > Insecta > Diptera > Anthomyiidae > Pegoplata > Pegoplata infirma. Next base: position 49,960,232 of record OY992539.1, on the reverse strand, counting down.
ATAATCTTTTTTACTCGGGAAGTAAAATTTTTTTGAAAATTTATCAATTTATTTTTTTAAAAAGTTTAAAAAAGTTTAAAATTTTTTTTTTTTTAAATGTTTTTTTAAACTTTTCCAAATATATTTAGTTCCAAATATATTTATGACATAGAAAAATTTTATAAAGATTATTTCAAACTTTCATATACATGTACAAAAAACTATAAACTAAGTGAGTGAGAATTCAAAACACGACGAGAATAAAAAAAATAAAATAAAATATTAAATTTTGTATTAAATTATTAACTCAATTTTTTTTTTTAAATTTTAAGTAAATTTTTAATTGCGTCAATTAAAAAATTACTCAAATCTTATCTAAACATTTAACCAAGTGATTACTCAATTTGTTTTTTCAATACCATAGTAAAAATATTATGCTAATTTTGCTAAATAGATCTAATTTGATCCGTACAATCGTTGTATCAAATAATATCTAATTGTATTACTTTAGATCAAAATATATAAAAATTGATACAATTTGATCCTGAATTTGGTAAAATCTAATTTAATTATATCAAGTTGATCTTATAATATCTATTTTTATACAATTTGATGAGCAAAACCAAAATACGAATCTAATCATATATGTAGCAATATCTAACCATATAAAGGGGATCAACCGTATCAAAATGATAGATATAATTTTATATAAATTTATACGGAAGCATATTAACTCATATAAAATTATATCAAATTATATATGATTATATCAGAAATTTTTTACTCGGGCTATAAAAAATATATTTTGCAATACATCATATCAATTAATTTTAATGTGCTGGACAAAAATATCCAAAACAAAAATCGTGAAATGGGTCGAACAGTTATCGATATTTAATATTTGCAAAAAAAAAAATGTCGTTTAGAGCTAGAGATAATCTTCCATTTAAACTGAGTTTAAACCAAATCTACCTTTTTTAAAACGTACTGCTGTTTGATCTCAGTTTTAAATTTTTGGAAAATTTCCACCAAAATTTTCAGTTTTTAAAAAATTTAAATATAAAAAACAATTATTTTGCTGAAATTTTAAATTTCTGAAACCGTACGGACGGTTTTCGAGATCTCGCCGTCCATCAGTCCATCCTTCTGTATGTTGTCTAAACTAAAAGAGCTAGTCTCCTGAAGTTTGACACGAATATGTCTTATGGTCATTGACTGGTTAAGTTCGGAAATGGGCAAAATCGGCTGAGGGGGAAAAAGTTCCCAATTGAAGAATCAAACCAACCACTAAGAAATCTGTATATTTACAGGTTTTTTTGAATTTTTGTTAATCAAGTCAAACATTTTTATGTCAGAAGACTTTCAAGGTCCTGTACTTTATATCCAAGGGACTAAACATTTTTTTTTTGCCCGACCCCATTTTGTGGCCGGGGATATAAAAAAAAATGTTTTAATAATGATAAAATTGTATTACTTAAGGGCAAAAATCATAATATATTAATTGCCAACATTTATCGAGAGGGGAAAGTGTCCCAACCCCCCACAACGCACCTTATCCCCACCATAAAAGGCTCCTGCCGGACGCACGTGTTAATTTAAGCCGATTTTCCTCAAATCGTACCACGTAGTTTTAAGGTCTAGTAAACTAAAAATTTATCCGGACACTTGTCAAAATCAAATGTTAAAGAAAAACTGCCACTCTATTGCATGATTGTTGTTGCTGTTATATTTTATGTTTTTGTTGTGGACTTCCACGCATTTACAGTGATGGTTAAATCAATAGAGGATTCAGGGTAAAACGTGAGCAGAAAAAAATTTTAATTGGATCAGAGATAGAAAATAAAAGTTCTGAAATGATAACAAAGATTAATAAAAAAAAGTACTTTTTCGAAAAGGACGGTACTTATATTAATGAAAAAAGTACTAAAGTATCGACTTTTCGTAAAATTGAGTCAAATATTTTTGACAATGGATTTTTTGCTTTTATTTAAAGACTTTTAGCTCATTCTTGTATCTCCGGGGCTTTAAAAATTAATTTTTGTATTCTTAAACGCAAAAAGATATAATAACAAAATTTTGTTGCCGAGACTGAAAATAAAAAAAAATCGGACCTTAAAAAGTTTTCCAACAAGAAAAGTATCACAACACCGATTTGCCTAAATTTTAAATTTATTCAAAAAACTATTTTAAGGTTAGAGTGTCTCGGGATTTAGATGTTGGATTTTTGAGCTATGATGTTTTTTGCAAAAACTCATAAAAATTCAGCATCTTTAAAAAATTGTTTTTCTTCGTGAAAATATGTATGAGGGGGGGGGGGGGGGGGGGGTTTATGTGAACACATACCCTACAATACGCATATGATTATGAAATAAGCTTTGTTAAATTAAAGTAGACCCGAATTTTTGTTTCGGACGATATTTGTGTTAGTTCGGTAATTACGGAATTTTTCCGAAGAAGAAACACTTATATGGCCGATAAGCCAAGACACCACATTCTAAAACTTTAGGCAAATTCTTTTTTAAAGACTATTTTCTCCAATTTGTGTTTCCCCCCTTTTACGTTTTGGCGTAACTGATTTTGGTGTTCAATTTATTTGGCACAGCACTGTAGATAATTTTATAGACAACAGCAACAAATACAGGGACAGCAATGACAATAACCAGCATCAAATATTTTATATTATGTTATTGTCTGTATACTAAAATAATAGTTAAACAGAATCTTTTGAAAATGAACGGCTAGATTATCTTTAATATCAGTATTTATAATTTTCCGGATTTCTATTTAGTTTTCATGACGTTTTATTTATATGTGAATTTTTTTGAATTTTATTTTCGAATTGATCTTATTTCTGAATTTTTATACCCTAATAAATTTTCCAAAATTTCTGTGTTTTCTTTAAATTATCCGACAATTTATTAAAATTTTCAGATTTTTTCAAAATTTTCTTTAATTTATGAATAGGTTTTATTAATAAATGCTAAATTTTGAGTAGGATTATTCTAGCTCGAGGTAATTATTTCTTTACTAAATAAAATCATTAATACTTTTCAAGATTATTAATTTTCTATTTCAAATTTATTTATGTTGCTCATTTTTGCAAGACTTAGCCGACACGTGTTTCGGAATTTGTCAGATACCATTGTCTAGACTATTTAGCAAATATAAACTTCATATACTAAAAGTAGCATTACACTCATAAAAAATGCCTGCGAATTTTGTACTCTTGCCCAAAACATTAAATCATGATAATGTTTTACGGAAGATTTGGGTGTACTTGCCAAAGCAAAGTTTTCTTAGAAAAAATAATCAAGGAGTATCAATACTAAAGAGATCTGAACTCGCTCTTCTTCTGTTAAAGCCGCTCTTAAATTCCCTTTGCTAAGTCCGCCATCGAACTGGACGTTTGATCAAACCAAAAAAAATCCCTTAAGTTCGATATAAACAAAAAAAAAAGTGTTGCAGTTTGGCGATTTTCAGACTAAAGCTAGCGTTTTTTTTTTTCATCTAGCTGTAAAAAAAGGTTTTTTTTGTGGATTAGCGGGAAATCCAATGACTTTTTATTTGCTGACAATTTGTTTTAAACACTTTTAAAGGTATTTCCTAAATAATATTAACATAAAAATTATAAATTGATACATTTTTTTTAAATTTATTAAGCGCTTTTTCGATATAAAAAGTTAGCATTATTAGTCAAACCAATAATGTTAATTTAACATTATCGTATTTTCCTCGTCTAACAGTTTTCGTACCTTCTGTTAAAAAGTTCCAAAATATTAAGAGCGGGAGACAAAGAGCTTGAAATAATGTTATATTGCTTTGGTATTCCATGCAAAACGAATTGAAATGTGATAAAAAGAAAATTGATGAACAAAAAATCTGATAAAAAAAAATTGATAAAAAAAAGCAAAAAAAAAGGTTTGTTGAAAAAAAAAAATACGGAAAAAAAAAATTGATGAAAAAAAAAATTGATGAAAAAAAAAATTTATGGAAAAAATAAAATTTGATGGAAAAAAATGGACGAAAAAAAAATAATGAAAAAAAAAATTAATGAAAAAAAAAATTTGATGAAACAAAAAAAAAATTGGTGAAAAAAATTAGGGAAAAAAATTTGATGAAAAAAAAATTTATGAAAAAAAATTAATAAAAAAAAGTAAAATAAAAAAAAAAACAATTTTATGAAAAAAAAAAAAAAAATTGATGAAAAAAAAAAATTTGATGAAAAAAAAAATTGATGAAAAAAAAATTTGATGAAAAAAAAAAATTTTATGAAAAAAAAAAAATTTGATGTAAAAAAAAAAATTTTTTTGTTGAAAAATATTATGTTACTTTTTATTCAGCAGCTGGTGAAAAACGGTTTTATTCACCACAAGGTGAATTATTATCCAAGTTACAAACCAAAGTTATTAAAATTTTTGGTTTTAAGAAAATGAAAATTGTAATTCTTGTTTTCTTTTTCGTTAATTGTTAGCTTATATAGTCAAACTCAGGTGGCGTCCTGCAACTTTTTTAAAATTAGACACCTTAAAAACATTATCATGTTTAAAACCTTGTAATATTACAAGAAAATTGTGTAACTTTTTCTTCTACATCCTTTTTGACAAGAATAGGAAACGTTATCACGTCACCGATTTCTGAAAATTAATTAAACTTCATTTGACGGGGAAAATAATTTTTGTTTAAGTATTTGTATACTCAATTATGTGTGTTGACTGTATATAATTTTATATATATACACTTGTTTATATAAACATGTATACTATATAAACAAATATCCTCAGACAAATAACACAAACATTGAAGCTCGTTGCCCTCTCGAACTTAAATAAAATATTGTATATTAAAACAAAAATAAAACTGTAATACACACTATAATACACACAGACAGACATACTTTATATACAAACATTTTGTATAGTAGAAATGTATGTATGGATGTATTTTGTAAATAAAACCATGAAAACCTCAACAATAATAAACAATGTGAAAGTCATAAAAACCAGATACATAAACAGATTTTGTTTGCTTTTTTTTTCTACTTCTCAATACATATTTAAATAAATGATTTTTTTTTTGTAACATTTTTAATAGAGTAATCGGAGAAGTTTTTCGAATGCCATATTTTTTTTTATAAAAATGTGTAACAAATCAAAACATGGGTGTGGGACCTAATAAAGATTCTTAATAAATATAAAGATGATCTGGAGATGACATTTTTCTAACATAAGTGCAATGAACTTCTCTGGACCTCTGAAATTTGGTCCTAGAAAGTTTACATTGTAAACAAAAATAAAAGTTCCTTGCTAAGCTGAAACAAGATAACACAAGCAATTTACAAAATTCTTATGAAATTTAATATTCAAATGCGATTTTCTCGAAATAAAAACGAACAAGTAAGAAAGCTATATTCGGCAGTGCCGAATCTTTAAATACCCTCCACCAATGTGATGATTTAAAAAACAAAAAAGTTTGTTTTATTTATACCTCAGGAAATAAAAAAGTATCAAAAAGTTTACTTTCGGTACTTTTAATAAAAGGTACTTTTTTTTTATAAACGGTACTTTTAATGAAAGGTACTTTTTATAAAAGGTACTTTTTATTAGAGGTACTTTTTATAAAAGGTACTTTTTATAAAAGGTACTTTTTATAAAAGGTACTTTTTATAAAAGGTACTTCTTATAAAAGGTACTTTTTATAAAAGGTACTTTTTATAAAAGGTACTTTTTATAAAAGGTACTTTTAATAAAAGGTACTTTTAATAAAAGGTACTTTTTATAAAAGGTACTTTTTATAAAAGGTACTTTTAATAAAAGGTACTTTTTATAAAAGGTACTTTTTATAAAAGGTACTTTTTATAAAAGGTACTTTTTATAAAAGGTACTTTTTATAAAAGGTACTTTTTATAAAAGGTACTTTTTATAAAAGGTACTATTTATAAAAGGTACATTTTATAAAAGGTACTTTTTATAAAAGGTACTTTTTATAAAAGGTACTTTTTATAAAAGGTACTTTTTATAAAAGGTACTTTTTATAAAAGGTACTTTTTATAAAAGGTACTTTTTATAAAAGGTACTTTTTATAAAAGGTACTTTTTATAAAAGGTACTTTTTATAAAAGGTACTTTTTATAAAGGTACTTTTTATAAAAGGTACTTTTTATAAAAGGTACTTTTTATAAAAGGTACTTTTTATAAAATGTACTTTTTATAAAAGGTACTTTTTATAAAAGGTGCTTTTTATAAAAGGTACTTTTTATAAAAGGTACTTTTTATAAAAGGTACCTTTTATAAGGGTACTTTTTATAAAAGGTACTTTTTATAAAAGGTACTTTTTATAAAAGGTACTTTTTATAAAAGGTACTTTTTATAAAAGGTACCTTTTATAAAGGAACCTTTTATAAAAGGTACTTTTTATAAAAAATACTTTTTGAAAACGGTACAGAATTTTCGGAAAGAAATGAATGTTTTATTTCACTAAAGGATCCTACATTCTAAATTTCAAGTTTGAATAAAATTTCAGTAAATAAAAAAAGTACCAAAAGTACTTGTTTACCCATTTTACCTCAGTAGAATCAACATTAGCAAAACCCGAGCCTTAGTGAACCTTTTTTCCGGAAGGTGAACCGACATTGCAAATTTCCATTTTCTAGTACCATTATTTAAGGAAATATAAAATGTAACAAGAGTACCTATTTTTACCCTTTTTACCCTATTAGAAAAATCATTGGCAATAACCCAGCCTTAGGGGATCTATATTCCGGGAGGTGAACATACAGTCCAAATTTCAAGTCTATATGACAATTTTTAAGGAAATATAAAAGGTGCCAAAAGTACAGATTTTTTCCCTTTTTACCCTCTTAGAATCAAGATTGGCAATAATCCAGCCGTACTGGATCTATATTCTAGGATGTGAACATACTGTCCAAATTTCAAGATTTAAAAGCTACCAAAAGGACAGTTTTTTACCATTTTTACCCCCTTACCATTGGCTAAACTGCAGCCATAGTGGATCTATATTGAGGGAGGGTAACATACAGTCCAAATTTCGAGTCTCTATGACCATTATATCGGGAGATATAAAAAGTACCAAAAGTACAGTTTTTTACCCTTTTTACCCCCTTAGAATCAACATTGGCAAAAATCCAGCCTTAGTGGATCTTTATTCCGGAAGGTCAAACTACAGTCCAAATTTCAAGTCTCTAACTTCAGCGGTTTGGACTGGGCGATGATGAATGTGTATGTCAGTCAGTCATATTACTCTTTTATATATATAAATTTTCCGGATTTGGGCGATTTTTGCCATAAAGTTTATTTCTGTCTTTTATTATTTAACAAAATTTATTTTTTTAAATGAAAACATTTTTTTTTTAAGAAATCCGAACAAAATTGAATTTTGGCGATATTTTACATCCGATTTGGCGACAAAGCCAAAAAAAAGTCTGGCAACCCCGTTAATATGACGAAGCAAAAAATTGACACACACACACATGCTATATAAAAATAACTATTAATTTTTTCTATTATTACTTAACGAACTGTTTTTTAATTAAATTTAGATTTTGTTTTACATATTTTAAAGCTTTTTTGTAAAGATTTTTTTCCTTTTTCTCAGTTTTTTTTTTCATTTCCGTTTTCTGTCTTATGTATCACACAAAATATGAGTTCATTTAGGGTTATGTTATGATTTCAACAGACAGACAGACAGACAGACAGACAGACAGACAGACAGACAGACAGACAGACAGACAGACAGACAGACAGACAGACAGACAGACAGACAGACAGACAGACAGACAGACAGACAGACAGACAGACAGACAGACAGACAGACAGACAGACAGACAGACAGACAGACAGACAGACAGACAGACAGACAGACAGAGAGACAGACAGACAGACAGACAGACAGACAGACAGACAGACAGACAGACAGACAGACAGACAGACAGACAGACAGACAGACAGACAGACAGACAGACAGACAGACAGACAGACAGACAGACAGACAGACAGACAGACAGACAGACAGACAGACAGACAGACAGACAGACAGACAGACAGACAGACAGACAGACAGACAGACAGACAGACAGACAGACAGACAGACAGACAGACAGACAGACAGACAGACAGACAGACAGACAGACAGACAGACAGACAGACAGACAGACAGACAGACAGACAGACAGACAGACAGACAGACAGACAGACAGACAGACAGACAGACAGACAGACAGACAGACAGACAGACAGACAGACAGACAGACAGACAGACAGACAGACAGACAGACAGACAGACAGACAGACAGACAGACAGACAGACAGACAGACAGACAGACAGACAGACAGACAGACAGACAGACAGACAGACAGACAGACAGACAGACAGACAGACAGACAGACAGACAGACAGACAGACAGACAGACAGACAGACAGACAGACAGACAGACAGACAGACAGACAGACAGACAGACAGACAGACAGACAGACAGACAGACAGACAGACAGACAGACAGACAGACAGACAGACAGACAGACAGACAGACAGACAGACAGACAGACAGACAGACAGACAGACAGACAGACAGACAGACAGACAGACAGACAGACAGACAGACAGACAGACAGACAGACAGACAGACAGACAGACAGACAGACAGACAGACAGACAGACAGACAGACAGACAGACAGACAGACAGACAGACAGACAGACAGACAGACAGACAGACAGACAGACAGACAGACAGACAGACAGACAGACAGACAGACAGACAGACAGACAGACAGACAGACAGACAGACAGACAGACAGACAGACAGACAGACAGACAGACAGACAGACAGACAGACAGACAGACAGACAGACAGACAGACAGACAGACAGACAGACAGACAGACAGACAGACAGACAGACAGACAGACAGACAGACAGACAGACAGACAGACAGACAGACAGACAGACAGACAGACAGACAGACAGACAGACAGACAGACAGACAGACAGACAGACAGACAGACAGACAGACAGACAGACAGACAGACAGACAGACAGACAGACAGACAGACAGACAGACAGACAGACAGACAGACAGACAGACAGACAGACAGACAGACAGACAGACAGACAGACAGACAGACAGACAGACAGACAGACAGACAGACAGACAGACAGACAGACAGACAGACAGACAGACAGACAGACAGACAGACAGACAGACAGACAGACAGACAGACAGACAGACAGACAGACAGACAGACAGACAGACAGACAGACAGACAGACAGACAGACAGACAGACAGACAGACAGACAGACAGACAGACAGACAGACAGACAGACAGACAGACAGACAGACAGACAGACAGACAGACAGACAGACAGACAGACAGACAGACAGACAGACAGACAGACAGACAGACAGACAGACAGACAGACAGACAGACAGACAGACAGACAGACAGACAGACAGACAGACAGACAGACAGACAGACAGACAGACAGACAGACAGACAGACAGACAGACAGACAGACAGACAGACAGACAGACAGACAGACAGACAGACAGACAGACAGACAGACAGACAGACAGACAGACAGACAGACAGACAGACAGACAGACAGACAGACAGACATACAGACAGACAGACAGACAGACAGACAGACAGACAGACAGACAGACAGACAGACAGACAGACAGACAGACAGACAGACAGACAGACAGACAGACAGACAGACAGACAGACAGACAGACAGACAGACGGACATCGCTAGATCGACTTAAAATCGATCAAGGATCATGAATATATATACTTTATGGGGTCCTAAACCAATATGTCAATGTGTTACATACGGAATGACAAACTTATATATACCCTCTATCACCAGAGTGGAGGGTATAAAAACACGCGTCTGTTTTTTTTTTGTGTGGATAGACAAACATCTAAACCAGTGATGGCCATTTTTGTAATTCCTATTCCCGCGGGAATTGGCTAAAAAATGCTGCTTGTGCAGTGTCGGCACACTGTTGCTTGAGCAAATTTGTTGACTTTTCGCTTGCTACTACCCACACAAGCATAAATGTTATAGTATGTGTGTGCGCACCACTGATCTCAACTTAAAAAAAAACAAGTGAGAGTGTAAAATTCGGCTGTGCCGAATCTTTTATACCCTCCAAAATGTAAAAAAATAAAAAATTGTCAGAGGCGTTTTTTTGGGGTTGGGGGGGGGGGCGATGGGGGACTTTGAGAGGAACTTCCTATCGCGATAAATATACCAAATATTTCATTTATTTAACAAAAATACAAAAAAAAACATGTAAAAAAAGTGTAATTTTTCAGCGGTTGGTTCAGTTCTTCAAGGGGGAACTTTTTTCCCCCGGCCCGATTTTGCCCATTCAAGAACTTAACCTGCCTATGAACATAAGACATATTTGTGCCAAACTTCAGGAGTCTAGCTGTTTTATTTTGGACTGCATTGTGTTATCTACAGACAGACGGACGGACGGACGCACAGTGGGAAAAAACACCAATCTGGCAGGAAAAAAATATCTTCTAAACTATTGGGCTGATCCGATAACAATACTTGGAGATTTTATAGCTAAGGATATGAGCTTTTTGAATAATGAATAATAAGAAACTGTTTTTCAATACAGGGTGCCCCAAAAGGTGTTATATACGACTACCTCAGGAGTAGTTTTTTTTGTGTACCTGTTAGCTGTGGAAAATTATGTTTAAAATAAGAATTTTATACTTTTTGAAAAGTAAATGGTGTTATCAAATATTGTAAGTGAAATCTGATAACATTTGGACATATACCCTACATCCAGCATATAACTAAAATGGGAGTCTTAGCACCTGATTGCATAAGCTGGCGCGGATCCACGGGGGGGGGAAAAAGGAAATTTCCCCCCCCCCAAACCAAATTCGAAAGAAAAAAGGAAAAAAAAGAAAAAAAAAAGAAAAAAGAAAGAAAGGGAAAGAAAAGAAAAGAAGAGGGAAAAAGGAAATTGTAAAGGAAATAATCTGAACAAAAAAATATATGAAAAATCTCCACAGACTGAAAAAATGTTAAAGAATACTCAAATTTTTCGATAGAAAAAATGTCGCGGAATGTTAAAATTTTTCTATATGAAAAAAAAAATTGAGAAATCTTTTCAAGGAAAAAATTTAGAATTTTTTAATTTGTCTATGTGATAAAACTTTTCCAAAATTTTTTGAATTTTTCTAAAAGAAAAATTTGGGAATTTTTCTACAGAAAAAAGTTGAGAATTTTTCTTAGAATTTTTTTACAGCAAAAATCTTAATATTTGGACAATTTTTTTAATTTGTCTATGTGATAAAACTTTTCTTTATAAAAAATAAAAAAAATTTTGTATGCGAAATATTTGGGAATTTTTCTAGACGAAAATTTTTTTTATTTTTCTAAATGAAAAATTTTGGAATTTTTCTATAGAAAAAAGTTGAGGATTTTTCTTAGAATTTTTTATAGCAAAAATCCTAATATTTGGAAAATTTTTATATGAAAAATCTTACATTTTTTCTATAGGAAAAATCTAAGAATTTTCTATATTGAAAATTTGACAATTCTTCTGGGTAAAAAAATAGAGGAAATGAAATCATGAGTGAGAATTTTTTCTAGAATTTTCAAGAATCTCATAAGTTTTCTTTTGCAAAAATGTTTTTAAATCTTAAATTTTTTACAGAAAAAAAGTAAAATTAAAATAAAATTTTTCTGTAGGAAAAATAAGAAAATTTTCTTGAGGGAAAATTTGAGAATTTTTTATACAAAAAATGCAATAGAACTTTGACTTTTTCTAAAGGAAAAATTATACAGAATCTGTCTCGGAATCTAAGTATTTTTTCTGAGGAAAAATGTCTCAGAATCTGAGACTATTTTCCTTATGTAAAATCTATCAGAATCTGAGATTATTTTTATTAAAAAGATGTCTCAGAATCTTAGTCTTTTTAATAGGAAAAGCTGAGACCTTTTCTATAGGAAAAAAGTCCTGGAAAAAAAAATTTAAGAAACACATCTAAGAACTTTTGAGTTGTAATATTAAAAAAATATTCTAAAATCTATGACTTTTTCGATAGGAAAAATAACTCAAAATCCAAGTATTTTTCTATAAAAAATGTCTTAGATTCTGAAAATTTTTGAAAAAATATTCTGAGAATTTTAGAAAAATATCACAGAATCTAAAAAAGGTCTTAGATTCCGAATTTGTTTTTAATTTGAAAAATGTCTCAGAATCCAAGACTTTTTTTGTAGGTGAAATTTCAGAGACTCAGACTCTGAGACTTTTTCTATGGGAAAAATGACTCAGAAACTAAAACATTTCTCAGACTCTCTTATGAAAATATGTCTCAGAAAATGCTCGACTATGAGAATAAACACAATTGGAGCGGGAAGCGTTTTTCCGCAACTGTTCACACACGTTTTATATGACAACAAAATTCCGCCGCGTTTTTCCGCCAAACTAGATTCAATTCTATTTTTATGAGGACAATTGCGTTTTTCCGCTTCCCGCTCCAATTGTGATTATTCTCTATCTTAGACTTTTTCTAGGGAAAAGTTTTTCAGAAAACAAAACTTTTATAATAGAAAAATGTCACAAAATCTAGAAAATTGCCTCCAAAAATTTTAAAAAGCATTAAAGTCTTAAATTTTTCTAATTTCAGGTACTTTCTATGGAATATTTTTTCAAACCCTAAAAATGTAGGTGTAGAAAGATCGTTTGGGTATCTTAAACATTTTTTGTAGAAAAATAGAATACCCGGGTAAAAATGAAATATATATGATCATATATGAAGATATATGGATCATATATGGATTTATATAACCATATATTATCATATATGCCTCCATATATGTTCATATATGATCTGATCCGAAAATTGGCCCGATATGACCTCATATCGGGCCAATTTTCGGATCAGATCATATATGAACATATATGGAGGCATATATGATAATATATGGTTATATAAATCCATATATGATCCATATATCTTCATATATGATCATATATATTTCATTTTTACCCGGGTAGAAAAAAATATTTCAGAACCTAAGAAGTTTTTAATGGTATTTTCCCATCACCAAATCTGAAATATATAGAATTTTTTGGTGTGAGAATTGCATAAATATCTGAGAATTTTCTATATGAAGGTGTATCAGAATTTTAAAATGTTTGTATAAATTCTGATTAATTTTTATTAAAAAAAATCGTCACATTTGACCTTTAAAATATTATATTTTTAGTAGGTTTATTCTAGCTCGAGGTCATTATTTCCTTTACATATTTAGACTATGCTATTCTCATAGAATAATTTTTTGAAAATTATTCTATAAGAATATGACAGTTTTAATAAGTAATGGAAATAATGACCTCGAGCTAGAATAAACCTACGCAAAATATTTTTAATAGCTTTTCTGTATCAAAATGCCTCAGAACGGCAGAATTTTTCTATTGGGATAACGTCTCAGAGTCATAAACTTTCTCTTTAAGAAAATAACTCGGAAAATTTCCAAATCAGAAAACTTTTTGTGAATAAACATATCTCCAAGCTGACTTATTTTCTATTAGAAAATTATGTCAGAATCTGGATCTTTTGCTACCAGAAAAATGCTTTAGAACCCGAAAATTTCTTAAAGAGACATTTTTCAAAATATCAAACATTTAAGTTTTTTTTTATTATAGAAATACATTTTTAAAATTTTAAAATGTTTCTATGGAAAAAATCATAATTAACAATAGTTGAACACTAAAAACCCTTAACCAGTGATTCAAATACGACCTGAAATTCCCTGCTAAAAAAAATTTTTGAGCAAAAAAAAATTTCCCCCCCCAAAACCCAAGAGCTGAATCCGCGCCTGGCATAAGCATATACGAATTTTTAGTTAGCCTTTTGTCAATGCTTAGTGTGTATTATGTCGGTGCTTCAGAGGGGTAAAATACGGCTTCTTTCACCTTTGTAGCCCTTTTTGGTGTTTTTTTTTAATTTCATCTAATCTCTCTACATCTCTCTTTCCAGATTTGTACAGACTTACTTTCGTAGCGACCAATAATTATTCCTTGATGTTATTTTGTACAAGATCCGAAACACGTCTCCCTTGGATTTTTTTGTCGTTTCCAAAAAAGTCTTCAAAGGACGCCCTCGAGGTTGTGACGGTCCTGGTTCTTCGTCTTCTACTAGAAAATCTATATTTTCATTCAACCAAAACATATATTGTAATGATTTTCAAAACTATATAAATTTCCGGACGGACGCACAGACGGACAGACGGGCATTCACAGAATGTCTTAGAATCGATCATAGATCAATAATATATATACTTTATGGGGTCCCCGGCCGATATTTTGATGCGTTACAAACGGAATGACAAAGTGAGTAAACCCCCATACTGTGGTTGGATGGTATAAAAATAAATTTAAAGAAAAAAAATGTCAAAATAAAAATTTTTAATCGATATATCATATTTCATAACAATTTAGTAATTTGCTTGTATTTCTTGAGCGGGTTCTGAAGCTTTTCCAAAAAAAAGTTACTCGATAGCCCTTACTAAACTATACAAGAAAGTAAATTTTTGAGATTGTAGTGCATTCCGTTTTAATTTCATAAAAATTTAAACAAGGCAACTTGTCACAAATTTGACAATTTTTCCAATATTTGACCACGCCTCCTAAGCCCAGTTTTTGAAAAATTGAAAAACTAAAAATGCAATTTTCTTAGGTCCATATAGGGAATATCACACAACCTATTCAGAAATTCCCAGGACACATGTATTTCTGTAGCGGGACATTTGGTGTGGAATGCCTTATATGTAAGATTTCTTATTGATATGTGTATAATAGTGTCTGATGTTTATGAGATAAATAATTTTTTTTTTTATAAATTTTATATGAATAATAACAATTTATATGCTAAAGGTCATTTGCACATTATTTGATAGAAAAATTACAATAAAATTATCTTTAGTTAAGAAAAAGAAAAATAAATGTCATTTAAGGATTTGTATTGATAGAAACATTTAAAAGAATAATCCACAAAAATAGAGAGAAAATGAAAGACTCGAGGGTAAATGTAAGACTAACTATTAATTTCTTCAACCCCAACATTTTTTTTCAGAATATACCTAGAGGTTATCTTTAACCCCATATTTGAATAAATTTGTTTTACTAAATCAGTACCTAATGCTCCCATGGTGCCTTTTAGAGTGGTAAAAATGAAGACCGACCCCCTACCGCTTTTACTGCCGCAAGGGTGGCCGTATAGATGTCAAATGTGTGACCGTCACCCAATATTTTTTCAAACCCAACATTTTTTAAGAACATACCTACTAGGGTGGAGCAAATGTATCTTTTTACGAATTTTAAAAACGCCGGGGTCAGACAATTTGTCTATTAGGCTCGATATTAACACACAAAAATATTAGACCTGTAGAGCAATGACTTTTGGTTCCCTATTTTGACTTGAAAATCCGAAATTTACGAACAAAGTTGCTCCACCCTTATACCTACCCTCTATCTATGGCGAGGATCCACGAGGGGAAATAGGAAATTCAAGATGAAGAGAAAATAATCTGAAAATTGTTTTCTACGAAAAATTTCTAAGAATCTTAAAATTTTTCTATCGAAAAAATGTTTTGGTATCTCAGAATTTTTCTTAAGGAAAAAAGACTCGGAATATTAAATTTTTTCTTAAGGAAAAATGTAAGAATTTTTCAGAATATATATATTCATATATGAATTCATTAATTGGAATAATCTTAGAATTTTTCTATTGACAAAAACTTTTTAGAATTTTTCTATGGAAAAAATTAATTTATATCTGAGACTTTTTATAAGCAATATAACTTATAATCAGAATCTGAGATTACAGTGAAAGCCCGGAAATTGCAACTAGTGGTGTAGAATTAAATTACCATTCAACCGATATCAAACATGACTGTGTGAATTAAATTCAGCTTTTGAATTATTTCTCACTTTTGGTACTTTTCAATGACGGTCATTGTTAACCGTTTTCGGTTAGGTTGAAATTATTAAAAATTAATTGTACTAAATTAAAAAAAATAAAAGTTCATTTCTTATGAAATCCATCGCCAAGTAATATATCAAAGACGTAATGCTCTAGAAAAATTTGAAGGGCGGTTTGCAATTATGGCCGCTGTTCCAAAAAATGTTATTCATATAAAAAATTTAAAAAAAGTGTTTTAGATTTCACATCCGAATTTTTTTTTCGTTACACAGAAAATAAAATCGTCAAATTTAAATCAACAAACAGCAATTGTAAATCAACCAAACATTTAATAAAAACGGACGCCTGTTTGTCTATAATACAAAACTTCGGTTTTGTTTTTAACAAACTCAGTCAAATAATTTTATTTCAAAATTATTTTATCATGTCAACAAATAGTTTTTGTGTTTGTTGAACTTCTTTGTTGAAAAAAAATAAGATTTTTTTACGTTTGTCAGATCAACAAATTGTATTTGTGTTTGTTGAATTTCTTTGTTGAAAAAAATTAAGATTTTGTATGTTTGTCAATACAAATAATAATTTTAGAGAACTAGTACAAACTCGTTTATCAATTTTTTTTTCAACAATCAATATTTACAAACGTTAGTTGATATCACAAATTTCCGTATAGGAGCACTTTCAGTGAAAAAGTTAATTGTATTCACAAATATGGGGATCAATATAACAATTAGTTTTTTTCTGTGTATGTTTCACAAAAATATAATTGAAGGGCTTACTGCAAAAACTTGATAAGCAACATTTTATTTTTTGCTGTTCTTCGCGTTCTACTGATGTTCGAGCGACATATTTTTGGCAGAAGTCTAGCTTAAAACCCCTTGTACGTGTATCTTAAGTAGGGTTTGCAAATAACCGCAGTTTCCCTTAACCGCGGTTACGGTTAAAATTAAAGCGATTAACCGCGGTTAACGGTTAATAGCACACTTTTAAAATAATTTTAATTTAATTATTTTTTTTATAAAAAAAATCCATAATAGAAGTACATTAATGATTTTATGTAAAATGTAGACTGAGGCTGATAAATCTTTTAGGTTTTGATGGGAAAAAGTTATAAAAAAAGTTTTTAAGACATTTTTTCGATTGAACACTTTTCAAATTCTAAAAAATTTTATACTTCAAAAATGTCCCAGTTTTATAGCTTTTTTTAATAAAAAAGAATATTGGATTCTAGGGGTTTTTTAAATAATCTTAATTTCAGATCCTAAGAAATTTTTTCTAAGATTATAAGAAAAAATCTTCGATTCTAAGATATATATTTTTTTTAAACTGTTTCAGATTCTGAGTATTTTCTTTCTATAGAAAAAGATTCAGACTCTGAGACATTTTTTTAATAGAAAATTTTTCAGACTCTGAGACATATTTTTTAAGAAAAAGTCTCAGGCATATTTTTATTAGAAATTGTGTCAGATTTTTTTGTTCTACAGAAAATTTTTAGATTCTAAACAATTTTTGCTACAGAAAAAGTTTCATATTCTGATGCATTTTTCGTGTCTATAAATTTTTTATTATTCTTTATTCCTTTTTTTTCTAAACAAAACTATTTTTGCCCTTCTAATCTTATTTTAATTAAATTAACCGTAACCGCGGTATTATTTATGCGGTTACGGTTACGGATAAATAGTGCGGTTAACCGCGGTTACGGTTACGATTAAAACCGCATTGCAAACCCTAATCTTAAGTATGAAAGTTTACTAAAGTTATATTTTTTTAGATTATTTCAAACGTTTTAAGGCAAAAATCAGCATAAAATGAAATGTTGCTTATCGAGTTTTTACAATAAATTCTTAAAATTAAAACGAATGATATTTTTTCCTTCTAATTTTTAAATTTTAATTATTTGATTTCAACTTGGAATGAAAACGTGATCAACAAAACACTAAACTTGATTTCATGTGATACGGAAATTTTCATGTGAATTGAAAAGTTGTGAAAGACAGAACAGAGGCCTATGAGTCCATTGTATGAAAAATATATTTAGTTCATTCATTTAAATTTTAAAGGGTATTTTATATAATCCTGTTTATTTTTCAATTTGAACGCGATTTTTGCAATAAGTCGTTGAAAGTAGATTTTGATTTTGTTGCTTCATTTTATACAAATTTAAAAAAAATTATTGAGGTTGCACTTTTAGGTTCGACCATCTGTGCGCGCTATCTTTTGGGTAACCTACAATTTTACACAGTGTTTTTGTCACTCAACACAAGAAAAAATTTTACAGTTAAAAAAAAAATTTACAATCAAAAATTTTTTGTTGTCCTCACATTTTTTTTTGTTTTCAAAAATGAGTAAAAAAGTGTCTTAACTAATATAAAATTGTTTTTTTCAAAATTTGCACACAATTTTTTACGTTTAAAAAAGTATTATTACTATAGTAGAATTTTTTCTACTCGAGGTATTCATGGAGGAGGCTGAATTCTATTTTACTTTTTTATATAAAGATCTGTTTTAGTGTTTACTAAACATTTTATATCAAACAATACGTTCGAAAATATTGCACTTAAATACACTGCTCACTTGTGGTGTATATGTGTAGGCAATATAATCAAATGAAAAATATATACATACTTATTTACCATAACACATATGCGTTTCTCATACATAAACAACAAGATACTTTGTGTGATTGTCAAAAGGAATTAAACAATTTTCAAGAGTACATTTTGTATTTTGCCTTTACCTATGGATTTTAAATTTGTGTTAGTAACTGTTACTAACACAAATGTTTATATGTGTGCCCATTGTGCACTAACTGTTAGTTATTAGCAGGGCAAGATTTAATGTGAATTTAGTAAGTTTGCAAAAAAAAACTTGAAAATATTATCTAACTTAGAAAATATGTACTTATGTTTCATTATTTGCTAGAAAATACCTTTGAAACCGATGTGATCCGATCGGAATCAAACATGCAAAATTGTGCAATCTAATCACACAAATTTTACACCATGTAACAGCCGTTTTAGGGCCGCAACTATACAAAGACAGTTTGAAAGTACTTGTGTAACGTCTTACATTTATTTTATACACTCTAAAAAACCCATGTAAACTTACTATTATAAATTGGGTAAATTTTTGTTGAATAGTACGCATTATGTGTTAATATAAACACTAAATGCGTATAATAAAATCAAACCAATTAAACACAGCAAATTAAAAATGATATCCGTTAATTCAAACATTTTACACACAAATGCGTAAATAAAATTGTCGAACAACATACATCCACACATGTTAAATAACTAAAACGCCAGATAAAAGTATAAGCTTCCGTAGCGTAGTGGTTAAGAAGTTTACTTTCAAATCAGAAGCTGACGAGTTCGATGCTGGCTGGCGCCGCATGTTTTTTTTTTTTTGTTATATTTTATTCACCTCTTTTTTATTTAAATTGACCACATGTGGTCAATTTATTCAATTTACACATTCAGAGTAAAATTACCCAATTTATAGTAGGAGTCCAGTTTCCTACTATAAATTGGGTAAATTTCAACAAATTTTGATTTGAGTGTAGCCAAAATATTCTTTTGAGCTTAAAACAGTGTTTGAATGTCTTTTGTAGAATTTAATAGAGAATTTTTTCTAGAGTACGTCTAACCTCTAATTTCCGCTTAAATTGGTCATGTAAGTACTTTTTTTGACAAATGGCTCAAAAGCCAAAAAAGGTTAAAATGTTCTACAATTATTTTCTTCATCAAATTTAACTAGGGGCTACAGAAGGCAGAAAGTTCGACCGGTATAAGAAAAATGCATAAAAGTGATTAACTGTAAAGTAACTTACTCACGCACCCATCTCCAATATGAGATGAGTCGAGTAGACACTCTTCTAAGCTTTACATTTAAAAAGGCGCATGTTGAGAGGCAATATATGTTTTGAAATAAATTATCCCAATAAGCACTTTTAAAATTCAAGTGCAAATCATATATAAATCAAGTGTAAATCAAGCCCTTATTTCCAGTCTATGCTTGAATTATACTTGAATTACACTTGAATTCAATAGCATTCTCCAGCAAAACGGATACTTGAATTCAAGCGCTGTTTTTACACTTGAAAACCAGTGAAAAGGCTGTAAAAACAGGGCTTGAATTCCAGTGTCCGTTTTGCTGGAGTATGCTATTAAATTCAAGTGTAATTCAAGTATAAATCAAGCAGGGGCTGGAATTTAGGGCTTGATTTACACTTGTTTTATACTTGATTTGCATTTGAATTTTAAAATTGCTTATTGGGATGGTATTGAATTAAAACCAGTTTATTCTTCTTTGAGGATATAATTACTTGTGAATTCTAGGAGCCAAGGCTAACCACACATTTCGAATTTTCGAAAACTTAGAGGAAAATCGGTTCAGTCTTGAGAGACAAATAGGCGATGTTATAGATGAAATAATCTCATTTAAGTGCATATATATGAGGCAATAGATAAATCGTTGAAAAGTGTAAAAGTTTTACATTTGTAACGTCGCATTTAACCGGGCCATACTTTTTTTGAATATAAAATATGGTTTTTAACTACAAAAAGTTTGTACTTCTTTGAAACGGACTTAAATAATTGTAAGACATGGCCAGTGGGGCGGCGCGAATTTCGCTTAGGCGCTATGCGGGATTGGTAAAAAATTATGTAGTTAAAATTTTAGGAAGATCACACTTCATCTTAGGGTCCCCCTTCAACGCTGAAGTTTCAACCAAAAAGCATTTTTTTTTTTAATTGTCAAAAATTCCAGTTTGATCAGATCTTCTTAATTTTGGATTTTATGAGGACTACTAAATCAAATCTATATTTTTTCAATTCATTGAAAAGTTTTTTTTAGGAAATTTAAACAAAAATGCTGGAAAAGCTAAAAATTTGCTATAAAGTCCAAAAAAATACTAGCCCTGTTTATAAAACACAAACAACTATCAGATTCAATGAATCATCTAGTTTTACATGTATATAAGAAAAGTATACCTACAAATACACTTTAAAATGCGCAATAGGGCAGCACAGCACGAATAATAACTTTTTTTTCGAATTTCGTCTATCGGCGGGCATGATAATGATTCGTTTTGGTCGTAAAACTCCATGTTTAAATTTTTCACGAAATCGGAAAGAATTTACCCGTGCCTGTGGCGGGTTAAAGTTTTGCCCTAAAAAATGTTTTGATTTTTTTTTTAACATGATTATGTTTTTAAAAAAGTTGCAGGACGCCACCTCAGTTTTACTACAAAAGCTAACGATTAAAAAAAAAGAAAATAAGAATTACTGTTTTAATTTTCTTAGAACCAAAAATTTTAGTAACTTAGGTTTGAAACTTGGGTAATAATTCACCTCGTGGTGAATAAAAAATATTCAGCAGCTGGTGAATAAAACGTAACATAAGTATTGTCATCAATTCTTTTTTTTTCATCAATATTTTTTTTCATCAACATTTTTTTTAATCAACAATTTTTTTAATCAATATTTTTTTCATCAATATTTTTTTCTCATCAATTTTTTTTTTCATCAATATTTTTTTCATTATTTTTTTTTTAATCAATAATTTATTTAACCAATATTTTTTTTCATCAATATTTTGTTTTTTTCATAAATATTTTTTTTTCATAAATTTTTTTTTATATCAATTTTTTTTATCAATATTTTTTTTTTTTCATAAATATTTTTTTCATACATATTTTTTTCAATATTTTTTTTTTATCCTTTCGTCAAAAGTTTTTTTTTCAAAAAAAATGTTTTTTTCATCAAATATTTTTAAACTTTTTTTTCATAAAAAACTTTGTCTTATCGACAAAAACAGATGGATAGCACTAGAATGACTTAGAAACCTTTAAGAATCAATTATATACAAACATAATGGGCTCCTCGACCGATATTTCAATTCGTTTTGCATAGAATGACAAATTAATATAGCGTTATTTTTTCTAGAAAAATTTTAATTTGGAAAAAACAAACATTTATACAGCAAAACATTATCATTATTCAATGGTTTGGGCAAGAGTACAAACTTCACAGACATTTTTTAATTACACAGTGCAACAACCAAAATCGGAATGGGATGAAACCAAAAGCAAATGAAAGTTGACACATTCCATAACAAAACCCTTAAGGTTTGTTTATACACACAAAAAATTATTGGCTAAAAAATTTCAATTAAATCTATTGATCAACAAAATTTAAATGAGTCAATTATTATTTTGATCAACATTTTTGTTATTTTCAAATTAAGAAAATTATTTTCTTAATTTAAAAATAAAAGATCGAATAAAATAATAAATTAAATTTTTGTTATTTTCTTTAACTATCAAATTACAAATTTCCAACATACCAGATTTGTTTTCGCTTCAATTTATTTGAACACACTAATTCAAATATATACTTTATAATTGGGGTTTACTTTTTTTATTGCTGCCAACATGTTGGAAAGCAAAAAATATTAATTTCTTCATAATTTTGTCATAAGCTTAAAATTCATTTGTTGAATCAATCATTATTTTAATTGACTTTAAATAAAAAAATTGATTTAATTTGTGATCAAAATCGAAAAGTAATTAATTGAAAAAAAAAGAAATCGATTAATCACCTACAATTTAATGATTGATATAACAATTTTCTTAATCGGAGTTTCAATTAAAAAATTAATTGAAACCTCGTTTTTTTTTAATTGAAATTCGTTTTCAATTCTTTCTGTGTAGTTCAGCGCTAGATTTTTCTACAAGCATTTGAAGTTTGATATCTTTTATTATAATTAGCGTTTGAAAGGCTACGTTAGCTACCCGTTTTTTTGCTTTTGCTTTTCGTATCACTTCAAACAATTTCATATTATAAGTTATAGCTTTTGTTTACTTTTCTTTTTTGTGTTTGCTTAAACTACAACAACATGAAAAAAACAAAAACTCCAAACAGAGCAGTAGCGGAAAACAAATTTTATTGTTGTAGCCGACAAATATACTACAGTAGTATATTTGTAGGCTACAAATATACTACAGTAGTATATTTGTAGGCTACAGTATTACTACCTTCACATTGTAAACAAATGTAGCAATATAAAAACGTGATCATATTAAAAATTTCGTTAAGATGGTGTAAAATGAACACAACATCGAAAAAAGAATAATAACACAGCGTGACAAAATCTTGGATGTTAAAAGTAACCTGACATTTGACCATCAATTTTGTATATTTCGGACATGCTGAATCCAATGGTGCAAACCATTTTTAAATCTAAGGTACAGTTTTTTCGCGAAATGTCTTCAAAGATTTTCACGTCCCCGTGAACTTTTTGAAATAAAAAAGTTTTTGTATGCAAAAAAGTCCCTCTTTTGCAATTGAAATTGGAGGACTGTAACTGTAGCTAAATTTTAAGTACCATATCCGCTATCAAATGTTTGAAATTCAAGTGATATTTCGCGTTTTATCCCGTTTTTCCAATTTTTTAGCATTTTCGCGATTTTAAATGCTTAAGTAAATACCGACCTAAACAACCGCTTCAGATTAGTTTAAATGCACCAAATGGGATATATTTCTATGAAAATACGTTTCAACTATCAAGCGCATCACTCCAAAAATGAGCGATTAGTCAAAATCTCTCTATGACTGCATCACTTTCCAAGATGACCACAAGGTCCAGCTTTTGACATATTATGTTAAATCCTCAAAAAAGTAATTGTGTCAAATTTCAAACAAAAATGTTTTCAACTTCAAAAGTTATTGTAGAAAAACTTTTGTTTCACCTTACTAAATTAAATTATTAAATTTTAATTACAAAAACAAAAGGAAAACATTGTACTAAATACTACTCATTTAAATAAAACACTTGTTTTATATAACTTAGTAGGGCGAAATAAATGTTTTTTTATTAAAACTTTTTAAGATGAAAACATTTTTGTTTGAAATTTGGCACAAATACTTTTTTGAGGTTTTTACACAATACACTGCGAATCACATCAATAAGGAATCGAGTTTTTCACTTTTTAATCGAATATATCTTTGTAACGAATAAGCGGAAAAATATAATAAAATGCACTGATAGACACCATTATCTAGCTAATAACGTCAAATAATAACAATAATCAAAAGACTGAAAGAAGCCCTTTAAAAAAATATTTTTCGGCAACTTGTTACAAAATTACCAGTTTTTTATGAATCACTTGAATAAGGAATTTTGTAATACAGACCAAGTAGGACCTGAATCAAATTTGTAATGAATAGCAATCCCTCAAACAACAAAAACAAAACAGTTTTGTTTTGAATTTCAATAAAAATGGGACTCCCAAAGCTCTTAGCTCCTCCGAAAAGGAAAAAGTACTGACTTTGAAGTTCAAAGTGTTAAAGGTCGTTAAAATCCCGGAAATAACAGAGAGGAAAAAAACTGCTGTATGCAATTATCTAAATAACATTCAGAACTGTGGAAAAAACATGAACTCAAATGGCAACAACTGAACGAGATCGACAAAAATTTTAAGTATTTCCCCAAATTCTACGCCGACATCTTTAAAAATTCTGAAATAAAGTGGCGGTAATGCGAGTATTTGTACAGTCCGTTGCGTTTAAAAGTCAAGTGAGCTCATAGCTCGTCGAAAATTATGCAAAAACTAATTGCTGAATGTCAAACGTAGTAAGCAGCGCCTTAATCTATGCAGGAATACAATGACACGGTCTGAGAAATTTTTCAAAGTAATTTATTCCGACGAAAAAAAAATAATACCGTTGCATTAGACGGATACAATGGTTTTCGGTGATTTGAGACAATAAAAACCGTTTTTGCATAGCAGACAGATCAGAGAAGGTGTTGTTATGGTATGGGGTGCGCTATTCTACTGTGGCATTATTACTGTTCCTTACGTTACCATCGATGCTTCTTAAGTTTGGAACTAAGGGGTGGCTTTTTTTTTGCAATTTGCAACATACTATGAACTCATTTAATTTTTAATCGTGATGGACTGTCAAAATACCCATTAAATCACCACATTCTTTGAGAATTTTGCAACCTGTCAACGTGGAATTCGAGGGAATTCTTAAATTTTTTGTCGATTTCGTTCTGTTGTTGCCATTTTAGTTCGCCCATTCGTGTTTTTTCCATAGTTCTTAATGTTATTTAAATAATTGCCTTCAATAGGTTTGCCCCTCTCTATTATTTTAGCGATTTCAACGGCCTTTAGCACTTTGAACTTTAAATACAGTACTTTTTTCTTTTCGGATGATCTAAGAGCTGTTGTAAGTCTCATTTTTATTGAAATTCGAAACAAAACTGTTTTGTTTTTATTGTTTAAGGAATTGCTATCCATAACAAATTGGATTCAGGTCCTACTTGGTCTGTATTAAAAAATTCCTTATTCAAGTGATTCATAAAAAACTAGTAATTTTTTAACAAGTTGCCGAAAAATATTTTTTTAAAGGACTTCTTTCAGTCTTTTGATTATTGTTATTATTTGACGTTATTAGCTAGATAATGGTCTCTATCAATGCATTTTTTTATATTTTTCCGCTTATTCGATACTAAGATATATTCGATTAAAAAGTGAAAATCTCGATTCCTTATTGATGTGATTCGCAGTGTATATCAAAATCTGGACCTTGTGGTCCTGTTGGAAAGCGATGCTGTCATAGAGAAATTTTGACAAATCGCGCAATTTTAGTGCTATGCGATTGATAAATGAAAAATATTTTAATGGGAATATATTTCCTTTGGTGCAAATATACTAAGCTGAAACGGCTGTTTAGGTCGGAATTTATTTAGGCATTTAAAATCGCGAAAATGCTAAAAAATGAGAAAAAATGGGATAAAACGCGAAACACTGTTAAAGTTTTAAACTTTTAGTAGCGGAATTTGTAGTTAAAATGTAGTTACAGATATAATCCTTTAATTTCAACTATAAACGACTGACTTTTTCGCACACAAAATATTTTTTATTCAAAAAACTTCACGGGGACGTGAAAAACTTTAAGGACGTTTTGCGAAAAAACTGTACCTTAGATTTCAAAATGGCTTGGACCATTGGAATCAGCTTGCCCGAATTATGTAAAATTGATGGTCAAAACCCAGGTTACTTTTTCACCGTCACACAGTGTAATAATTTAAAACAATATTCTTTTAATTTTGGTCAAAAAAATATAGAAAAATTTTGAATTTTTTCGAATTTTTCGATATTTTCGAATATGTACGCGATTTTAATATTATCGGTCTAGACGCTCAGAAGTTATGAGCAAAACCGTGACATTAACATTGGGTTAGAGATGGGCGCTTGTCACGTGATTTGCGTGATTCACGTCAATCACGCGTGAGTGATTTTCATTTCAATCACGTGATTGTGAGTGAGTGTAAGCTGAAAAAAAAATCTGAGTGAGTGAGTCATTTTTTTTTTCGTGAGTTTGCGTGATTAGATTTTTAGATTAGCCCAATTTTTTTATTTTTTGTAAAAAAAATTTTTTTGGAGTTTTTTGGTAAGAAAATTTTATTGCGTGAGTAGATTTTGCGTGACTCTGGCGTGAGTAAGATTTTAATTAATCACGTGAATAGTGAGTGAGCGTGAATAAAAAAAAAATTGCGTGAGTGATTCGATTATTTTTGCGTTAGCGTGAGTGAATGTGAGTCAAA
This sequence comes from Pegoplata infirma, assembly GCA_963921195.1. NCBI lineage: Eukaryota > Metazoa > Arthropoda > Insecta > Diptera > Anthomyiidae > Pegoplata > Pegoplata infirma. The sequence goes on along the minus strand of OY992539.1, from coordinate 49,933,664 downwards.
ATCCACTCACGCACCCATCTCTACATTGGGTTTTTCGAAAATTCACGTGTTGAAAAATACACAAAACGTGGTTTTAGCTAGAGATGGGCGCGTGAGTGATTTTTGACTCACACTCACTCACGCTCACGACAGGAATTTTTGAATTACGCACACTCACTCACGAGCAAAATTTTTTCTACTCACACTCACGTTCACTCACTCAAGCTTCACTCACACTCACGTTGACTCACACTCACCAAACACTTATTCATACAAAAAAAAATTTAAAAACTAAAATTTGAAAAATCTTTTAAAATTTTCAACAAAATTTAAAGTTCAGTGTAACTTACAAAATCGACTCACGCACACTCACGCAAAAATCTTACTCACGCACACTCACTCATGCAATTTTTTTCTCCACTCACACTCACGTGAGTAAAATTGTATTTAGTCACACTCAAGTGTGGTCACGCGTGAATCACGTTATAATCTGCTCATGTGCCCATCTCTACTTTTAATGACAAGGGTACACCACAACAATGTTTGCCAAAAATTTTTTTTTGAGAAGTTGAATTATACTAATTTTACATTAAAACAATCCAACGCTATTCTTTATACACATTAAAATAAAACACTTATGTTAAAAAAGATAAGTGTGTGTGTTATAGTTTTATTAAATTTTCTCTTTGTAGGCTACAAAAACAATATTTGTATGCTACCAAAAATAATTTGTAGGCTACTTGTAGGCTACACAATTTTAATGTTGTTGTTTTATTTGCTACTTATTCATTTTTAAAAACAATCGTAAGCTCTCGCTACAAAAACAGAAATGTGCAAGTATTAGTAGTTATAGCAATTGAATGATTTACATATTGTTTGTTTTTAAGACTACACATATCGTCAATTTTGGTTGTTTAAACTACTTTCTTCGTAGTAATTTAAACGCTGATTATAATTATATTAACTTGAAACTGTATAAGGCGTATACTTAATATTGTAGTTGCATTTAAGTAACAATCATACGCAGTGGTGCACAATAGATTATTTTAAATAATTAAGCTATTTACTAACTAGGTACGGGACCGATTGCAGCGAAATTCATTCGTTTATAGCTAACGTAATTTCAAGCTTAAACTTGGGCACTGGACCCCGCATGTTCAATAAGGGCACCACCAGGGGCCCCTATAGTAAGACATGTTTTGTACCCAAAAACGTTTAATGCTTTAAAATCACAAACTTCTAGCGCTAAGCTTTAAAAACCCCTTGAGGGTTTTGTTTTTTAAATTGTTCTGTTGCTTCTCAAAAGATATCGATTTTGTATCCCTGTGTTATTATTTTACTTGACTAGTCAATTAACGACTAAAATTTTTATTTTGGTGATAATACATAAAAAATAAAAAAAAACGCATTTTTCGCTATCACAGACAGGAATATTTTTTTACCCTAACCTTTTCTTCAAAGTCAATTTGAAAGTGGAACGGTATATCCCACCAAAACGCAATTTTAACTCGTTAATAATTAATTAAAAAATTAATTAAAAAAAAATAAATAAATCGGAAAAAATTTTGGAACATTTTTTAAAGGGCAAAACTTTAACCCCCAAAGGCACGGTTTTAGTTTGTCCGATTTAGCTAACAATTTAAACATAGAGTTTTTAGACCAAAACGAACCATAGTCCGGCGATCGACGAAATGCGTAAAAGTCATAACTCATGCCACCCTAATGCTAACACACACACAGATGATTAACCATATGCATTCAAGTGAGTTGATAACCAAGTAAAAGATGCAAGAATTTAACAAAAAACATACCTTTAGTTATCTTTGTGCTCAACGATACTTTGGTTTAACCTCAGATCTATGTACGTACCTACCTTCACTTTAGTTAGTTTTATAAACATGCACATGTGAAAAAGAACTAACAAAAAATGTTCTTACCATTGCAAATGGTACTTTTGTTCAAACATAAACACATACACACACACCTGCTCACTTCATAATCATAATAATAAGTTGGTTATGCTTGAACTACGATGTGATCTTTTTATGTGTGTGTGTGTGTGTGATTGTAGTAGTAGTAGTTTAACAAAACAAGTATATATTTGTGTTCAACACAAAAATATGAAAAAATCTTCAACTTCAACAAAACTTTTATATCTTTTTCTCTGTGGTTTTGCTATATTTATTTAGCTTTGTTGTGTGTAGGTGTATTATGAGTTCCCAAGGATGACATACAAACAGGAAAATATAGACAAATTTATAAAACACATACACGCTTACATGAGGTCATCAGGTGCAGTTTAGTATTCTTAATATAATGGCAAGTTATTACTTAATATCTAATAAGGAAGGTCTCCTAAGAAGCCTCAAAGATTTTTTTTTGCATATGATGTAAAAAAAAATACCCAAGTTAAGTTCGCATGCTTAAAATTTTAACCTTCAAATTCATAAAAGTTTAAAAAGCCTAATAACACTGTGCAACACGATTTTGTATCTTGGATGGGACCACAAAAAAATAAAAGTATACCCGAGTAAAAATAAACATATATAACAATATATAATTTGATACAAACATAATATATCATATATGATTATATATCCCGTAGGATATTTTCTAAATTTTTTAAATGCAATCATATGCAGTTATATATAATTTAATCATGATTCGTATTAAAAGGTGTACGGTTGATATAATTATATAAAATTATATGATGGTCAATACAAAATTTGTTTTTCTGTATAATTTAACATAAAATTATATATAGCTTATTCTGTTCCATACAAAACAATATATGTTTCCAATTAAACAAAAATTTTCTAAGTTTTTAGGCAAAGTATAAGAAACTTTTTAAAATGTTCCTAAACATTTCCTTGCCAGAGCTATGTATATCACCTACCTGGTTCGAAGCGTACACTCACAGCAAAATACGGTTGTCTCAACCGTAAAAGGTTCCAACCTCAGATTGAGGTTGCGGCAACCGGTAAATATACGGTTGTAGCAACCGACAATTTACAGTTGTGGCAACCGACAAATGCCGGTTGCAGCAACCTCAAATAACGGCATTTGTCGGTTATGGCGACCGTATTGCCGGTTGTCCCAACCGTAGCTGTGTTTAATAAATTTTCAATATTATACCAAATTACAAAGAAATCCCAACAAACAAACACGTTTTTATAATTTTTTTTTTTGTTTTTTTTTTTTATTATTTGTAAAAAAATATAGTAATTTGAACGTCTTAATACTAAAAATATTTAATAAATGTTACATTTCAAAGTTGCATTAATACGTATGATTAAGATCCCATAAAACCAATTATTCTCCTCAAAATCTGAGACTTTTTCTATAGGAGAATGTTTCAGAATCTGAGACTTTTTCTACAGGATCAGGGTCTGAGACTTTTTGTATAGGACAAAAAAGTTTTAGATTCTGACACATTTTTTTTATAGAAAAAGTCTCAGATTCTGAGTCATTTTTTCTACAGAAAAGGTATCAGATTCTGAGTCATTTTTTCTACAGAAAAGGTATCAGATTCTGAGACATTTTTTCTATAGAAAAAGTCTCAGAATCTGAGACATCTTTTCTATAGAAAAAGTCTCAGATTCTGAGACATCTTTACTATAGAAAAAGTCTCAGATTCTGAGACATTTTTTCTATAGAAAAAGTCTCACATTCTGAGACATTTTTCCTGTAGAAAAAGTCTCAGATTCTGAGACATTTTTTCTATAGAAAAAGTCTCAGATTCTGAGATATTTGTTCTATTGAAAAAGTTTCAGATTCTGAGACATTTTTCTATAGAAAAACTGTCAGATTCTGAGACTTTTTCTATAGAAATTCTGTCTCAGATTCTAAGACTTTTTCTATAGAGAAAACTGTCTCAGATTCTGAGACTTTTCTATAGAAAAACTGTCTCAGATTCTGAGACTTTTTCTATAGAAAAACTGTCTCAGATTCTGGGACTTTTTCTATAGAAAAAATGTCTCAGAATCTGAGACTTTTTCTATAGAAAAATTTTCCCAAATCTGAGAATTTTTCTATAGAAAAAATGTTTAGATTCGGAGTTATTTTTTCTATAGACAAAATTACAGATTCTGAGTCATTTATTCTATAGAAAAAGTCTCAGACTCTGAGAAACTTTTTCTATAGAAAAAAGTCTCAGAATCTGAAACTTTTTCTATAGAAAAAATGTCTCAGAATCTGAGACTTTTTCAATAGAAAAAATGTTTCAGAATCTGAGACTTTTTCTATAGAAAAAATGTCAAAGAATCTAAGACTTTTTCTACAGAAAAATTACTCAGAATCTGTAATTTTATCTATAGAAAAAATAACTACGAATCTGAATCTTTTTCAAAAGAAAAATTGTCTGAGACTTTTTCTTTAGAAAACTCAGAATCTAAGACTTTTTCCATAGAGAAAATGTTGCAAAATTTGAGACATTTTCAACAGAAAAAATGTCTCAGAACCTGAGACTTTTTCTATAGAAAAACTGTCTCAGATTCTGAGACTTTTTCTATAGAATCTGAGACTTTTAGACTTTTTCTTTAGAAAACTCAGAATCTAAGACTTTTTCCATAGAGAAAATGTTGCAGAATTTGAGACTTTTTCAATAGAAAAAATGTCTCAGAACCTGAGACTTTTTCTATAGAAAAAATGTCTCAGAACCTGAGACTTTTTCTATAGAAAAAATGTCTCAGAACTTGAGACTTTTTCTATAGAAAAAATGTCTCGGTATCTGAGACTTTTTCTTTAGAAAAAATGTCTCAGAATCTGACACTTTTTCAATAGAAAAAGTCTCAGAATCTGAGACAATTTTTCTATAGAAAAAGTCTCAGAATCTGAGACAGTTTTTCTATAGAAAAAGTTTCAGAATCTGAGACAGTTTTTCTGTAGAAAAAGTCTCAGAATCTTGACAGTTTTTCTATAGAAAAAGTCTCAGAATCTGAGTCAGTTTTTCTATAGAAAAAGTCTCAGAATCTGAGACAGTTTTTCTATAGAAAAAGTCTCAGAATCTGAGACAGTTTTTCTATAGAAAAAGTCTCAGAATCTGAGACAGTTTTTCTATAGAAAAAGTCTCAGAATCTGAGACAGTTTTTCTATAGAAAAAGTCTCAGAATCTGAGACAGTTTTTCTATAGAAAAAGTCTCAGAATCTGAGACAGTTTTTCTATAGAAAAAGTCTCAGAATCTGAGACAGTTTTTCTATAGAAAAAGTCTCAGAATCTGAGACAGTTTTTCTATAGAAAAAGTCTCAGAATCTGAGACAGTTTTTCTATAGAAAAAGTCTCAGAATCTGAGACAGTTTTTCTATAGAAAAAGTCTCAGAATCTGAGACAGTTTTTCTATAGAAAAAGTCTCAGAATCTGAGACAGTTTTTCTATAGAAAAAGTCTCAGAATCTGAGACAGTTTTTCTATAGAAAAAGTCTCAGAATCTGAGACAGTTTTTCTATAGAAAAAGTCTCAGAATCTGAGACAGTTTTTCTATAGAAAAAGTCTCAGAATCTGAGACAGTTTTTCTATAGAAAAAGTCTCAGAATCTGAGACAGTTTTTCTATAGAAAAAGTCTCAGAATCTGAGACAGTTTTTCTATAGAAAAAGTCTCAGAATCTGAGACAGTTTTTCTATAGAAAAAGTCTCAGAATCTGAGACAGTTTTTCTATAGAAAAAGTCTCAGAATCTGAGACAGTTTTTCTATAGAAAAAGTCTCAGAATCTGAGACAGTTTTTCTATAGAAAAAGTCTCAGAATCTGAGACAGTTTTTCTATAGAAAAAGTCTCAGAATCTGAGACAGTTTTTCTATAGAAAAAGTCTCAGAATCTGAGACAGTTTTTCTATAGAAAAAGTCTCAGAATCTGAGACAGTTTTTCTATAGAAAAAGTCTCAGAATCTGAGACAGTTTTTCTATAGAAAAAGTCTTAGAATCTGAGACAGTTTTTCTATAGAAAAAGTCTCAAAATCTGAGACAGTTCTTGTATAGAAAAGTCTCAGAATCTGAGGCAGTTTTTTATAGAAAAAGTCTCAGAATTTGAGACAGTTTTTCTTTAGAAAAAATCTCAAAATCCGAGACAGTTTTTCTATAGAAATGTCTCAGAATCTGAGATAGTCTTTTATAGAAAAAGTCTCAGAATCTGAGACAGTTTTTCTATAGAATCTAAGACAGTTTTTCTATAGAAAAAGTCTCAGATTCTGAGACAGTTTTTCTATAGAAAATCTCAGATTCTAACAGATTTTTTTATGGAAAAAGTCTGAGATTCTGAGACAGTTTTTCTATAGAAAAAGTCTCAGTCTCAGAATCTGAGACAGTTTTTCTATAGAAAAAGTCTGAGATTCTGAGACAGCTTTTCTATAGAAAAAGTCTCAGATTCTGAGACAGTTTTTCTATAGAAAAAGTCTCAGATTCTGAGACAGTTTTTCTATAGAAAAAGTCTCAGATTCTGAGACAGTTTTTCTATAGAAAAAGTATCAGATTCTGAGACAGTTTTTCTATAAAAAAAGTATCAGATTCTGAGACAGTTTTTCTATAGAAAAAGTCTCAGATTCTGAGACAGTTTTTCTATAGAAAAAGTCTCAGATTCTGAGACAGTTTTTCTATAGAAAAAGTCTCAGATTCTGAGACAGTTTTTCTATAGAAAAAGTCTCAGATTCTGAGACAGTTTTTCTATAGAAAAAGTCTCAGATTCTGAGACAGTTTTTCTATAGAAAAAGTCTCAGATTCTGAGACAGTTTTTCTATAGAAAAAGTCTCAGATTCTGAGACAGTTTTTCTATAGAAAAAGTCTCAGATTCTGAGACAGTTTTTCTATAGAAAAAGTCTCAGATTCTGAGACAGTTTTTCTATAGAAAAAGTCTCAGATTCTGAGACAGTTTTTCTATAGAAAAAGTCTCAGATTCTGAGACAGGTTTTCTATAGAAAAAGTCTCAGATTTTGAGAAAGTTTTTCTATAAAAAAATCTCAAATTCGGAGGCAGTTTTTCTATAGAAAATGCCTCAGATTCTGGGACCGTTTTTCTATAGAAAATATCTCAAATTCTGGGACAGTTTTTCTATAGAAAATGTCTCAGATTCTGTGATTTTTTTCTTCAGATTTTTCTCAGATTCTGTAGCCCTTTTTGTATAGAAAAAGTCTAGATGATGTGACATTTTTTCTATAGATAAAATACCTGTTGAAATATTCCGAGACATTTGTTCAGAAAGATATAAAATTGTTTGTCTGTGTGGAAAACGGAATGCATTTTTAGATTAATTAGATTATTTGTCTTCAAGAAAACTCTTCTATGTATTTAAGTTACTCCAACTTGATTTCTTCCCTTGCTCGGTGTAATCTTCTTTTCCAATTTCTTACAAAAGTTTTGATTTCTACTAACAAAAAAAAAACATTTTATTATTGTCGTTTTCTTTTTTTGTCTTTCTACTTACATGTCTTCGCGGGATCAGTAATGTGGATATTTCTTTAGCACCAAATTATTTTTTAGATTTTATTAATATTTTTGAAGACAAATTTTTTGTATTTTTATTTAATTTAATGACGTTAGAAAATTTTTTGATATTTTTTAAATAGTTTAATATTCGTAAAACTTTTATAAATATTTTTTTTTTGTTTTAATTTTATGACATTTAAAACTGTTTAATTTAAAAAGTTACAACAACCTCAATTGACGGTTGCCACAACTGGGGTTGGAAGTTGTTGCAACTGTTTTTTCGAGTTTGTGGCAACTAGCACAAAAATATATTAAAAAGTTTTAACAACCTCAATTTACGGTTGCTGCAACCGCATACGGTTGGGACAACCGCAACTCAGTTGCTGCAACCGTATTACGGTTGTGGCAACCTCATCCCAACCGATTTTTTATGTGAGTGTACCCAAACATTTTTTTGTTTTGGAAAATTATATGTTTGGTGAATGTATCGTTGACCTGTGGTGTATCTCAACCCAAACCAAAAAACACCAGGATTTTATATGTTTTTATGCAATTAGATCTAATAAGATCCACCAATATATGACAATGTCTGGTCAAAACTCGGATGAAATCAAATCATTTTTTATACAAGTTGATCTTTTTTAATGCAAAAAGATCCACCATTATTCGGATCAAATTGCGTATAAATATATATTGTGTTACATATCATTATATATTGAATCATATAAAAATTTTTACTCGGGTACCATCAGTAGAGCAAAACCCTCCGAAGGGTTTTAAAAATTTATCTCGAGTTCTTTTTTATGGCCAACTGAAGTTTTTAAAGTTTTTTCAAAGTCGTTTTTAATTAATCAAAAAATAAGTATTAAATATAATTCTGAGGTAAATAATGTTAAGACATGTCTTCAGTAGAATTTGATGGTGGTACTTTTCTTAAAATATATTAACCCTCTATTTCCCATTTAAGGGGTCATTTTGGCTTTTTTTTAAAACATCCTCATAAAACGTGCGTTTAAAAGGTTAAAAAGTTTTACAAAAATTTTCTGCGTCAAATTTCACTATGGGTTGCTGAAGATCAAAAGTTTGTGCGATAGTGGAAAATGCTTAAAAAAGCAAAATTGTAAATTATCACATACTATTAAATTTTTTTGCATCTAACAATAAGTCGTGTGAAATAAGTCAAAAAAATGTTATAAATCTGCTTCAAGCTAAATTACGATAATATATTTATGCATTACTAGCTGTTTTGCACCCGGCGTTGCCCGGGTTGAAAAACATATATAATCAATGAGTTATTTATAAGTCAGTTTAATTACTGCTTCGTGACTTGAGGTTTGGTCGATTTTTTCGATTTTTCTCAGCGTGGGGAACATGGTATGTATGTGTTCCTCCGTCATGGGAACAATCCTAATATTAATGTATTTCTTTAATATTTATTAATGTATTTCTTTAATGGCTTTTAAAATGAACTTACAGTTCCCTCCTCGGTTAGTACTTTATGTGGTGAAAACTTCAATAAAGACATAACTTCACTGAAGTTCAAGTGGGAGTGGCATTTAACGCATTTAGTTAAATTTTGGTCTCATGTGACCTATAGTTCCCCTATTGGTTAGCTCGTGAAAAAAATTGCAATTAAATTTGCTCAGCAGTTTTTCCACGTTCGTGGAACAGGCAGACATAACTCTCACTAAAGTACAAAGGGGCGTGCCATTATATGCCTTTTTATCAGTCGCTGTTTAATATTGCCTACAAAGTGGCGTGCCTTTATGCAGAAAAAAATATTTTTTAATTTAATACAAAGGGGTGCTGCATTTTAAGCCCCTTGGCCCGATCGACACGGTAAATACCATCTATGGTGAAAATTGTTTTTAAATTTGTTTCACCGTTAACGCGTGAGTACGGATCAGACAAAAATAAATTGTCTATAGTTTCCGCCTCAATAAGTACTAAATAGCTGTGGTAAAAAATATAATAACATCGGGTTCGCCGTTTAAGCGTGATTACGTAAAGGCAGAATAAACTTTCAGTACATTGCAAAAGACGTTGCAGTTGATACAGACTAAAGTTCCCGCCTCTGTTAGTACTGTCTTTGGAAAATTTTTTGTTAAAATCGGCTTAGTAGTTTAAGCGTTATTAAGGAACAAACCTAATCTAATAAAATATATTATTTTTGTATTTAAATCGGTTTAGTCGTTTAAGCATGATTACGGAACATTCCGAAAAACGTTCAGTATAGTACAAAGGGGCGTGTCAAAGAGGCATGACATTTTCCGTCTCTTTGTGCAAATGCGCTCTATTTATAATCTATACTTTTCTCTTCGGTTAGTACTATCATTGGTAAAAATTTCACTAAAATCGGTTCAGCCGTTTATGCGTGATTACGGAACAGAAAGAAATAACGTTCAATGTAATACAAAGGGGCGTGCCATTTTACGCCTTCTTTTTTGATCGCCCTCTATTGTGGCTCATAGTTTTCGCTTCGGTTAATACTATCTGTGGTGAAAATTTCATGAAAAACATCTCAGCCGTTTAAGTGTAATTGCGAAAAAGCAAGAAATATAATATAATATAATAAAAAGGGGCGTGACATTTTACGCCCCTTGTTTCCATCGCCCTCTATTGTGGCTCATAGTTTCCGCCTCGTTTAGTACTATCTGTGGTAAAAATTTCAGTGAAATCGGTAAAATCGCTTTTCAGTGATTGCGGAACAGGCTGACATTGTTTCTGCATAGTACAAAGGGGCTTGGCATATTACCCCAATTTTTTCCGATCGCGGATTTTTCTATCTCTGGTGAAAATTTCATGAAAATCGATTCAGCCGTTTTTCTGTTGTTGTCGGACATTTAGATATAGCTTTAACATTGTAAAAAGGGGCGTGGCATTTTACGCCCCTTTGTCCGATCGCGGTCGCTTATGGCCTATAGTTCCGGCCTCGGTTAGTACTATCTGTGGTGAAAATTTCATGAAAATGGGTTAAGCCGTTCTTTACTTATTGCGGAACAGGCAGATATAGCTTCAGCATGGTATAAAGGGGCGTGGCATTTTACCCCCATTTTTTCCGATCGCGGATTTTTCTATCTCTGGTGAAAATTTTATGAAAATCGATTCAACCGTTTTTCCGATGTTTTCGGACAGGCAGATATAGCTTTAAAATGGTACAAAGGGGCGTGGCATTTTACGCCCCTTTGTCCGATCGCTGTCGCTTACTGCCTATAGTTCCCGCCTCGGTTAGTACTATCTGTGGTGAAAATTTCATGAAAATAGGTTAAGCCGTTCTTTACTTATTGCGGAACAGGCAGAACAGTCTTCAGCATGGTACAAAGGGGCGTGGCATTTTACGCCCCTTTGTCCGATGGCGGTCGCTTATGGCCTATAGTTCCCGCCTCGGTTAATACTATCTGTGGTGAAAATTTCATGAAAATCGGTTAAGCCGTTTTTCTGTTATTGCCGGACAGGCAGATATAGCTTCAGCATGGTACAAAGGGGCGTGGCATTTTACGCCCCTTTATCTGATCGCTGTCGGTTACGGCCTATAGTTCCCGCCTCGGTTAGTACTATCTGTGGTGAAAATTTCATGAAAATTGGTTAAGCCGTTCTTTATTTATTGCGGAAGAGGCAGATATAGCTTCAGCATGGTGCAAAGGGCGTGGCATTTTACGCCCCTTTGTCCGATTGCGGTCGCTTGTGGCCTATAGTTCCCGCCTCGGTTAATACCATCTGGGGTGAAAATTTCATGAAAATCGGTTAAGCCGTTTTTCTGTTATTGCCGGACAGGCAGATATAGCTTCAGCATGGTACAAAGGAGCGTGGCATTTTACGCCCTTTTGACCTTTGAAAACCCCTAGTAAAATTTGATTCAGAAAATGTTTGTAGAACATTTTAACCCTTTAAAGGCACGCCTTATTTGTGTTTTAAGAGGATATTTTAAAAAAAAGGGCCAAAATGACTCCTAAAAATGGGAGATAGTGGGTTAAAATATTCTAAGAAAAGAATCGCCATCAAATTTCACTGAAGACATCTACTGTCGAAATTTAGCTCAGAAGCAGATTTATAAATTTTTTTTAAATTATTTCACACGACTTTGATGAAAAACAATTTAATAGTATGTGATAATTAGGGATGAGATTTGCATGCACTAAAAAATCTAAATATGCGCATAAAATATGCGCTATAAAATTCAAAATATGCACTAAAAAACCTAAAAATATGCACCAAGAACTAAATTGTGTGGAATAAAAATCTTGTTTTCATAGGAAAAACTTTTCAAAAAGTAAAAAATAACGTCGGCTTTAAATAGTAACATTTAAAACTTTATAGAAGCAAGATTTTTTAGAAATTAAGAAAATCTCTTAAAAAATTGAAAAACCAAAAAAATAGTTTTTCGTATTTTCAAAATAATTCTTTTAAAATTTAAAATTGTTTTTTAAAAAAATAAATTTTAATTTGTGTTTTTGCTAATTTATGCCTAAATATGCCAAAATATGCAAAAATATGCAAAAATATGCATTTTCACCAAAATATGCAAAAATATGCAAAAACAAATCGATGCCATTTTAACGCAAATTTCTTGATTCGGAGAGATAATTGGTCGACATCGTTCTTAGACTTTCGACAAAAAACATGCATTTGCATGGAAATCTCATCCCTAGTGATAATTTGCAATTTTACTTCTTTAAGCATTTTTCACTTTTCACACGTACTTTTGATCTTCGGCAACCCCTAGTGAAATTTGATGCAAAAAATTTTAGTAGAACATTTGAACCCTTTACGCGCACGCTTTATTGGTGTTCTATGAGCATATTTGAAAAAAGGATCAAAATGACCGCTTAAAATGGGAGATAGAGGGTTAATATATTTTAAGAAAAGAACCACCATCAAATTCTTATTGTCTTAACATTATTTACTTAAGAATTATATTTAATACTTACTTTTTGACTTGTTCAAAACGTCTTTGAAAAAAATTAAAAACTTCAGTGGGCCATAAAAAAAGAACTCGAGCTAAGTTTTCAAAATTTTTCAAATTTTTGACAACTAACACAAAAATATTTTAAAAAAGTTTTAACAACCTCAATTTACGGTTGCTGCAACATCATACGGTTGTGACAACCGCAACTCAGTTGCAGCAACCGTAATCCGGTTACGACAACTGTATTGCGGTTGTGGCAACCTCGTTCTAACCGACTTTTTATGTGAATATATGAACAGAAGTATTCCTGGAAAATTTCGAAAGAATACACAGACGGACCGCATTTAAACATCGCTTCAATGTCTTAGAAACCATCATGGATCAATATGATAAAAAACTGGGACCCAAACTGGGACCATCTACCGATATTATAAATTCTTTTGCATTGAATGACAAATGAATATAACGTTATTTTTTTTATTATTTATCATGTAAATGCCTAGATCCAAAAGAAGCATGTCTCAAATTTCTAGAACGCATACCAATGCATTCTATGTTTTACAAAAAAAATCAGTGGTAATTCTTTTGTGCGCCTTCCTTGTTAATTTACTTTCTATCTCCTGTACGGAACACAAGCAAAGGTAATTTTTCTCATGTATGTACAACACAAAAATTTGCGTTTGGGGAACTCATTTGCTAGTACGAGTGTATGGATAACATTTCATTTCACTGCTGTTGATTGCAAACAAGTGTCCTTTTGTGTTGTTGCATACAATTTCAAATAGCCTGTAGTACAGAAAAAATGCTGGTGTTTTAGGGAAAAATAGAACATACAATTAGAAATTATTAACAAAGATATCTTGAATGTTTTAAAGAATTTTATGAAAATGTGTTTAATTTTTTTTATTATTATTTAAATAAACTAAGCTTTTAAGGATGAATAAGTGAGATGGTTTCTTTGAAAGGGGTCTCTTGTGGGAAAAAATCAACCACTGCCCGATGAAAAATATCTATCAATAACTTAATGATTACTAGGGATGAGATTTTCAGGCACTAAAAAATCGAAAATATGCGATAAAAAATTCAAAATATGCACTAAAAAATAAAAATAAAACATGCACACCCGTGTTAAAATCGATTGGATCTGCTTTGACCTGACAAAATATATAATTGGAGCTGATAGTATATAATTTTATTTGAAAATATGCAAAAATATGCACTTAAAAGTTGGAAGTATGCGCAAAATATGCATTTAAAATCAAAATATGCAAAAATATGCATTTTCACTTAAATATGCAAAAAATATTCAAAAATAAATCGATGCCATTTTAACACAAATTTCTTGATTCGGAAAGATAATTGGTCGATATCGTTTTTAAACTATCGACAAAATACATGCATTTTCATGGAAATCACATCCCTAATGATTACTAGGGTGGCTCGTTTTTGGTTTTTTTTTTTTTTTTGAACAAATTCTAATACCCGCCAAAAGTGTCGATCCTCTAAGGGTAACACACATGAAAAATATCCCTCCGGTCGGAGTTTATCTTCTGTCTCTACTTTGAGCCTCAAAATTGGGGTTTTTGCAAAAATGGTCTTTAATAAAAAAAAATTAAGTTTTTTTATTAAAATAATTAAAAAATTATTTTTGTATAATATTTGATCATAAATTCTCAAATATGAAATTTAAAGATTTTACGATATCATTAACCCGTTCAAACTTGATACCAAAAAAATGGAATGATTTTGGGGGCTAAGAACATCTTTTTTCAAAATTTGAAAATTTTATTAAAAAAAAATTTTAAATATATAAATTTTTCTCTCTGAATTCATTAAGAACACATTGGAGAAGAAAAATGCGAAATATGGTGGATATCCGTCGGCCCACTTTTCGGCAATCGCAAGGGGAAGTTAGCGGATTTCAAGGAAATGTTGGCTTTATCAATAATTTGGCTTAATAAGATCTTATAATTTACATTTTTCAGCAAATTAACGGTTTTTTGGTGTCGTGGCATTTAATTAGATAACTTAAAGTCTGTCATGAAATCTTACCGATCTTGGACGTCTTTAACCCCCATTGGCTGGGGGTCAAAAATTACCCCAGCAGAAAATTTGAAGTTTAGAGGTTTAATTTTGTGCTATAAACAAGTATAAAACTGCTTTTGTGTTTTTTACCCCCAAACTATAATTTCGTATTAATATATTATCTTTAAAATAAATCATTAACCCTTCTTGGTAGGGGGTCAAAAATGACCCATTCAGTAAAAAATATATATTTTGTTGATATCAAAAAATTCAAGCACTATGCCTAAAAGTTTTTGACGGGGTCATTTTTGACCCCTGGCCAATATGGGTTAAAGATATCTTTAATAGTTAAGATTTTAGGGCTGATTTAAAGTTATCAAATAGATGGCCACAAATTAATTTTCTATAAAAAAATAATATTTTTTTATTGAATGGGTCATTTTTGACCCCCTACCAAAAAGGGTTAACGATTTTTTAAAGATAATATATTAATACGAAATAATAATTGGGGTACAAAACACAAAAGCCATTTTATACTTGTTTATAACACAAAATTTAAGCTCTAAACTTCAAATTTCTGCGGGGGTCATTTTTAACCACCAGCCATTGTGGATTAAAGACGTCCTAGATCAGTAAAATTTCTTGACAGACTTAAAGTTATTTAATAGAATTCCACGACACCAAAAAAACTACTAATTGGTCCAAAAAATTAATTTTTAAGATTTTATTAATCCAAATTATTGATAAAACCAATAATTACTTGAAATCCTCTAGTGAAAGTGGTCCGTCGCATATTCGCCATATTTTACATTTTTCTTCTCCAAAGTGTTCTTGATGAATTCAGAAAGAAAAAATTATATATTTTAATTTTTTTTTAATAAAATTTTGAAATTTTGAAAAAAGGTGTTTTGAGAACGCCCCCAAAATCATACCATTTTTTTTGGTATCAAGTTTGAATGGGTTAATGATATCGTAAAATCTTTAAATTTCATATTTAAGTATTTACGATCAAATATTATACAAAAATAGTTATTTAATCATTTAATAAAAAAACTTAATTTTTTTTTTTTTAAAGTCCTGTTTTGCAAAAACTCCAATTTTAAGACTCAAAGTGGAGACAGAAGATAAACTCCGATTGGAGTGATATTTTGCATGTGAGTTACCCTTAGGGGACCGACACTTTTTGCGTGTTTTCGAATGTTATCAGAAGGCAAATCCCAATCAAAACCAAATTATTTAGATTCTGAGGCATTTCCCAAAGAAGTCTCGTTGTCAGTATCTCAGGGATTTTTATAAATCTTATTTCATTTTGTTTCTTTTTTCTACAAAAAAAAAAGTTGTGGTACTTTATAAAATATTGCACTAATTTTAAAAGAGTCATATGAAAGTTCGATAAACTCGTTATGAGATAATGATAGCACAATGCAATGCATTGTGTTATTTTATTTTTGCAAATAACTTTTTTTTTAAATCCAGATTAAAACAACAATCATAAAAACGAAAAAATAACACTAAAATAAACAAGTAAAAGTTCCAAATTCGGCAAAGTCGAATCAGTAATACCCTCCAAGTATTTTAACACAAAAGCAAACAGAATCAGCAAAATTTAAAATTTGTTATTTTCAACGACTAACATTAAGTGACAAATAATTTAGTAAAAATAACCATTTCAGCTAAATTATCTGCTAAAAATTTTACTAATTCAAACTGAAAATTGCTTTTTAGATGTTTTAATATAGTTTCTTTAGTCACACATTCGAAGTTTACTAATTTAAACAGCAAATTGTTTTACTGAATTTTCGACAAAGCTTTTCTTCTGTCCCACTTTCGATATGTAACAAACAAAAGGACACAATTATATAACCTAACTTTTATAAAGGGTATAGAAAAAATAAAAAAATTAGAACATAAGTAGGAGACAAAGTAAGTTTGTTTTTGTTTTAAGAAAAATACTCGTATATTATTGTTTATATTTTAGTTTTGGCGCGTGTTTGTTGTAAAGAAAATTCTCAAGTTTGTGTATAATGATGCTTTAAAACTGAAAAAAAAAAAATCATAGAAAATAAAATAAAAGACAAATGCAGTATCACAGATTAAATCAAAAGACTTTATTTTATTTATGTTTAAAGTTTTTGTTTTGTCTTAAAAGTATTAAGTGATACACACATGATGTCTGCACTTTGGTTTTACACATACATTCTTGATTTTATAACATACATATGATGTATTCCACACCAAATGTCCAACGAAATCAAAAAACATGTGTACCGTACATTTCTGAATAGGTTCTATGGATAGCACTTTATGGAACTAAGAAAATTGCGTTTTAGGTTTTTCAATTTTTCAAAAACTGGGCTTACAAGGGCTTTGTGCCGAGTTTCCTTGTTTAAATATTTATCAAATTAAAACGGAATGAACTACAATCTCAAAAATTTATATTCTTGTATAGTTATGTCTGGGCTATCGATCAAATTTGTTTGGAAAATTTTCAGAATCTGTTCTGAAATTTATCATTTTTTAAAAAAGTCAATTTATCAAAAATCAAGGTTTTTTTTTTTAATTTTAGATGTTTGTCTATATATATGATAGAGTGTCCCTTATTTTGGAAATGTTGGAAATTTTGAGACGGTACCTGCTCATTTTTTTTACTTTTGACTTAAAAATAACTAAGGAAAAATCTTACGCCCCTACGACCACGCCTTCCCTACGCGACGGGGCCTTAAAGAGCGGGGCCTAAAATATCATTTTCCATACAAACCAAAAATTTTTTTTTTTTGATTTTAAATTTTTTTATTATTAATTATTATATTACTTGGTTAGCTTATTCACGACAAAAAATTGATGTTGGTGGGATAAGGCTTTCAGCTCTAAAAAATTTTTCGAAGAAAAAAATTTAGAAAAAATTTAGGTGCTGCGGTAAAAATTTTTTAAAAAATATTTTTTTTTAGTTTTGACAAGCAACGGTTTTAGTTGCTATGTTGCTTTAAATGATATATATTCATAAAAAAATATTATTTGTATCTGTGACATCTTTATCGTTTTCTAAAAAAGGGTAAAAAATGTATTTATGATATTTTTCGATACACGATAAAGATGTCACAGATATGAAAAATATATTTTTTTGAATATATATTATTAAAAGCAACATAACAACTAAAACCGTTGCCTGTCAAAACTAAAAAAAATATTTTTTTACCGTAGGACCCCAACGGCTCTAAATTTTTTTTTCGAAAAAGATAAAGATGTCACAGATATGAATAATATTTTTTTTTGAATATATATCATTAAAAGCAACAAAACAACTAAAATCGTTGCTTGTCAAAACTAAAAAAAATATTTTTTTTAAAAATTTGTTACCGTAGAACCACAACGGCTCTAAATTTTTTTTTTCGAAAATTTTTTTAGAGCTGAAAGCCTAATCCCTAGTGTATTCAAAAAACCGGACTTTTTTAAAAACCGGTTTTCGGTTTATTCGAAAAATCGATTTCTTAAAAACCGGTTTGCGATTACGGTTTGTAACAAAAAACCGGTTAAACCGGTTTTTTCGGTTTTTTTATTTTTTGGTAATAATTTATAAAAAAAAATATTTTTTGGGTGTTTTTTTATTAAAACAAATTAAAAAGAAACAAAAACAATTAATTCAATATTTTTATAAATAGTAAGGTACTGTTAATTTCAATACACTTATTTTTTCATCACAAACAAAAGGAGATGAACTAAAAATTAAAAAAGTGATAGAAATATTTAGTTTTGTTTTTTAAAATAATATTTTAAAAATAGAATGCAATTAAAATGTTTAATTTTTAATCGATTTTTTTGTTTATTTTTTATAAAATTTGAAGTCGAAAATACTCTTTCGCTAATAGTAGATGTTGGACAAATAGTCAACAATGAGTTATATAAATTTTGTAACTTATCAGTTTTCTTGTTACCTTTGTCCAGATATACAAAATCGTCATATAGTGATGACTGCTATTGAACTATATCCTTCATGGGATTTTGAATGTTGTTAATGGTGGTATTTAAATCAAAATGCAAACTATTTGAATTTTCTACATCGGGACATAAGTCTTCATCAGAATCCATCTGACTTTGATCTGATTCCAAAGGTAAATTACAATTAAAAAGACGGTTGTACAAGTCAATTGCAAACTCTTTGGTTTTCTCTTTTGTAGAATACTTCATAATGTTGTCGTTTATTGGATGTTTATCAGAACTTAGGTATATTATAAGGGTATTTAGTAGTTTTACTCTCCGTTCATTTAGTCTCATCATTAGACGCTCACATAATTCCTGTGCGTATTGTTTGTTAATTTTTCTTAAATTATTGAAAAGAAATTTTTGAATACCTTCAGCTTCTATTAAGGTAACTGAGTCTTTTGATAACTCATTAATAGCATTTTCCAACGGCTTAAGAGTTAATGAAATATTTTTTAATGTATCAATTTCAATACTATTAAATGGTGGTATGCCTAAGTCCAGCAAGGTGTGGTTCACACATTTATAAATCCTTAAAAATTGTTCGATCATATTGGACAGCGAACACCATCTGTGTTTTACATCACATATTAACCGTAACTCTTTACCTTCCTGTTTTTGTACATACTGCTGCAAGTTTTTTTTGCTTTTCACTAGATTTGTTGAATGATTTTACGCATTTGCGTAATTTTGAGACAACATCTCTTATGTCGCAGTTGATATCTAAGTTATCGTCAATAAACATTCCATCTTCTTCCTGTTCTTCCTCAATTTCATCATCTGAACTTTCATCGGTTTCATCGTTTGCTGCAGGTGAACATTTTTTTTGAATAAATTGTATCTACCACACATAAATGGATAGCATGATTAAGGCACAATTGAGATTCCGGCAAAATATTAGTACCGTACCTCTTCATAACAGATGCTCCGTCATGAGTTGAAGCAACAATATCACTATCCAGAAATATATTGAATTCTTCAAGTTTTTTCTTTACTAGAAATTCAATATTAATAGCTGTACCTCGGATTTTGATCTCTTCTAGTCCTAGATTTATTACTTCATGTAACTTCTTAGTTGGATCATAGGCCCTAAGAGATACATTTATGAATTTAGTGTTTCAATTGTCACTCCACTCGTCCACAGTAATAGAAAATCGTCCATTTTGATCTTTAATTGATTTTAATTTGTCCATAGTTTCCTTTTTCTTATTGTTGTAAAAGTGCTCAATCAAACTCCAAATAGTATTTTCACTTGCAAGCA
Source organism: Pegoplata infirma (assembly GCA_963921195.1). Lineage (NCBI taxonomy): Eukaryota > Metazoa > Arthropoda > Insecta > Diptera > Anthomyiidae > Pegoplata > Pegoplata infirma. The sequence continues at coordinate 49,914,104 of OY992539.1, read as the reverse complement.
TTTTGAGGCCCTTTAATTTTAAAAAAGAAGAAATTATTTTAGAATTTTTTACAGCCCTTACGGACATGCCGTCCTCTGCAACACATCTGGATAAAATTTCACCCAAGTCAGTTTTAACATTAAATTTTGAAAACATATCGTTTGCAGGTTTTTTTGATATTGATGGTTCATCTTCTGTGAGATCTTCAGTAGCCTTGGTTTTTAGTACAATCTTTTGAACGCTACGAAGATGATTTATTAAAGCTGATGTAGATGAACCTCGGCAGCTCAAAATTTCAGGACATTTGGAGCATCTGGCCTTGTGTAATTTTTTTTCATCTTTAGAAAAATACTTCCAAACAGAACTCATTTCTAAATAAAAACAAAAAATGTAAAAAAACCTTTAATTGAAATATTTAAACATGAATTTACTTACTTTTTTTAAGACTTATTTACATTAAGGTAAAAAATAACTCTTGGAGATTTTAAATAGTTCCAGTAAATAGTTTTTTCTTATTTGTTTTGTCTATAGTTTATTTGCAAAAAGTGTAATAATGTTTTGGTATATTTTTTTAAATATTGCCTACTAAGACAACGATTTTTTTTATTTTTTGCTAATGAACATGACAGATGGAAGTGTTTGTAATTTTAGGAAGTGTTCTGAGTACACAGTTAATAATATGTATAACATATTGAGTCACCCAGTAAAATCATAAAATATTTTTGTTTGTTCTTAAATTCTTAAATTTCGATTTTTTTATAAAAACCGGTTAACCGACAGAAAAAAACCGGTTTGTCGAATATTCGAAATTTGAAATTATTCGAAACCGGTCGAGTTTTTAAAAAAGAAAAAACCGGTTAACCGGTTTTCGGTTTCGGTTTTGAATACTCTACTAATCCCATCAAAATCAAATTTTTTGTCGTAAATAAGCTAACCAATTAATATAATAATTAATAACAAAAAAAATTAAAAATCAAAAAAAAAAATCTTTGGTTTGTATGGAAAAATGATTTTTAAGGCCCCGCTCTTTAAGGTCCCGTCGCGTAGGGAAGGCGTGGTCGTAGGGGCGTAAAATTTTTCCTGAGTTATTTTTAAGTCAAATGGAAAAAATGAGCGGGTACCGTCTCAACATTTCTAACATTTCCAAAATAAGGGACAATCTAATTAGTATATGGGATCCTATAAGGAGCATGTCTGAATTTTTTGTCTATCCACACAAAAAAATGTGTTTTTCGTTTTTTTTTTTCGAAAAATTTACATATGTATGAATATTAAATTTCATAACAATTTGGTAATTTGCTTGTATTTTCTTGTTTCAACGTATCGAATGAGTATTAAATATTTACATAAATGTTACTCATACGCTATGTTGAAACAAGAAAATACAAGCAAATGACTAAATTGTTATGGAATTCAAAATTCACATGCGATTTGCTCGAAAAAAACAACAAAAAACACAGGTCCGATTTTTTTAAAATTACACACCAGCCTAAAAACATTATCATCATAAAAATCTTTAGAGCCAAATATAAGCATTTTTCCCCCAAATTTAGTTAATTTTCCTATTTTTTATAAAAAAAATCTAATTATCGGTCGAAGACCCCTCAAAATATGATTGTTCATAGTCCCCGGCCGATTTCGAATTTCAAAATCACCGGTGTCGGAAAAGTTGCCTTTTATTAACACAAAAAATATTGGACCTGTTGGGCAATGTGTATGGGTTCCTTTTTTAACTTGAAAATTCGGCAGTTCCGAACAATGTAAAAAAAAATTAATAAGTTCCCGAGTAAAAATTTTCGGATATAATCCCAGGTAAATTTGGCTTTACCAGTAATGGGGTTTTCATCCGAAACAACCGTTAATAAGTAGTTACTTATTGAATGAAACACTAATTATTTTAACAAGGGCGTGAGAAAAAATTACTAGTGAAGAGTATGGAGATAAATAAGTAGTTACTGCCTCGGATTACTAATAAGGAGAAAAATCAATTACCAATAATAAGTTACCAAATGGTAGTAATTAAACATCTAAAATTTAACTTGTATTTAATAAAAATTAAAAATTGCATAATTTTTATTAAGTTTTTAAGTAATTTTTGAGTTTATTGAATTGTAAAGGTTGAAAAATGTAAGGGCAAGGGGATATTATTACGTAGAAGTACTTTGATAACATATTACCAGAGACCATAACTGTTATGTGATTTATTGAAAAAAAAATAAATTTAACTGTTCAAAAAAATTTTTTTTTAAATAAAAATTAAAAATATCAGTTTCAAATGATTTATATAAATATCTGTTTGAAATAACAGAAATAAAAAACTTTTATTTTTTATAAAAGTTATATTTTTTATTATTTTATCAAAAACCCTTTGTGCCATAAAAAACTTGATTTATTAAAATAAAACTAAAATAAACGCATGCAAAAGAATCCAATTGAAAGCTAATACTTCAATCATTGATTTAAAGATATAAACTTTGATTGTTTTTTTTTTTTGAATAACTGTTATAACTCCAATAAATATAAAATAAAAGTTATTTAAGATTGTTTGAACAAAAAGTTTTTAATACCTGTTATTTTATACTGTTACTGTAAAATAAAAAAATAAAAGTTATTGCAAATTTAAACACGGGACATCTCTAGACATCATTTCATATATAAAATACTTAGTTTGGACAACATTCGTTTAATGATTTTTAAAAACAAAAAGACACATATAACTGTTATATTTGGTCTCTGCATATTACTGACAACAATTTATTTTTATATTACTTAAAAGTATTTCAACAACATATTATTCAAAACTAGTAACTTTTGGGCTTAAGATAATATTAATAGTAGTGGGTACTCATTATAAATAATGCACTTGGTAATTATTACTTTTCACACCAAATTACAATGATTTTGCGGGGATAATTTTCCAACTTGTTTTTTTTTTTTCGTGTGGTGATGCTTAATCTATCAACCATTTTAATTTAACGCTCAATTTGTTCTAACAAAATATGACCTTGTCGGATTATGAAATATTTTAATTTGATTTGGATTTTATTTTTTAATTCTACTACACTTTATTTTATTCAAGTCAATTTATTTAAAATAAAGCTTAATGTAGTATAAAAATGTATACCACATTTGTTATTTTTTATTTCATTTTTAATTTAGAAAATATTTTTAACCTCATAAATATATAAAACACACGTGTTTTTTGTGGTATTAATCATTACATTTATTTTTTTTTTTCATTCAAAATTTTAGTAACCGCTTGCCTAGTTAGGTTATGTCTGTGGTTTTTAAAAATACAAACATATTTTGACATTTTATATGTTTTTATTTTAACCTAAATTCAAAAATCAAAAATAAAAAAAAATATGCAATATTTTAAAATAATTGAATATGAAATATGTGTATTAGGCTCACCCCTCTTCAAGCACGTTTAGGTTTTGTAAAAATGGTGACAAAATCGGGTAATGGCATTTTATTCCTATTTATTTAGCATTTTAAAAATTGTTAACAAAAAAATCATAAATGATCCTGTTTTCGAGCTTTTGCTACATAATAACACTTTTCGACAGCAAAAAAAAAACTTCCAGTGAAACATGCAAATGGTTCTTATAGATTTTGCTTCCCTGATTCCAAATCTGACATTCTCATTTTGTTAGCACCTACCGTTTTTGAAATAATCGCTTTAAAAATAAAAATTATTTAGCTCTTTTGGGGGTCCACTGTTACAGTGTCACATATTCTTACGTACCCAGGCAGAAAAATACATACGGGCCAGATCTGGCAAAGTACCTAATAAGGTAGTATTAATACTGGCAAAGTACCTTTTTTTTGGGTTTTTAGTACTTGCTAAGATGCTAAATGATAACAGCATTTAGTAGTGGCAAAGTACTTTTAAAAGCGCTTTCCCTGTACTTTGAAAAGTATTATCTGAGATTTTTTGTAAATAGCTTTTTAACTAAAATATTCCATCACAAAATTCAAAATTGTGAATAAAATTATTTTTTTATTTAATAATTTGTACATTAGAAGTATTTTTTTTAATTTTTTCATTTTAAATAAATTATATATTAACACAGCATGACAAAAGTGACCACTATTTTAGAAAATAAGAGGTATGACCAACATTTCCATTTATTTGAGATATGTTGAGTCCAATGGCGTACTCCGTTTTTTGATGTATGGTACAGTTTTCTTGCAATATGTCATTAAAGATTATCTTATTTCCAGCCTGTTTTTTAACAAAAAAATTGTAAAATTTGGTTTAAAGCTTTTCATCTTAAGCCCTTAAATTCGCAAATTTCTTCATTTTTCAAGGTTCTCTCGAAATTAACCTCTAAATTGGTATTTGATAAAAAAATTGCTTTAAGTGGATCATAAAGGCATCCCTAACACTACGAATAGTGAACAAAAAACATCTATGTGATATAGACCATCATGTTAAAAATCGCGAAAAAATTTTTTTTATGGCAGAATTATTTTACAAGATGACTTAAGGGTCCGTCCATCTTTAACTATATAATGTGGTAACCTTAAAAAAATAACTGACGAAAAATTTTTCTAAAAAAAAATTATTTTTGGTAAGTTAATTTTGTAAGGTTCCCACATTATTTACTTAAAGATGGACCCTTAAATTATCTCGAAAAATGGTGCTGCCATATACAACATGATGATAAAATTCAACATGATTGTAAAAGCAAGTTTTTTTATCAAAGGCCAATTTGGGGGCTAAAAAATTAAGAAATTCGCGAATTTATTGCTACATCCTCTTAATAGAAGTTCCAAATACTCTAGGAATATAAAAGAAAGCTCGGAATCGAGAGTTGTATTTTCTTTCGTAAACATTAATGGTTTTAAAATAAAACCAATTCATCCAGATACGTATATTTACTCGACAATGAAAATGTAAATAAAGTTACTGAAATTTTTAATAGAAAGCTGTCTAAATACAAATGTGATGATATATTTTTGAAAGGCAATATTTTCATTGAATGTAGCGATTTTTTTTTAAATTTTCACTACCATCAAGAGAAATAGGACTCTAAAATGTTAAACAAATTTGACAAAAATAACATTGAAATCAGTATCCACATAGTAGAATCCAAATGTATTCATACTAAATTTGATAATGGCACCATTGTCATAACTTTATAACATAATTAAGTGTTTTCAAATAAAATGTTAAAATTTAATTAAATTATTAAAAAAAAAATATTTGAAATAAATAAACTGCTTTTAGTTTGGTAAAAATGTACTAGCAAAGTACTTACTTCGGTGAAACCAAGTACTTTACTAAAAATAGCTTGCTATACAAAAAATAAATTGCTTTGCCAGTACTTTTTTTTGGTACGGTTGGGAATTTCTGGCTGGGTAGCTTCCAAAAATAGGACTGTATTTCATATAAAATGGATGTCTTGATTCCAAAACTGCAATTAAATTTTTTTCTAGCATGTCTATTTGCGAGATATTCGCCTTTGAGATTTTCCCGTTAAAAAATTTGTCAAATGCGAATATCTCAAAAACGGAACATCCCAGCAAAACTTAGATTACCAAATAAGGTATAAAATAAGGTATAGGATCTCTTATTTTATACATTGCAGCATTGATGATTTTAACAGGCGATGAGACTCAAAGTAATGCATCCACATTATCACAAAGAATACCAGTAAGGTATAAAATAAGTCATACATTTATAACGAAGAATACGAGTAAGGTGTAAAATATATATTTTATAGGTTACGAGAAATGAAATAATATAGCATACCAGAAGATAATATATAAGGTGTTACGAGTAGTGAAAAAGTAATTTTGTATTAAATTTACTCACGTGATTGTAAGTGAGTGTAAGTAGATAAAATATGCTCGTGAGTGTGTGTCGTTAGAAATTTCCTGTCGTGAGCCCATCTCTAGTTTAAACTTATGCATTTTTTTATAAAATATTTATTTTTTAATGTTATTGTAACGCATTATGCATCCAATTATAAATAATACATTATTTCAAACTTTCAAATAATACATAATGTAACCAAATATAAGTCATCCATGATTAAATGTTTAGAAATAACAAATATGAAATACATTTTTTCCAATAATCATGCATTACGTAGCAAATAATTAGTAATGCATTATTTTTCACTTGAAAATAATACGTTGTGGAACAAATATTTGGTAAGACATTCTAAAATAATGCTACAAAAAAGGTGTATACATTACCTGGTAATGTGTTATATAATCACTACCCATTACCAAAGTTTTGCTGGGATGCTAAAAAAATAATGATTGCAGTTTTGGAATCAGAAGGTCTATTTTATATGAAAAAATCAAGTCATATTTTTTTGAAAGCAACGAAAAAAATATGTAGCAGTGGACGCACGAAAGTGCTATATTATTGTTTTTTGACTTTTTAACAACGAATATCTGAAAAACGTTACGTGCGATGAAAATTTTGATATCAGATAGATCATAATCTATAAGAATCAGTTGAATATTTAACATGGAGGTTTTTTGTTGTCGAACTGTGTAAATATTTTGCAATAACCTGAAAACAGTATCAGATAGAGTTTTTGTATTAACGATTTTTAAAGTTCTTAATAAAGAGGAATGAAATAACATAACCCGATTTTGTAAACATTTTTACAAACCTTGCTTAAAGAGGGGGCGGGTGGGGGGTAGAGTTTCTGAATAATCGATAAATTTAGTAACCGCGGTTTAGGTTATCAAAAATTTAATAACCGATCGGTATCGGTTATAGGTAAACATTTTATTCTAGAGGAAAAAACTATATTTTTAAATAGCTTTTTATTAGCATAGAATTCAGTTTAAATTTCCATTTAGGTTTAGCTTCCGCTTATGTCCTTTAAAAAGCCGAATTCAATTCATCTTCCAAAGATTGAGTGGTTCCTTGTCTTCAGAACTTTTTATTATCTCGTTATTACTATTTTATTATCTCGTTAGTAAAGTAAGAATTTAAAATAAAAAAGATTTGTCATTACAAACTGGATTTAAATTGAGACGAACAATCTAAGTAATCTGAAACTTCAAATTCCTGAAACTTGTCTCCACTAAACTAGTGTTGTATTTTTCGAATTGCGTAAACCAAAAATTAGTCTTGACCCAAAATTGTAAAAGTAGTCGTTGGATTTATAGATATTGACAGTTATTTATCGTCTATTTCTAGCGCTTGTTCATTCATTCATACCCAGTAGGCAAAAAAATCCCCCCTTACATACTGCTGATCATCCCTTTATAAAATTGCTGACATCTTCATAAAATTTTTCCAAATGTCTCCAATGACAAGTCAGCCGCTGTCTTAAAGCATTGTTGGTGGCCACTGATGCTGGTGCACACTGCTGACTTGTCATTGGGGACATTTGGGAAAATTGTGTAAATATGTCAGAAATTTCATAAAGGGAGTGTCAGCAGTATGTCAACGGTGATTATTTTTACACAACTGGGTACACTCAAAAAAAAAAGGTTTGTAAAATTACAAGTAAAAGGTCTTGTAATTCTATTTTACCAATATTTTTGTCTTTTTACAAAAATTGTTGTATATTTAATAAAATGAAAACTACAGTTTGCTTTGTAATTTTACTATTATATGTCTGTAAATTTATTTAACAAATTTTTTAGGTATATTTACAAAAAAGTGAATTATTTTACAAATTAAAAAAATATTACAAGGTGTTTAGTTTTTTTACACAATAAAACTGTAATTGTGCAACAAAATTTTACTTGATGTTATTTAGTCTTTCTACCAAAAAAAAATGTTTTATTACAAGCGTTTTTTTAAGATCGTTTACAAGGTTTTCAGTTTAAAATGTATGTATTAAAAAGTACAAAATTCCAATGTAATTTTACAAAACTTATTGTATTACTAGAATAAATGTCGTTTTACAAAAAAAAAAAATAATTATTCAACAATAGTACACGCAACAATTTTCTAAGTTCAGAATTTTTTGCGTTTTGGAGTAAAAAATTTATTAAAAAATCATTTTTTATAAATAAAAAATTTCATTAAAAAAAATTGGGGAAATTTTTTAAGTTCCGGACACAAAAATTTTTCAACTAATTGTAAACTTTAGAAAAAAAAATTATTTTTACACCATTTTTTGGTAATTTGCGTTATGTGTTTCTACTATATAATTGTTCTAGTTTTTTTTTGTATTTTTACCATTTTTTTTTGGTAATTTTACTATATTTTTTTTAAATTTGGCACCAAAATGCCAATACAAAGCTGCCAATTATGAAAAATAAAGTTTTTCTTATTTTAACAGGTACTTAAACATCCAATCTACAATATCCAACCATTTTTTTCCGATTTTTTAAAAATACTTGTGAAAATACTAAAAATTAAAAAAAAAATTGTTATTTTTTGAATAATTTTTCCTGAAAATATAAGAAATTTCTTGTGTAGCCTCCTTCGCAATCCTCATATGTTCTACTTAAAAAAAAAAAACGAAATGTCGAAAAAAAATAAAAATGTGGCGTGTTATACTTTAAAAAGTTTGTTAAGTGTTCAAGTGAAAAAAAAAATCATTTCAGGTTGTTGAAGTGCTACTCCAGCTGCCGAAGAAGGAAAAAAAAAGTTGCACCAATGGGAAAAAAACCTTTAAATTTACAAAACAAATATGTAAATAAACCAATTTTTTTTGTAAATTTACAAAACAAATATGAAAATTTAAAAAACAAAATTGTATACTTACAGATAAAAGTTGTAAGTTTACAAAAATTAAGTAGAAAATTCGAAAACAATATTGTAAATTTACAAATTATTTGGTTAAACTAGTGTTTTTACGACAAAAAAATAAGGAAAAATGGTATATTTACAATAAAAATTGTAAATTTACCTCTTTTTATTGTAAATATACAAGTTTTTTGCCATAAAAAACAGTAGTTTAACCAAACAATTTGTAAATTTACAATTTTGGTTTTTGATTTTCTACTTTATTTTGTAAATTTACAAATTTTTTGTAAGTTTACAATTTTTTTTGTAAGTTTTAATTTTTTTTTGCAAATTTACAATTTTTATTGTAAATATACGTGTTTTTCAATATTTTTTTGCAGTAAAAACAGTAGTTTAACAAAATAATTTGTTAATCTACATTTTTTTTTATTTTCTATTTTTGCTTTGTAAAATAACAACCTTTTTCGGTAAGTTTACAATTTTGTTTTGTAAATTTACCAAATTTTTTTGTAAATTTCCAAAAAAAATGTTCACCTCGATGTTAATATTTTACATATTTGTATATTTGTACGACCTTCAAAAAAAGATTGTAAAATGACAAGAAAAGCTTACAACTTTAAATTTTTTTCCTCCTATTTTAGAGAATTGCTTGTTAAATTAACGAGCTTTTTTGTAATTTTACAAGCCTTTTACTAATAAAATTGTAAATTTACAACTTTTTTGACGCGATAAAACTTAATGGAATTCTCGTAATTTTATTTGATGTTTTTCGTAAAATTACCTTGGAAATTTGGAAAATTAAAAAAAAATATAAAATTACAAAATAAATGTAAAATTCGATCGATCAAAAAAATATTTTTCTGTTTTTTCTGTTAGTACAGATCTACACTCAAAAAAAAAACCTTGTCAAATTAATAGAAAAAGTCTCTTAATCCCATTTTGCTACACTCAAAAAAAAGTGAACTAAAATCTGGGAAAATTAAGTTAATTTTAAGAAAAAGAGAGAATGATTTGGAATGATTTTTTTCTTGGGTTTCCCAGCAAAACTTTGGTAACGGGTAGTGATTATATAAGACATTACCAGGTAATGTATATAACTTATTTGTAGCATTCTTTTATGATGTCTTACCAAACATTTGTTCCACAACGTATTATTTTCAAGTGAAAAATAATGCATTACTAATAATTTGCTACGTAATGCATGATTATTGGAAAAAATGTATTTCATATTTATTATTTCTAAACATTCAATCATGGATGACTTATATTTGGTTACATTATGTATTATTTGAAAGTTTGAAATAATGCATTATTTATAATTGATGCATAATGCATTACAATAACATAAAAAATAATTATTTTATAAAAAAATGCATAAGTTTAAACTAGAGATGGGCTCACGACAGGAAATTTCTAACGACACACACTCACGATCATATTTTATCTACTTACACTCACTTACAATCACGTGAGTAAATTTAATACAAAATTACTTTTTCACTACTCGTAACACCTTATATATTATCTCCTGGTATGCTATATTATTTCATTTCTCGTAACCTATAAAATATCATATATTTTACACCTTACTCGTATTCTTCGTTATAAATTTATGACTTATTTTATACCTTACTGGTATTCTTTGTGATAATGTGGATGCATTACTTTGAGTCTCATCGCCTGTTAAAATCATCAATGCTGCAATGTATAAAATAAGAGATCCTATACCTTATTTTATACCTTATTTGGTAATCTAAGTTTTGCTGGGTTAGTTCATAATTTTCCCAAAAATAAGGAAAACAAAGTTAATTAATTTTAAGCCAATTTTAACTAGAAAATGGGAAAAATTATATTACACTTTAGTTGATTCACATTTTAAAACTGGATTGGGTCTAGACCCTGGACCCATGGGTTCGGACCCCATGGGTCAAGCCCCTTGTTAACTCAAGAACCCGGTCATTTAAGGGTCTCCATAAATTTTGACCCAAAATTTGAGTCCGTTTCGCTTTAACTTGCTTAGATTTTGAGATACGGTAATAAGGGGTTTGATAAGGTCTTGAGAATCTTAAAAACTGGATATCTCAAGAACTATTAATGGGAGGGCTTTCGGGTATTTTGCAGAAGTGTTTTACGAGTAAAGAGCTACAAAAATGCCCTTGGAATTTTTCTCGTGTTGGCAGTATTTACCGAGATATGTGCATATATAAAATCTCGGGAATTTCAAATTTTAGATCTAAATTTAGGGTCTTGAGACCCCGACAGATATGCAGAGCTAGGCTATTCCATATTTTTCTTTGTAGTCTTTCTTTCTTCGTACACTCAAAATAATTCTACAGTAAAAGGTTTAGTAAGTGATATTGTACAAATATCTACTAATAAGTTGCTAATTTTAGTATCTTAAAAGTACTAAAAGTAGTAAGTTTTACTGGTTTTGACTAATATTAGTTAAAAATTTTGGTATTGGTTACCAATTTCTGCACTAGGTCCTTTTGGACTAAAATTAGTTAAATTTTTAGTATTGAATACCCACGTTTTTTTTTGGGTGTAGTCTTTCATTTGAAAATTTCGTCCGTTTCGCTCTATCTCGCTTAGTTTTCGAGATATCGCCATTTTGAATTTTTAACTAAATTCTAAGAAGTTATTTACTAAATTCTCAGAAGTTATTAACTAAATTCTAAGAAAAACACTTCCTCAATTCAAATAAAGAAATACGATTATGTTTTTTTTAGTAAATTTTAACTAAACTTGAACTAAATAGTTTTTTAAGAAATATGTCTTAAAAATAAAGATACGTTTCTTAGATTTGTGGAAAATTTCTTTGGCAGTAAGAGTTTTTTTTCCTAATATTTAAAAATTCCATTTAAAGAAAACTATGAACTACTTATAAGTAAATGAACTAAACTTTTTTCCTCATAGTTAAGAAAATTTCTCATTTTTTAGTTAAATTTTACTAAATTTTGGGAAAATTCATGATAAATTTTCAAAGACATTTTTTCCTTAATTTTAGTTATGTCTATTTTTTCAGTGTAATATTTGACAGTTTTCCTTGTTTTTAAACAAATAGTTTTCGATCGAAATTTACATTTTTTTCGTAATTTTACAGTTTTTCTTGTAATTTTACAAATTTTCAAGATTTTTTACAAAAAAATCTAGTAAATTTACGAGAATTTCTTGTATGTTTTATTTCGCCTAAAAAGTTGTAAATTTACAATTTTATTGGTAAAAATCTTGTAAAATTACAAAAAAAATCGTAATTTTTACTAGGAATTTTCTTAAAATAGGAGGTAGCAAAAAATATAGTAAAATCACGAAACTTCCTTGTAAGTTTTGTTTCTTCAAAAAAATTGTAAAAATTGTAAATTTAAAATTTTGTTGCTAAAAAGCTTCTGAAATCGAACCAAGGATATTTTTTTCATACCATACAATTCAGCCACACTTTAAGAAGAGATGAAGACTCCATATGCCTAAGAGCTCTTAACTATAACCCACAAGGTGCAAGAGGGCGTGGAAGACCAAAATACTCATGGCGTCGTTCTTCTTTGGATGATGTCAACAGAATGCCCATCTATAATAATAGAAAAATAAATATTTTAATAGAATTAAGAAGTATTGCCAGTGAGCGTTCCAGATGGAAAATTTTTATTGAGAGCCTATGCCCACCATGAGGTAGCTCAAAAACTTTTTGAGCAAGGCTTATTATTATTATTATTATACAATTCAGCAGTTAGTACTTTTAATTTCACCTTATTCATTTATTCAACTCATTTTGTCTCTTTAATATTTCGCAATGGTGTTGTCACATGATCTGAAATTGCATTTTTTTGGGAGTCGTGCCTAATGGCGACATTTCTATCAGTACTTTTTTGTTTAAAAACAAGGAATATTGGTAAAATGAAAAAGTCTTTTTTTTTTTAGAGTACACTCAAAAAAAACCTTGTAAAATTACAAGAAAAACTGTAACTTTTTTTGTTGCTACCTCCGATTTGAGAAAAAAGCCTAGTAATTTTAAAAGCTTTTTCTCAGTAATTTTGCAATTTTACAAGGTTTATAATAAATTTGTAAATTTACAAGGAGGTATCATAACTTTACTAGATTTGTTTGCTACCTCGTATTTTACGAGAATTCCTAGTAATTTTACAAGCTTTTTATTAATAATTTTGTAATTTTACAATATTTTTACCAATAAAACGGTAAATTTACAGTTTTTTGGCGCAATTAAGTTTACAAGGAATTCTCGTGCATTTACTAGATTTTTTTTTGTAAAATTATCTTGTCAATTTGTAAAATTACAAAAAAAATGTAAAATTACCAAAAAAAAAAAATATAAATTTCGATCCAAATTTGTTTGTTAAAAAAACAAGAAAACTGTCAAATATTTGTAAAATGGGATTACGAAACTTTTTCTATTAATTTGACAAGGTTTTTCTTTAGTGTAGAGTTTAAAGAAATTTAAAAATATTTTTTTTGTTCCATGTTTCTGTCGATATCTCAAGATCAAGTGTCTATCCTGAAACTTGAAAAGTAGTACACTATACGCCGCAATTTAATTTTGAGTTACACTTAAGATCAAGTTCAAAGGCATGCATTTTTTCGATGTACTAAAAATTCAACTAACAACCTTATGTCTTAGTCCAAACTGATCTAGTGCAGGAATTAGTAAGCAATACTAAGTTTATTTTTTATTTTTTAAATATGAACAATTTCAGTACTTTGATGATACTAAAAAACTACTGTACTATTGGAAATTAGTAACTTATTAGTAGATTTGGGTACTAAATGACTTACTAAAACTTTTACTGTAGAATTTTGTCTGTTTAATTTGTAGAATTTTGTCTGTTTAATTTCCCCAAAATTCATAAAATTGAGAAATATTTAATTAAAATTTTATTTGTAGCTATTAAATGTGTACTATGGTAACCTAATCAAATTTTAATATAATTGCACCATTTTTGGACCTAGTCCCTATATAAAAATTTCGGCCGATATTCGTTAAATCAGTTGGCAACACATATAAGTCAATTCCACTCAAAGTTGGTTTTGTGTGGTTTCTACACTCAAAATAATTTCTCTGTTAAATTACAGAGATACTCTGCTGAGCCAGCAGAAAATACCGTAGATTTCCAACCAGCAAGATTTTTTGTTATTTTACGAAGAAAACTCTGTAAAATGATTTCGATAAAAAAACTGTAAATTAACAGAATTATCTGTAAAATATTGATAAAAAGCGACCAGAATTGGAAAATTTATTTACTATTTAATTTCTAATCAATTTCTCATTCCTTTATGTGCAAGTAGTGTTGACAACTAGAAAATGCCATCGAGTAAATTTGCCCGCTTTAATGCTTCCAAATTGTAAATTAATTTTTTTTTGTGAAAATTACGAGTTTTTTTACGAGTACTTCCAATTTTACACGACATCCTCGTAAAATTTACCAGGTTTTATTGTAATTTAAGGCGCTTTTTAAAGAGCGGTTGAAATATTTTAAAATTTTTTAAAGTTTTTTATTTGAAAACTGTATTACAGAGCAATAAGTAAAATAACAGTTGAAATTTAGTATTTTGGTTACTAGAAAAAAACACAAGTATTTTTATAAAATCTGTATTTTAACAAAAAATTCTGTTTGTAAAATTGAGATTACAAAGTAAAAAGTAAAATTACAGATAAAATTTTGTTTTTCGGTTACAAGAAAATACAAAAGGCCTCTACAGACGATTCAATATTATGCACAATCTGCATGTATTTTTTTCAGTAAAATATTTTATACAGTATTTTTATGTATGCCATTTGTGGATAAACGTCAAAAATATTGTGCATAATATTGCGTCGTCTGTAGGTACCTACCATAGAGAAACATAGAGGCGAAGGTGAAAGAAAAAATAATATCAGCATCTTTTTCTAATTTCTCACACGTACCTTGTCGATGTGAATTCAAAACACAATACATGTTTACAAGTCGTACTTTGTCAACAAATACATGTATACAAGTTGTACTTTGACAACTCAATTTTTGACGCCTTCGCCTCTATGGTACCTAGAGACGACGCAATATTATGCACAATATTTTTGACGTTTACCCACGATTGGCATACATAAAAATACTGTGTAAAATATTGAAATGAAAAAAATCCATGCAGATTGTACACAATATTGAATCGTCTGTAAAGGCCTTAAAATATTCTTAAATTCTGTATTTCGATAGATAACTTTGTCAAATATCTGTCGAATTGAGATTACAGTCATTTTACAGAGTTTTTAACAGAGTAATTATTTTAAGTGTACACTTATAACAAATCTAACAAAAGATAAATCAAATCATTCCACGTTTGGACTTGGGACCCATTTTACGGAAAACACTGGTGTAGGGTATCATATGTTCGGAATAAAATTTTCTTACTTGTTTTTATTAACAACTTTTTTATTTTAATTGCAGATTTCAACTATTATTAATGTAAGTATCTTAAACCATATAAATAATTTTTCGATGTCCAAGTGCAAAAATGTGCAACGTTCAGGATGGGCAAATGCTAATTTGGTATGGTGCCCTTGACATTAAAGCTTACTTACAATAAGAGTTAATTTATTTAAAATTTGTAACAATAACATGTAAATTTTAAAAAACATAAATGCCAAGTTCATATTTTTTTCTGCAAACTACCCTTCGACTTATTAAAATTCACCCTTCTTGAGAAAACACACAAAATTAACGAAACGGCTTAATTCGGCCGTACTAGAAAAACATTTATTACATTCAATCTAGGTTTTACTTAATGCCCTACCTTATTTCCTAAATTTTAAACATGAAAAGCATCCAACTTATTTCGAAACATGATGAAATTATAGTTTCATCCTGCTCTTTAATGTACTACTATATTTTTTTATACCCATTTGTAATTTTTCTACTCAAAGTTATTCAATTTTCTGAGTTAACAGGCGTAAAAAGTATAACGAATTAATTCTTTCATGCATACTTTAGCTTTTTGAT
This sequence comes from Pegoplata infirma, assembly GCA_963921195.1. Classification (NCBI taxonomy): domain Eukaryota; kingdom Metazoa; phylum Arthropoda; class Insecta; order Diptera; family Anthomyiidae; genus Pegoplata; species Pegoplata infirma. Next base: position 49,898,461 of record OY992539.1, on the reverse strand, counting down.
AATTAGGTATTTTATTAGAAATTAAAACCCTCTTTTAATATAATAAAGAATAACAAAGTTGTGGGAAAAATAAATACTTAATGCATGTGTTGAAAACATTATAATTAATAAGGGGACTTAAAACTAATAAATGGTAATATTGTTTTCAATTCTTGAAGAGTCTTCTGTATTTTTATACTATTAAATGTATAAGAGAAAAACGATTTATAGTACGAATTAATTCTAATTTTAGCAATGATGAACTTTATTTGCCTACCGAAATTACAAATTTATATCGAGACTTTCGCATCACAGATTCTTTTTATAGAACACCACACTAAAAAAAAATGTAATGTTTGCAAAAAAAGCTTATAAACCTAAAAGAAAATTTGCTGATTTTGAACCCACAATTTTTTTGGTAAAGTTACCAAAAGTGTTTTTCCATTATTTTTTTTTAACTAACCAATCTCAAGTTTAAAAAAGGGTTGCTACCTTATGAAAAAATAAGAGCTTTCGGGAAAATCCGTATTAAAGCCGAACTAGCAGGAATTTTGCCTAGCAAAAAAATACGGGTAAGCTCAATTTTGATAGACCCAGCAAAAACCTCCATTGCCAAGTAATTAACTTAAGGGTTTATAACGAAAATGAGTAACTAGTTTCGTCCCAATTTCATTGTTAATTACTTAAACAAGGCGATGTCATTGGATTCAAGGCCTTCTTTGTTCGCTTAGGAAAAAGCTAAAAAATAATGGCCCATTCCTAGCTTACTTACGAAACTATACAAAAGTAACTGCATTGTTTATGTCATTCTATGAATGTCCGTCCGCCCGTCTGTATAAAGCACGATTCAGTCCAAAATAACTCCTGAAAATTGGCACGAATGTGTCTCATAGTCATAGGCCGGTTAAGTTCGGAAATGGGTAAAATCGGATAAGGGGCAAAAGAGTTCCCCCTTAAAGAACTAAAAAAACCTCTTTAAAAGCGCCATTTTTTACAACATTTTTTGCATTTGAAACCTTTTTATGTCAGAAAGAGTTAAAACTCATACACTTAGATCCGGGGGCTACAAAGTATTGTTTTTTTTTTGCCCCGCCCCCTTTTGTGGGCGTGGATTAAAAAAAACATAAAAATTACACTGCGGAACACTAAAAAATAAACAAGAGTTACGACCATCATTTCTATATATTTCGGACATGCTGATTCGAATGGCGTACTCCGTTTTTCGATGTACGGTACAGTTTTCTTGCAAAATGTCGTTAAAGATTTGCTGATTTCGAGCCAGTTTTTTAACAAAAAAATTTGCAAAGTAAATGGTTTATAAATTTTATGACATGGAAAACAAAGATATGACTTGTAGCAACATTTCTTATGCAAATTTGGTTTAAAGCTTTTCAATTTAAGCCCTTAAATTCACGAATTTCTTCATTTTTTAAGGCTTTCGCGAAATTAACAGCCAAATTGGTCTTTGATAAAAACTTGCTTTTAATGAATCAAAAATGCATCCCTAACAATACGAATAGTGGACAAAAAACAGCTATGTTTTATGGACCATCATGATGAAAATCGCGAAAAACCGTTTTTTTGTATATGTCAGCGTCACTTTACGAGATAATTTAAGGTTCTTTCTTTTAATATATAATGTGGGAACCTTAAACAACTAACTGACCAAAAATTCGGCCAAAAAAGTTTTCATTTGCAAAAGTTATCTTAACAAAAACTATCAGTGTTTGCGATACAATAATTATAGTTTTTGTTAAGATAACTTTTGCAAATGAAAACTTTTTTGAACAAATTTTGGGTCAGTTCATTGTTTAAGGTTCCCACATTATATACTAAAAGATGAAGCCTCAAATCATCTCCTAAAGTGATGCTGCCATATACAAAAAAACGGTTTTTCGCGATTTTCATCATGATGGTCCATATAACATAGATGTTTTTGTCCACTATTCGTAGTGTCATGGACGCCTTTATGATCCACAAAATGTAAGTTTTTTTATCAGAGACCAATTTAGCGGTTAATTTCGCGAAAACTTAAAAAAATGAAGAAATCCGCGAATTTAAGGGCTTAAGATGAAAAGCTTTGAACCAAATTTATATTAGAAATATTGCTACAAGTTATATCTTTGTTTTCCATGCCATAAAATTTAAAAATCATTAGCTTTGGAATTTTTTTTGTTAAAAAAGCAGCTGAAAATCTGCCAATCTTTAATGACATTTTACAAGAAAACTGTACCATACATCGAAAAACGGAGTACGCCATTCGATTCAGCATGTCCGAAATATATTGAAATTATGATCGTACCTCTTGTTTTCTAAAATAGTGGTTAGTTTTGTCACGCAGTGTAATTAAACAAAAGTATAAATTTCTCTTAATTTATTTTCAACTTAAATAATTTCTATCTTTAAAACTTACAAAATTAAAACTCCTTTTGTTTTTCTTGAAAATTGTAAATTTAAAAATATTTAAAGAATTTTTGTTTGTTGTTATGTTTTATTTAAAAATTTCAATATCTATAATTTTATAGTTCATATATCGTAAAATATGTATTTGCAAATTTATTGTTTCTATTTTGTTAACTAAACTATGTTAAAAATGTTTTTAATAAATTTTAATGTAACCCCTTTAGAAAATTCAAATTCAAACATAAAACAAGAACAAAATATACCCAGTATTCTCGTAAATCACAAATGTGCGATTCATATATTTTAGACAAAAAGGTAAATAAACAATAAGATGATTTGATTTTCAAATAACGCAAAGGATTTCAAAGTAAACGTAGGTATACACGTGGGTGAATTTATAAATTTTGTAGAATTTAATAAGAGTGTGTGGTTGAAAAATAGAATGTGTCGAAAATAGAATTTGACAATAGAAGATATGGGCGTTTAAAAAAGCTATTTTTTTTGGCAATATTGACTTTTAGACAGTTTTTTTTATTATTTCTGTACTCGGAAATCGTAGTCGTACGAAAAAAACTTATTCAAATAATATTGTAGATAAGATTATGAAGATTTAAAATTTTGAAACCAAAAATTGTTTTAAACATTTTTTTTATTTCTCAGAAATAATTAGTATGGACTCAAACCGATCTAAAAAATCAGTTAAAAAATATACATCACAATAATATATAAATACAATTACAACACAACTCATAAGGTACATTGCAATTTAGTAATATTTCTAAGAATTAGAAACATGAAACAATAATTTTCAAAAAATTTCAACAAATTTTTTGAAAACAATATTGGAATATCCGTTTCTCCTGGCAAGGACACCATGGATTTTCAAAACCAAAGTTTTGTATTAAAGTTTAAAATATCCTTTTATCTCGTTTAAAATTTCAGGGAGGTGTTTTTTGTGTTGTCGAGCAGTAAACTTTCAAAGTTTGTGATAAAGCCAAATTTTTAATTCTTTGATAAAATTAAAAAAATCAAATATTAGGCTCTCTAACAAACTTCGAAAATTTATTGCTCAACAATACCAAAAAAAAAAAACACCGCCCTGAAATTTTAATGGCGCTAAAAGTACATTCTAAACTTAAAAAAAAAAAAAATTGTTTTTGGAAATTCAAGGTGCCCTTCCTAGAAAAAAAGTCTTCGAAGTTTGTACTCTTGCCCAAAACCATTGAATCATGATAATGTTTGGGTGTATGTATTATGTATTTGAAGGGCTTATTGTAAAAACTCGATAAGCAACATTTCATTTTATGGTGGGTTTTTGCTTTAAAACTTTTGAAATAATGTAGAAAAAATACTTTTGCAGAACTTTCATTGTACACTTTTTTTGAAATATTTTACTTATCCTAGGACGACACTGATGATGGCAAATGAAAGAGGAGGATCTCCCCTAATTTTTCCATTTCTTTATTTTGCTATATCAGACAAAGGGATGTGAATAAAGCCATATAAAAACTTAATCAAAATATTTTGTTAAAAATTTTATATGATATTAAAGGTAGGCTGACCATTCGTACTGATTTGACCAGTACATGTACTGATTTTTGATCACGTGTACTGATCAAAAAACGTTGTACGGATTTTTTTAAATATGTACTGATTGTACTGATTTTTGAAGATTTCAACATAAAATATAATTTTATTCGAAAATTCCATACAAAAACTTGAGTTTGCATAAAATAAGTCTTCAAGGTAGTTTTTTATAACTTAATTCTGACAATAAGATAATTTATAATGAATTCTAAAGAGCTTAAAATTCGAAAATCAAGAGGTCCCTTACCGCAAAAATGTATCTGAGCATGAGGTTATTTTGATCTTCATAAATTTATATTAAAAGGCGCACAGAATCTCTGAGGTTTACTAAAACGAAAAGTTCACGGGATGATGGAATTTTTATATTTTTTTATATGATAATATAATTGGATGAATAAAATGATTCTTAGATGCTCGATGAGGTAATGTCATACGAATTTATTCGAAAAAGCGCTCAGAACATCAGGTATATTTCAAAAAGACTTGCTTATTATCTGGGAAGTTTTCTTAAAGGAAGAGTTATTAAAAGTCCTCAGAATCTGTGGACTTGTAATTCACAAAACATGTGGGTTTCTGTGATATTTTCTGCACCGAAACGATCAAAACATTCAAATGAAGTTGTTTGTAGTCAACAAAATTTTCCGCTAAATAACGACACAGTTTTTTATTTATTTTATTAAAACAGCTACAAATATAACAGCTGAGTAAAAACAATGCTTAATGCTAATACTTTTTACAAAAGAAAATTAGTTAATATCGATATTTATTAGAATTAAGGTAATCACTAAGTCTCCTCTTGACAAAGTCTACCGTTTTATTTTATGTATTTGCAAAAAAAAAGTAAAGTCTAGTTTATGACAGTTGTTTTTAACAGTCGTTTTTACTGAATACTTATTGACCCCAAGTTTGGTAGTTTAAGCCAGCGGTTACCAACCTATGGTACGCGTACCACTAGGGGGTACGCGAAACTGTCCGCGGGGGTACGCAAAATTTTAGTAATTTGGACATTCGTTTTAGATTAACCTTTCAATGTTGGTTCCGAATCTGGCTTTCAAAGTTTTCCATAACGTCAGGTTTTGAGGAAGTCGAGGTCAAAGTTCACAAAAAACGTACTTTTGCGTAATTTAGAAAGGATTTTTTGCGATATTTTTGGATTATATTTTAAGATCTGACCACTTGTATTCGGTGCTGATTCCGAATATGGTCCCAAATTTTTCTTTAATGCCAGGTTTTTGAGAAAATTTATGTTAAAGTTCTCAAAAAACGTGTTTTTGGGCATTTTTGAGACGGGTTGTGGAAATTTTGGTACCATATTGTTAAACTCAAAATGCCCTTTCATTGTATATACGAGGGTATTTCATTCGAAAAGTCACGGAATTATTGATCTGCCCTCGTATTAAACATTAAAAAAAATTAAAAACATTATATTTCCGCCCACTGTGATAGGTTCTTGGAATTTTTTTTAAGAGTTCAAAAAGCGTGCGTTGTTTTTATTTTTGGTGTAGAATCGACTGGTGAAATCGTTAGGGGGTACGCGGCTGATAAAATTTAAAATTAGGGGTACGCGAGCCAAAAAGGTTGGTAACCGCTGGTTTAAGCGAAACTTTTTCAGTGTTGGAAAAATCATCAATGTTTCTCAAAAATCATCAGTGTTTCCCACAGAAAACAGTTTTCAGAGAGTTATTTCTAGAATAAAAAACATAAAAACTTGTGCGTACTGATTTGAGTTCAGAAAAAAATGGTCACCCTAATTAAGGGATACATTTTTGAAAGGACGGGACTTACCTCCTTTTTTCTGATATGAGTCATTCCACACCAAATGTCCCGCTATAGAAAAACATGTGTCCCGTGAATTTCTGAATAGATTGTATAGCTCTAATATATCTAATAAAATTGCGTTTTTGGTTTTTCAATTTTTCAAAAACTGGGCTTAGGTGGCGTGGTCGAATATTGGAAAAATGGTAAATTTGTTTCGAGTTACCTTGTTTAAATATTTATCAAATTACAACGGAATGCAAAAACTTTCATTCTTGAATAGTTTTGTACGGGCTATCGATTAAAAGTTTTTTTTTTTGGAAAATTTTCAGAACCCGTTCTTAAATTTTCCATTTTTTAAAAAAGTCAATTTATCAAAAATCCGGTCACTTTTGTTTTTTTAAGTTTAGATGTTTCTCTATCCACACAAAAAAATCAGACATGTGTTTTTCGTATTTTTTTTTTTTCGAGAAAATTGAATTTGAATATTAAATCTCATAAAAATTTTGTAATTTTCTTGTATTTTCTTGTTTTAACGTAGCGAATGAGTACGAAATATTTGCATAAATATTAATAATACGCTACGTTGAATCAAAAAAAAAATACAAGCAAATTACTAAATTGTTATGAAATTTAAAATTCAAATGCGATCTTCTCGAAAAAACGAAAAACACATGACTGCATTTTTTGTGTGGATAGACAAACATCTAATCTTTAAAAAAATTAAAAAAAAGTGGCCGGATTTTTTATAAATTGACTTTTTAAAAATATGGCAAATTTCAGAACGGGTTCTGAAAATTAAAAAAAAATTAATCGATAGCCCATACAAAACTATTCAAGAATGTAAATTTTTAAGATTGTGGTGCATTCCGTTTTAATTTTATAAATATTTATTTGATTTTGAAAAATTTAAAAACCAAAAACGCAATTTTTTAGCTCCATATAGGGCTATATATACAACATATTTAGCAATTTACGGTACACATGTTTTTTCGCTGGACATTTGGTGTGGAATGCCTCATATGTAAAAATAATAAAATAGGAAAATTATGGGAGATCCTCCTCATTCATATGCTATCACAATAGGCACCCTATGACACGTACAAATATTAAAAAAAATATTTTATAAAATTTAAATCTTAAATTTTTAAGTCCTTTTGAAAGGAAACAGAATCACGAAATGAAAAACTGTAAATGGAGTTTTACTACATTTAGTCTCTAGTTTCAAACGTATATTATCCAGTTCGTGTTCAACGATTTTTTTTTAATTTTTGTCGGACGGTGTTTAAATTATTATTTTTTTTTCAAAATAAATAATTTTAAAATTTAATTACAAAAAAAAATAATTTTAAATAACATTTAAGCAAACATTTTTTGTATTATTTTTTTTTACTTTTATTTCTAATTAATTAAAAATTTGCAAATCTAAATTCACCACTTTAATACCTTATCAATTAGGCCTCTTAAATTTTTAAAATTTATATATTATTTAACTTCATATTTCTATATGGCTGTAAATGAAAAGGGATTTCTTACTTTGTGTGTGTGTGTGTAGTAAGTAAGTACGTTTTTCATTTTATTCACCAAAAAAAACTAAAGTGTTTAATAAAACACATCTGCTTTGCTATAAAGGTTTATTATATATGAGCCACAATGGAATTTATTGACAACGGTTGTATGGCAGCAACACATGAACGCAAGAACGAAAGAAAATCTTTGCTTGTATTTGTTAAATTTGCACAAATTGTGAAAGCCTTTGCCGTTCTACACACACACACATACAATAGAATTTGTTGGTATTTTCACAAAAATTTCTGCAGCAAATGTTCCCAATATACACTAGGTTTATGCTAAAGTAATCGTGTCTGTGTTAGTGAATTTGGGTTTTCTTTGTGCTGTAGACGATGACTAAAAGGAAAACCACTTAGCCAGCGAAAATGATTTAAATTGCAAAAAGTAGTAACTTTTTTGAGAGTATGGGGAACATTTTAAATCTTTGCAAAGCTTTGCCTGTGTTGGTACTTATGCTGAAAATGTAAAATTACAAAGGCCTTTTTTATGGGTTATAGAGACATTACACATATTTTCGAAAGTTTATATTCTGTTTGGTTGTTGTTAGTTTTGTGGATACTACAGTTGGTAGTGATGAATTTTTCTTTTTGAAATTTTAAAATTTAATGGGAGGATTTGAAAGTGTTTTAAATAAAACATGATTGCGACAACCATAATAATGGTTGATTATAACATGATTGTAGCAATCATGTTATGATCATCGCTGATTATAGTATGATAAAAATATTATCATTTATAACTGTTGATGTTCATAGTAAGATTTTCACAATCATATATATGATCAAATATATCAATTATACTATGCTGCCCCTCCACTATAGGTAATATTGTGTGTTGCCATCATATTACAAACATGGTCCATCATTATAAAAACATGGTCCGTGTGCGGTTGTGATAATCTTTTTTTAAACAAATTCCATAGAAAAATTTTTAATTTTTATGCAAATTTTACTATTAAAGATTTGTTAATTTTGGCAAAAGAATTATTAAGAAATTTTTGAGAAATTGAAGACATTATTTATAATACCGTCCGACAGAAAATATTAAACGGATGATATATGTCTGAAAGTAAAGATCAAATGGAGTAAATCTGCATTTACAGTTTTTCGTTTCGTGATCCTGTTTTCTTTTAAAAGGACTTTAAAATTTTAAAGGATTAAATTTTGTAAAATATTTTTTAAATATTTGTACTTGTCCTACACTCAAAATAATACATTAGTAGATTTACTAATTTTTTTTTTTGCTAATGCTAGTAAGCTAACTTTTAGCAAATTTTTAGTTGAGATAAGCATGTTAGCAAAAATATCTTGTAAACTTCATTTAGGGCATTAGCAATTTTAAACAAAATTTGAACTAATTTTTTTTTGCTAAATTTAAAATTGAGTTGACTAAATTTTTACAAGCTTTTTTGCTAATAATAGCAAAAATAAATTGCAATTTTTTTTTATTTTCAGAAAACTTAAAATGGCGGTATCTCAGAAACTAAGCCAGATAGAGCAAAATGGAGGCCATTTTTTGGTTCTGGGGCTCTCCATAATATCGCCGGTCCTCTTCACATGTGTGGACCCTAATGGGTCCTATTTTTGGATCAAAAAAGTTAGCATTCCCGAAAATTTAAAATGCTCATATCTCGGTAAATATTTAAAAGGACGTAACTCCTTTTTCCTGATATGTAAAAATAATAAAATAGGAAAATAAGGAGAGATCCATTTACCATCAAAAAAAAATATTTTATAAAATTTCATACTCTTAAACTTTGAAGTCCTTTCACAAGGAAACAGGATCACAAAATTAAAAACTGTAAATGCAGTTTTACTACCTTAAGTCTCTAGTTTTATTATTCAGTTCGTGTTTAACAACTTTTTTCATTTTCATTTTTAATACATCAGATGCTAAAACATTTTTCGAAAGAAAATTTTTGGATTCTGAAAATTTTTTAACACAAAATCACGCCAAAAAGTAAAAAAAAATGCAGAAAAGAATTAAAACAGCTTCATTCGAGCTAAACTTGGCAATACTGATAACATTTTATTCTGGAAATGGAGAGCGACTTTATAAACTTATTACAATAATTAAAAAAATAGTTCTGCTGTTCAAAAATCTCAATATCAGGAATTGATGAAAATTGAGGTCTAATTGTAAGTTAAAAAAATTGCTGCGTTTGCATTTTACATAGCGGGTGAACCCGATGTGATGGTCCCATTCTGAGACATTTTTGTCAGATTCTGTGACATGTTCTTTCACATAGAAAAAAATCTTAGATACTTGGACATTTTTCATATAAAAAATCTCAGATTCTAAGACAATTTTCATATAGAATTTTGGTATAAAAATGCCTCAGATTTTGAGACATTTTTTATATAGAAAAAGAGTCAGATTTCTGAGACATTTTTAATATAGAAAAAGTCTCAGATTCTGAGACATTTTTAATACAGAAAAAGTCACAGATTCTGAGACATTTTTCATATAGAAAAAGTCTCAGATTCTAACGTCTCAGAATCATAAAGAACAAGTAAGAAAGTTATGGTCGGTAAAGACCGACCAAATGATACCCTACACTAGCGTTTTCCGGAAAATGGGTCCCAAGTCCAAACATGGACCGATTGGATCTGTCTTTTGCTAGATCTTTATTTAGTGTAGAAAACACACACAGATCACATTTTAGTGGAATGGTCAATAGACCGATTTAACTGAATATCGGTCGAAATTTTTATATGGGGCACTAAGTCCAATGGTCCAATTATATTAACACCAAAAAATAAATTTTTTTTCAAATATTTCCATTTTTGTGAATTTTGAGGGAATTATGTGAATATGGGGAGGGTTGTTTGTATGGGGACTACCAGAAGGGCTGACCCGATTCCTTTAAAATTTGGAATGGTGATTCGTGCATATAAAATTTGTTTACCTGATAAATTTCAAAGCGATATCTATTATAATACGGTTATTAGAGTCGTTTAAGCCGAATCCAAAGGTGGCGTTTGTATGGGGGCTAGGTCTTAACATGTACCGATTTTCTCCAATTGCAATAGGCTTCGTCCATGGGCCAAAAGATGCATAAGTTTCAAATTTCAAGTCAATAGATTAAAAATTGCGACCTGTATCGTGCTTCAACCGATAGATGGACAGACGGACGGACGGACGAAATCGACTCAAAAAGTAATTCTGAGTCGATCTGTACACTTGAAGGTAGGTCTAGGACCAATATTTCGGGTAGTTACAAACATCAGCACAAACTCATTATACCCTGTACCATAAAGGTATAAAGTTATTATATTTCATATAAGGGTATAAAAAGTCTCAGATGCTGAGACATTTTTCATATAGAAAAAGTCTCAGATTCTAAAACGTATATCATATAGAAAAAGTCTCAGATTCTTAGACATATTTCATATAGAAAAACTCTTATATTCTGAGAAAATCAGATTCTCAGAGATTTTTCCTGTAGAAAAAATTTCAGGTTCTGAAACATTTTTCATTTAGAAAAGGTCTCAGAATCTGAGACTGAATCATTTTTTATGTAGAAGAGATTTCAGATTCTGAAAAACTTTTTATATCGAAAAATTCTCAAATTTTGAGACATGTTTCCTATATAGGTAGTCTCAGATTCTGAGACATTTGTTATCTTGAAAAAGACTCAGATTCTGAGACATTTACATCATATTGAAAAATCTCAGGTTCTGAAACATTTTTCATAAAGAACAAGTAAGAGCGTTAAATTCAGCTTTTCCGAATGTTTTATACCCTCCGAAATGTAAAAAAAAATTAAAAAAAAATTGTCAGGGGCGTTTTTTGGGGGGAGGGGTGATGGGGGTCAGTGGGGGACTTTTAGAGCACCTTCCATTGCGATAAATATACCAAATGTTTTATTTATTTAACAAAAATACTTAAAAACATGTAAAAAAGTGTATTTTTTTCATAGGTATTGGTCCAGTTCTTCAAAGGGATCCTTTTTTCCCCTGTCGCGATTATCCATTCACGCACTTAACCTGCCTATGAACATGAGACATATTTATGCCCAACTTCAGGAGTCGAGCTGCTTTATTTTGGACTGTGTTGTGTTATCTACAGACAGACGGACGGACGGACAGACGAACATTCACAGAATGTATTAGAATCAGTGTTGGCTACCGTTACCCTTTCAATACCGTTACCGATTAAAAACCCTTTAATATTGACTACCGTTACCGTTACCAATACCGAAATAAAAAATTTTAAATACCGTTACCGATAAAAACCCGTTACCTTTATTCGGATTTTTACCGGTATTATATCGGTTTTGTTTCGGTTGCATTAATATTACTTATTTTAAATTTTTGTGGATTTAAAACATACTAAAATATTTTTAATGTATTTAATTAAAAAAAAATAATTTTTGTTCATTGCCAAATCAACCAAATATCACATTCGCAATTAACTAAATTCGAATATCGGTCTTGGACCTCATAAAGATTTTATGTTACTGATCAGTGATCGATTGTAAGCAATGTTCGTCTTTCCGTCTGTAGAAGACACGACACGGTCCAAAATAAACCTGTTAGTCTGCTGGTACGAATACGTCTTATGGTCATAGGCTGGTTAAGTTCCGAAATGGGAAAACCGGACCATATGAAAAAAAGTTCCCCCTGAAAAACTTACAAAACCCCAGAAAAACATATTTTATTTAATTTTTTTGTCTATTTGCTTAAAAAATTAAACATTTTTATGCCGTGTGAAGTTCATTGACCAAGATTAGAAAATGTGATTTTTTTTCGGTTCGAACCTTTTGGGGGCTTGGCTATATCAATAAAATTAAATATTGGTAAAATTTTATTATTTATGCGTAAATATAAATAAAATTAATTTTTTAAGATCTATGGCGAGAGGAAAGGATGGACGATACCGCCCGCCCTTCCCCTTAAAAACATCCCCTGAAACATCCTTGTCAAGTTTTTTATCCCTGCCTCTTTTTTTTAACAACAGGACAAACAATTTTGATCATTTTAATCTGCTGATTTCAAATAAACAGTTCAGGCTGTATATTTGAAATTAAATTAGCAGATTTCTCTATTAAAATCAGCAGATATTTCTGTTGTCTTGACGGTTTTATCAGCATATTCTATTTGGATTATCCAGACAGAATTATTGGACAAAGGTCTTTCTACGAACATGAGTTCGCATTTGTTGAATTTCAAAATTGCATGTGATAATTTAATTCTGACAAGGGAAGTATCTCAACCCTTATGAACCGATTTGCCTGAAACTTAAAATATATATAAATGAGACGATTTTAAGGTTGGGGTGTCTTGGCTTTTCGGCCATATCAGTGTTTCAAAATTTCGTTGTTCCCTTATGAAACCATATGGACCTCCGGGAAAATTTCGATAACTCACGACCTAACAGGAATATCCTCTAGAGCAAAAATACGTGTCGACTTAAATTTAATAAAGATTATTTCGTATTCATATGGACATCGTAGATATATGACTTCATATAAATACCCCCCAAAATTTTCACATTTTCATGAAAAAAGTATTTAACAAAGCCAAACTTTTACAAGGTTATGCCACCGTTGGATAGGCATTAAAAAAACCTTTCTTCTTATATGCAAACATCATATAGTTTCTTAGAAAGAAATGGCTGAAAAATCCAAAAAACTATTTTTTCGCCGTTTTATGACCCATGTTTTGAACCCCTAAATCCCCGATATGGCCGATAAGCCGAGACACCCCAACCTTAGAATTGTCTCTTATATATATATCTTACGTTTCATGCAAATCGGTTCATAAGGGTTGAGATACTTCCCTTGTGAGTTAATTCATAGTATTTAATACTAGTACAAATATAATTATGTATCGAAAATGTACAGAATTTATCAGTTTCTTAATCTTTTTAAACAATTTTTTTATTTTTTACGCGTTATTAACAAATTTGCGACTTGTTAACATTTTATTTATAATACCGGTACGTACCGGTATTGATGTTTCGGTAACGGTTTACCGTTTACCGAAATAATCCAAAATACCGTTACCTTTACCGTTACCGATATAAAAAATATGTAATACCAATACCGTTACCGATACCGCTATTCGTTTCGGTTTCCAACCCTGATTAGAATCGATCAATGATTAATAATATATATACCTTTGATGCGTTACAAATGGAATGACAAAGTGAGTTTACCCTCATACTGTGGTTGGAGGGTATAAAAAGCTTCAAATTATAAGACATTTTTCATTTAGAAAAAGTTCTCATATTCTGTATACGCCCCTGTATTTGCCGAATTATTATTGCCTCATCTAAATTTATGTTGAAAGTTACAAAATTGGTTTTCTGTTTCTTTATATAAAATAATTTTTCCATTTCTGTAGCGCATCATCAAATCAGTTTGTATCGTTTATAATTTCTCGCTGTACAAACACAAGGATAAAACATAACAAATCTTTATAACGAAAACATTAAAAGGGATGCTGCTGCTGCTGTTGCTGATGCCGTAGTTAAGCTTTGATTTTTGTTTTTCTAAGTAGTTCTGAGGTATTAATAAAAATACAATAAAAATAAAAAACAAGGAATTCAATAAGCTCAAGTGTTTTGTTACTCATACCATTCTGATGGATAATAGCATTATTACCCTTGTGATTAACGCGTGATAGACCAAGAAAAGGGAAATTCAATTTCGCAAAAAAAAAAACTATTATGATAATATTAATTCCTTTTTTAAAGCCCTTTACAATGAAAAGGATTTACTAGGATATTGAATACTGAGAGGCAATCGTTTGTGAAATAAGATTTGTGTGTCTTCATAGAACTTTAAAAACGTAGAAATGAAAATTAAAAAAAAAAAATTACCCTCCCGAGTAAAACAAGTTATATTACGCAATATGTAATTATATATGACTAGATATGCTTTTATGTAAATCCATATTAATTTTGATCCGAAAATTGGCGGATCGAATATTATACGATTACATGAAATTCTATTATTTTTGATAAAATAATATCAAATTTGATTAAGTTTGATCCCAAAAATGGGTCTATCCAATTGTATTAAATCATATCTTATCTGTTCAAATTAGATACATTTTTATATAATTAGATGAAGTGTGGTAACATTTTTTGGAATTTCAAACGTGATATTAGAAATTATTTTATTAAATTGGATACATCAATTAGAAGATTTTTTATTGCATTCTTCGGAATTTTTTTCGGGACTTAGGAAATTATTTAAAATTTGTCAATATTTTTTTTCTAAAATCATTTTTAAGGCACTTAAAAATTCCAAAAATGTTTGTGTCTTAAAAAATTTAAAAACATTTTTTCGGAACTTAAAAATTTTTCAAAAAAATAAAATTTCTCCTAAAAACATTTTCAATGATTTTTTTACCACAAAAAAAATTTTGTGTCCGGGACTTTGGAAAATTTTCATAAAATTTTTTAGGACTTGAAAATTTTTTAATCTTTTTTTTATTTTCCGGGACTATATAAACTTATTTTTTATATAATAACAGCAAAATTATATAATCAGATATAATTATATAAAAATATATAAAATTGTATAAAACTGTATAAAATTATATAAAGTTACATAAAATTATATATAATTTTATATAATTAAAACAAAATTTTATGATTTATATAAAACTTGATATAATTTTATATAACTTAATAAAATTATATATTGTTTTATATAATTTGATATAGTTGTATATAACTATATCTAATTATATAAATTTGCTGTTTTTATATAAAAATAGGGGTCCAAATTTCGCATAAAATTATTAAAAAAATTTCCCGAGTAAAAAAGATTATATATATTCATATAAAATTATATAAAGACATCATATATAATCATATATAGTTTAATGCGAAAAATGAGTCGATAAAACAATATGAAAACTTATCAAATTTGATCAAATCTCATCAAATTTGATATAATTTTAATATAATTTTATATAGTTATATGCGAAAATTGGACCCTTTTTGGAAAAAATTGATGCAATTATATATAATTAAATAAATTTATATATAAGAAAAAAAAATTTCCCCCAAAACGCAAAAAATTGACAAAAAAAATTTGTTCCCGAGTAAAAAAGATTATATATATTCATATAAAATTATATAAAGCCATCATATATAATCATATATAGTTTAATGCGAAAAATGAGTCGATAAAACGATATAAAAACTTATCAAATTTTATCAAATCTGATCAAATTTGATATAATTTTAATATAATTTTATATAGTTATATGCGAAAATTGGACCCTTTTTTGTATAAAATTGATGCAATTATATATATTTAAATATATTTATATATAAGAAAAAAATGTTTTCCCCCAAAACGCAAAAAATTGACAAAAAAAATTTGTTTCCAGGACTTAAAAATTTTCAAAAATATTTTTAGGACTTTGAAAATTTTCAAAAAAAAAAACATCTGGACTTAGAAAAATTTTCAAAAGTTATATTAAATTATATGTAAAGGACTTAGATTTTTTTTTTAAATTTTACTCATATAAGATAACATATAATTTAAAAACAGTGGCATAAAGTTTTATATAAAATTTCTTCAAATATTTTGTTTTATCAAATTATATAAAAAAGAAGACAGAATTTTAAAGTTCATATGTAATTATATAAACGAACTTTAAATCATATGTTATTATATAAAAGTCAATATTTTCTGTTATATAATTTTATATAAGAAACAAATTAGAAGTGCAAATATATAAAATCACATATGATGCAACAAAAAATACATATAGTTTTACAAAATAATATATGTATATATAAAACTATATATAATTATATATGATCTTTTTTACTCGGGTTATCAAAACATAAGTAATATTGATAAAATTTTATATGGTTTTATCGACTCATTTTTCGCATCAAATTCTATATAATTCTATATAATCATATATGATGTTTATAAAATTATATACAACTATATAAAAACTTTTTTACTCGCCCGAGTAAAAAAGTTCCTACCCGAGTAAAAAAGATTATACAGTGACGAGCAAAAGTGTAACAGGGTTCACATTGCTTTGATAATCTGCTCTATATTTTAAACTACACAAGATAAAGTATTGAAGTTTCTTGATAATTTTATTAGTTAATTGATCAGAATTTATAAACATTATCGAAATATGCTGTAAAATTTTTTATAAAAAAAATATATAAAAATTCAATAAAAAGGCAAGTGTTACATTATTGCACTCATGATTTTTCTACATAAATCTTTAGGACAACTTTTATATTTCGCGCATATAGACCCGGATTTTGCAATTTTTTTATAAAACTTAATAAATAACATAAAAATAATTCATTTGTTGAAATGAAATTTTGGGTAAACATTATTTTTAACTCAAAAGTCCGTCCTTTTTACGTTTTTTGGGGAACCAAGCATATTTATCAAGCTAAGAATTTCCAGAAATTATTTTTTTTGAATGGTGTTTATATCAGGCGATAATAGAGACCATTTATAAAAAATTTCGTAAATGGGTTGTTGCTTTTGCAATTAGTAAAAAAAAAGTTATTGTGTACTGGTGTTGGGTTTCTGGAGGAATTTCAAATATTTTTGCCGAAATTCGACATTTTTCGGCTGAATAAAGGCCAATTTTGCCTCAAGAAGTGTTTTCTTAATTCAGCCGTAAATAAATCAACAAGTTATATCACCAGTTGATCATAAATTTTGTTAAGAATGGGTTTATGCCATTTAAAACCACTATCACATTTCGTGGTTTTGGACATTATCCTCGTGGTAGTGCCATAGTGTCAAATTATCGAATCAGAACGAAATCTTTGGAGTTAATTTTTTCAGAAAGAACAAAAATAAATAATGTTTAATAAATAAAAGTCTTTTGCTGCTCTTATCATTGGACGAAATTCACTAATTCAATTTAGGTACCCCAAACAATAATTTTAAATAGTGATTTAATAATAACTACATTCTTTATAACAATATTGTCAATCTACTGATGATTTTAATTGACGATATATTTAAGACCGAATATAGAAAAAACATCATCGGCCAGAATTGGCTCGTATTCATCCGAAAAATGTTGAATATCTGCAAAAATATTTGAAATTCCGCCAAAAACCCAAATTGAGTACCCAATAAAAAAATTGTATTAATTGCAAAATAAACAAACCACTTATGAATTTGATTATAAATGGGCTCTACTATCGCCGGATATAAACGCCATTCCAAAAAAACAATGTCTGTATATTCTAAGCTTGAGTAATACGTGTGGCTCTCCTAAAATCGTTA
This sequence comes from Pegoplata infirma, assembly GCA_963921195.1. NCBI lineage: Eukaryota > Metazoa > Arthropoda > Insecta > Diptera > Anthomyiidae > Pegoplata > Pegoplata infirma. The sequence continues at coordinate 49,880,916 of OY992539.1, read as the reverse complement.
AAAGGACGGACTTTTGAGTTAAAAAAATGTTTAGCCAAAATTTCTTTTCAACAAATGAATTATTTTTATGTTATTTATTAAGTTTTATAAAAAAATTGCAAAATCCGGGTCTATATGTGCGAAATATAAAAGTTGTCCTAAAGATTTATGTAGAAAAATCATGAGTGCAATAATGTAACACTTGCATTTTTATGGAATTTTTACTATATTTTTTTTATAAAAAATTTTACAGCATATTTCGATAATCTTTATAAATTCTGATCAATCAACTAATAAAATTATCAAAAAACTTCAATAGTTTATCTTGTGTAGTTAAAAATATAGAGCAGATTATCTAAGCAATGTGAACCCTGTTACACTTTTGCTCGTCACTGTATATATTCACATAAAATTATATAAAGACATCATATATAATCATATATAGTTTAATGCGAAAAATGAGTCGATAAAACGATATAAAAACTTATCAAATTTGATCAAATCTGATCAAATTTGATATAATTTTAATATAATTTTATATAGTTAAATGCGAAAATTGGACCCTTTTTGAATAAAATTGATGCAAATATATATAGTTAAATATATTTATATATAAGAAAAAAAAATTCCCCTAAAACGCAAAAATTGACAAAAAAAATTTGTTTCCAGGACTTAAAAATTTTCAAAAATATTTTTAGGACTTTGAAAATTTTCAAAAAAAATCTGGACTTAGAAATTTTTTTAAAAAGTTATATCTAATTATATGTATTTTTATACCCTCCAACCACAGTATGGGGGTATACTCACTTTGTCATTCCGTTTGTAACGCATAGAAATATCGGTCGGGGACCCCATAAAGTATATATATTATTGATCTATGATCGATTATAAGTCATTCTATGAATGTCCGTCCGTCCGTCCGTCCGTCCGTCCTTCCGTCTGTATAAAACACGATTCAGTCCAAAATAATAGAGCTAGACTCCTGAAAATTGGCAAGAATGTGTCTTTTGGTCATAGGCCGGCTAAGTTCGGAAATGGGTAAAATCGGATAAGGGGCAAAAAAGTTCCCCCTTAAAGAACTAAAAAACCTCTTAAAAAACGCCATTTTTTACAGTTTTTTTGCATTTTTGTTAAACAAATGAAATCTTTTTCTGTCAGAAGGAGTTAAAAGTAATACGCTTAGACCCCGGGGGGGGCTACAAAATATTTTGTTTGTCCCGCCCCCTTTTGTGGGCGTGTATTGAAAAAAAAACATAAAAATTATGAGAAAATGGTATAACTAAGGTTCAAAAGGCATTATAAAAAATTTAGTAAACATTTATCGCGTTGGGGAAGGTATCCCCCCGCACCCCCACAGAGCCCCCTCCCCCCAAAAACGCCTCTGATTTTTTTTATGCATTTGAACATGTTGGAGGGTATCAAAGATTCGGCACAGCCGAATTTAACACTCTCACTTGTTTTCTTTCAATTTTGCATCAGTCCTAGAATTTTGGGACTTAGAAAATTTTAATTTTTTTTTGGACTTCCCAGCAAAACTTAGATTACCAAAAAAGGCATAAAATAAGGTATATGATCTCTTATTTTATACATTGCAGCATTGATGATTTTAACAGGCGATGAGACTCAAAGTAATGCATCCACATTATCACATAGAATACCAGTAAGGTATAAAATAAGTTATAAATTTATAACGAATATATAGGTTACGAGTAAGGTATATAATATAGCATACCAGAACGTAATATATAAGGTGTTACGAGTAGTGAAAAAGTAATTTTGTATTAAATTTACTCACGTGATTGTAAGTGAGTGTAAGTAGATATAATATGCTAGTGAGTGTGTGTCGTTAGAAATTTCTTGTCGTGAGCCCATCTCTAGTTTAATCTTATGCCTTTTTTTACAAAATAATTATTTTTTATGTTATTGTAATGCATTATGCCTCCAATTATAACTAATGCATTATTTCAAACTTTCAAATAATACATAATGTAACCAAATATAAGTCATCCATGATTTAATGTTTAGAAATAATAAATATGAAATACATTTTATCCAATAATCATGCATTACGTAGCAAATTATTAGTAATGCATTATTTTTCACTTGAAAATAATACGTTGTGGAACAAATATTTGGTAAGACATCCTAAAATAATGCTACAAATAAGGTATATACATTACCTGGTAGTGTGTTATATAATCACTACCCATTACCAAAGTTTTGCTGGGTATATCTAATTATATCAAATTTGATCTAATAAGATATAACCATAAATTTTTGTATCCTCCATTTTTGGGACCAAATGATATATGGCGCCGTATTATTTTTTTTAGTCGGGTATATAGAGGTTTCAGTTTTCAACATTTTTTATTAAATTATATAAAATTATATATAATTTGATAATATTATATATAATTATAACTCAAGTTTTTATTTATTTCGGTTTGAGTCCATATTAATTATTTCTGAGAAATAATAATTTTTATTGTACAATGAGAAAATGTGAACAAATTAATTGAAAACACAGGCGAAGTGGAGATGTCGACAGCTTTCGGAAGAAGCCACCCTTCCTTCGCCAGCACTCTTCGATTGTCACTGTAAGTGTGTCAGATTAAAATCAGCTATTTAAACATAAACGCTACATTCTGTGTAATTTTTTCAATAGAAAAAGTATCAGATTCTATGACATTTTTTGTACAGAAAAATTCTTAAATTTCCCTGAAGAAAATTTTCTTATATTTCCCATAGAAAAATTTTCAAATTTTTTTTTGAAGAAATTTTTCTTATTTTTCCTATAGAAAAATTTCAAGATTCTGAAATAAACTTAGATTCATAAACTCTAAGATTAGAAAAATCTGGGCATTTTTCCAAGAACAAATTATCACATTTTCTTTTTCCTTTTTAGCCTTCTTCTTCTCACATTTTTTCGAAAGAAAAATTATCAGATTTTTCCTATAAAAATGCCTGAGAATTTTGTACTCTTGCCCAAAACAATTAATCATGATATTGTTTTGCTGAAGATTTGGGTGTACTTGACAAAGCAAAGTTTTTAGAAAAATAATGTTATATTACTTTGCTATTCCATGCAAAACGAATTGAAATATCAGTCGAGGAACCAAAAGAGCTGTACATTTCGTAAAATAAGTGCAAAAAAGTGTTTTTACATTTGGAGGGTATAAAAACTGTTTTTACGTTTTGAAGAGTACTAAGGATTCGGCACCAAAGAATATACCACTCTCACTTGTTTTATGTACATTTGATAAACAAATGGAAAATTTTTATGCGAAAAGCTTAGAATTGGTGAAAAATTAGTTTTGGTAAAAAAAAATTATTTTTTTTTACGTAAAACAAAATTATGTTAAAAAAAAAAATTAATAAACCCAAAATTTTTGGTGAAAAAAAATTTTAATGAAAAAATGTTTTTGATGAATTTTATAATAAAAAAATTTGATAAAAATAAAATTTATGAAAAAAAATTGATAAAAAAAAATTGTATGAAAAAAAAAAAATTGGAGGAAAAAAAAATTTGATGAAAAAACAAAAAAATTGATGAAAAAAAAAATTTTGATGAAAAAAAAAATTGTTGATGAAAAAAAAAAAATTGATGAAAAAGAAAATTGATGGAAAAAAATTTGTGAAAAAAAAAATTTATAAAAAAAAATTTATAAAAAAAAATTTGATAAAAAATAATGACGAAAAAAAATTTTGATGAAAAAAAAAAAAATTTATGAAAAAAAAAAAATTGATGAAAAAAAATTGATGGAAAAAAAATTTAATGGAAAAAAAATTGATAAAAAAAATTGATTAAAAAAAATTGATGAAAAAAAAATAATTTTATTGAAAAATAATTATGTTACTTTTTATTCACCAGCTGGTGAAAAACGGTTTTATTCACCACGAGGTGAATTATTATCCAAGTTACAAACCCAAGTTTCTAAAATTTCTGGTTTTAAGTAAATGAAAATAATAATTCTTATCTTCTTTTTCGTTAAATGTTAGCCAAACTGAGGTGGCGTTCTGCAACTTTTTTAAAATTAGACACCAGCCTAAAAACATTATCATGTTAAAAAGTTCTTAGATTTTTTCTATATAAAATTTTTCCTATGTAAAACTTTATAGATTTTTCCTACAAAAAAATTGTCATATTTTCTCTTTTACAAAAATTTTCAGACTTAAGAAATTTTCGCAAATTATTCCCACAGAAAAATTCTAAAATTGTTCGTCCTCAAAATATTGTTTGAATTTTTTTAAAGGAAACATTTAATATTCCAAAAAATTTGTGACATTTTTAGACATAGAAGAATTTCTATAAAAAAAATTGTCCGATAGAAAAATTTTCAGATTTTTTTTATGGAAAATTTCGAACATTATTCCTGTACACTCTAAAAACAAAAACCTTGTCAAATTACCAATATTTACCAATATTTGACAGTTTTACTTGTTTTTTAACAAATAATTTTCGAAAGAAATTTACATTTTTTTTAAAATTTTACAGTTTTTCTTGTAATTTTACAAATTTCCAAGGCTTTTTGGAAAAAAATCTAGTAAATTTAAGAGAATTCCATGTAAGTTTTAATTCGACAAAAAAGTTGTAAATTTACAATTTTATTGGTAAAAATCTTGTAAAATTACAAAAAAATTTCGTAAGTTTTACTACGAAAACTCTTAAAATAGGAGGTAGCAAAAAATCTAGTAAAGTTACGAAATTTACAATTATTTTTGTAAAAAAGAATATGAAAGCAAAATATAAAATTACAAACAGCTTGTAACATAACAAGGAATTTTTGTCAAATAGGAGGTAGCAAAAAAAAAGTTACAAACTTTTCTTGTAATTTTACAAGGTTTTTTTTTTTTTTTGAATGAATAAGATCTGTCTTAACTAACTACTTGTTTTTCTTAGTGTATACTTTGCAATCACAATGCAGATTTCCTCACTTTTCAACTGGGGTATATTATTCCGTAACATTTCTTTTAACATTTCATAATTATTTCAAGTGCTTGATTTTTGGTACCTTTCATTATATAATGTCCACTAGCGGGTTAAGGAAAGAAAATGACACCTTTCAATAGTGGCAATTTTGCAAAATAAATCTCAAACAATGTTGGTGGTCGTTTTGAAGTTGTTGCCTTTACAACAACAAAAAAAAAATTATAAAAAAAAATGAATAAAAAATGATATATTTCGTTATCTAGTATTTGTGGCAGACAAAAATTGAGGGATGTTACGAGTACCATATTAGTATGTTTAATCGTTTTAGACCCAGCATACATGATTATGTATAAAAAGGTGTTCTTTCCAAAGATAAATTTTTATATAAAAAATAAAGCTATATTAATTAAACGCATTAAAATCGGTCGAGGCCAACATTATGTGTACATTAGGGTGCTCCAAAAAATTAAGTTGTTAAATATTGGCCGTAACTCCCCCTAGAAATATGCATTTGGGTGTAAAAATATGTTTTGCAAAATTATAGGGTAATCGGATGTGGGTAAGGCGTGCCGCATCGGCCCTGAAGTTTGAAAAACGGATTACAATTGGAAAATATGACTTTTTTTTTCATTTTCTCAATTTTTTTGATAATTTGAGACAAGTTTGAATTTAAATGGTTACTGATTTTGAGTAAGAGTTAATTTTCTATCAAATAAGGTATTAAAAGTTAAAATCGGTTAAAAATTAGCCGAGTTATTACCACTTCCCCTGGCAACTAACGTGTGGCAGACAACTTGATCAAGGAATTCGAGCCCCATTTTTGAAATTTATTGAAATTATCTACTGCAAGAACATTTTCTTATTTTTCAAGCTTCAATGTCCTAAGTTGATGAGTATTTGTCATATTGTTCTTTGCTTACTTGTTTTAATTTTATGCCAAAAAGGTCTGAATTTTTAAGCACGGTTTTCAAATCTCCAATTTTAAATTTTTATTATTTTTCTTAAAGAAATTTTTAAAAAATCAACTATTGGAGTTAATTGATTTGTTAAGCACATATAAAGGAATAAAAACCCTAAAAATTGAAGGCTTTGCTGTTTTCATTTGGCTATTACAGTGATGTAATTTCAGCGGATTTCGGGAAAGAAGTGTTTTTTTGCACTTTTTTAGCTTTTATTTATTTTTTTTGTTTTTTTTTTTACAAACTTCATATGTTTTGCACTACTCGCAAATTTAGGACAAAATTGAGAAATTAAAAATTACCCCAACTAAAGGTCAAAGGTCAAATTTTAGAAGATTTTAAATTTTTAAATAAAAAAATATTGATCATTTTTTTTTGTTGAAAACAAAAAAAAATTGATTGCTTGAACAAAATATGTATGAAAAAAAAAATTATAAACAAATAATATTTATGAAAAAAAAATATTGATGAATAAAAAAATTAATAAAAAAAAAAAAATATTGATGAAAAAAAATATTAATGAAAAATATGTTGATGAAAAAAATATTGAGAAAAAAAATGTAAGAGTGTTAAATTCGGCTGTGCCGAATCTTTTATACCCTCCAACAGGAAAAAAAAAAAAAAATCACAGGGGCGTCTTTTTTTTGGTGGTGTGGGGGGTCGGTGAAGTCGGTGGGGGACACCTGTACTCCCGCTATATATGTTTACAAATTATTTGTTAATGATAATTTACGCTTAAATAATAACTTTTTATCGTTATTTTTAATGAATTTCTATAACCACGCTCCCAAAGGGGGGCGGCCTGAAAAAAATCAAATTTTCTAATCCCCTTGGTCCAAGCGCAGGTCTATGAACATATGTAATATGGCATACAAATGTTACATTTGTTGAGCAAAAATTAAAAAAAACTCGTATTTTTCAGGGTTCGTTTTAGTTCTTCAAGGGGGAATTTTTTCCCCTCGTCCGATTTTGCCCATCTTCGAACTTAACCTTACCAGTAACATAAGAGATATCCTTGCCCAATTTCAGGCGTCGAGTTCTTTTGGTTTGGACTGCATCGTTATTTCTACAGACGGACGGACGGACATCGCTAGAATGGCTTAGATTCTATCATGGATCAATATTATATAAGTATACTTTGTGGGGTCCCCGACCGATATTTCGATGTGTTACACACGGAATGACAAAGTTAGTATACCCCCATACTGTGGTTGGAGGGTATACAAATATTGAGAAAAAATCTATTGATGCAAAAACAAGTAGAAAAGTTAAATTCAACTTGGCCGAATCTATGAATATTTTAAGGGAAAGTAAATTTTTAAACGTAAAAAAATTAACAATTTTGATAAGAAATATTTTATTTTGCGTGAAAAACTTTTTTTTGTAATTTTTATAAAAAAAAGAAAAATTCCTATATTTTTTTTTTTTTTTGAGTGTAAAATTTTTTTCTAGTGTAAATTTTTTTTTGTAAATATATTTCTGAGAGACAAAAATACTTTGATAAGTAATTTTGTGGATTACCAATGTTTTTAAAGCTTGTTTTTTTAAGTTCGTTTTTTTCAACACTTGAATTTAAGGTGAATCTAATCTGAAATTCACGGTTTTGCTAATAATACTTAGGGAGTTGAGATAGGGCGTAGGTATGTTTTAAAAAAATGTTGTAGGGTAAAAATAAATGGGGGTCGGTCTCACTAATAACCCCTCTCGGACGCACCATTGGACCGGTAACAATTAGAGATAGATGGTAGGTGTGTTCAGAGAAAAAGTTTGGACTAAATAAATATTGTGGGTCGGTCATACATTTTGTTGCTCTAAGGGCACTATTAGGGCAGTTAGAGCGGTTGGAGCAAATTAAAAAAAAATCGTTTTTTGTGTGGGAGCCCCCTTAGAAATTGGAGATAGGGTATTAGTTTGTTCCAAAGAAATGTTAAGACGAAAAAATTATAAATCTTATAAATGACCCCTCTAACACGCACCATTAGAACAGTAGAAATGATTTTACGATTGGAAAATTACAATAATTTTTTTTTTCAAAAAATTTAAAAAAATAGTAATAATCGTTATTCCACGATCCTCCTGGGCAAAAAAGTTGTAGAATCGAAAGAAGTTTTACACAAAAAAATTTCAAAAAAATCGAAGAGTACAAACATTTTCAAAAATGAGATTTAAGTTTTTAAACTTAAAAATCGCTTACTAGAGAGCATTTAAGAATTTTTTTGGATTTTTTTTTTTAAAGTACGTAAAAAAATAAAAATTTTGAAATTTGGACAATTGAATAGTTCATGCGAATAAAGACGAATAGACCATTTGTAGAATTTTACAGGGGACAATAAAAACGCAGGAAACGGTTAAAAAATAATATTTTTGTCAACTTTTTGGTATTAGCTTAAAGATTTAGGTCACATCTACCTATATACAAAATCTTAGTAAGGTATTCGAAAGAGAACTTGCCAAAATATTGGACTTAAATTTTTGCTTAAATGGAAAAAGGGCGAATATCCAAAAAATGCATTGAAATTTGAATAAAAATGTGTTATTTTGCAGCAGATTTTGACTACATTGTCATGAGACTTGCAAAACTTGACGAACTATGGTTGGTATTTGTTTGTAACACTTTAAGGACTTCAAGGATACACTTTTTAAGGATTGTCAGGACATGGAAAAAAATTTTTTTTTGTTAATTTTTTTTTAATATTCCTGCTATTTGATGCAGTAGTAATTCTTTATGACACCAAATACATTTTTAGGAATTATAATATTAACCCTTGACATACTACGATGTATAATAAAAGGACATGAAATTTTTTTTTTTATTCCTGACATTGGATGCAGTATTAACACTAAATGTTTGTATGTGCTAAGATTGTTTTTTTTTGTGTACAATTAAAAATTTTAGCTAATATCAATTTTAAACTCGCAGCTAAATAATTTTTATATAATATTTTGTTAAGGATGGATATTCGCCCTTTTTTCTTTCCACACTTTAAAGTCTTATAACTCAAGAACGGTAAAATTGTTTGCCAATATAATAAGTGTGGTTTGTTCTTCGTAATGTTCTTTTAACACATTGTTACTGAAAGTAAAATTTTTGTATGATTTTGTGTTGTATTTAATCAAAATTGTGCGTTAGTTCACTCCCAATTTAAACAAAAATATAAAAATATACGAATTATTGCACATTCAAAGTTATTTTTTTAGCCTTAAAAGTCAAAATTTCCCCAAAATTTCTGCATAGGATTGTAGGGCTCTGCTAATAATATGCATTTATGCAAAAAAACGTGTTTGCGAAAAAGTGGTCTATTCGTCCTTATTCGCATGAACTATTCAATTATTGAAGAAGTTATGAGTAAAAGAAGTTTGAGTAAAGGTACAAACTACCAATTTTTAAAAATTCGATATCTTTTGAACGGGTCATTAAAAAAATCTGAAAATTTACCACAAAGGAGTTTTAGAAGGTACTAAAAACAGTAAACAAATTAGGAAAATCAAAAAAAAAATTTTTCAAAGTGTCCGATTTGACATGAAATGCCCCATATATATATTTGACGTTCTTCTGATCTGGTTGGTATTGAATTTCAGCAAACTCGATTTACTTTTCAAAAGTTATTAGCGAAACCGTGAATTTCAGATTGATTTTAACTTAAATTCACGTGTTAAAAGAATCGTAAAAAATATTTTAAAACGTCTTTTTGGCAAGCAAAAATATTTTTACACTCAGAAAAAAAAAAAAAAAAATACACTTAAACAAATTTTACACTAAAAAAAAAACTATTTTTTTTTTTACAAAAATTACAAATAAAGATTTTTTATTCAAAATAAAATATTTCTAATCAAAATTGGTAGTTTTTTTTTCACATTAGAAATTTTTTTTATCACTTAAAAAGGTTATTGTGGACTCCACCATGCCCTTTCACAAGTGGAGAATATTCATGGTTCTGTCAATTCGAATTTAACTTTTCTACTTGCTAAAAATGCTTCTTGGGTCTCAAAGTGTTAAATTTATAAATAACATGTACAAAATATGTTAGGCGTATTTTTCGATTTTTTCCAATTTTTTTTTTGGTTCTATGTGGTTGTTAAATAAGGATGCCAATAAATCAAAGGCATTTTTGTAACCCAAAAATAAATCTCTACATTTCCACACATACCATAAAAATATAAGATTTCGTTTAAAGTTTTTTTTTTTGCAATGTATTTTGTTTTTATGTTTTCAATAAGTGAAAATGTGGGTAAGTGGGTGGATTGCAAAAAAAAATTTTACACTTAAAGAAATTTAGGTAATTGTAATGAAAGTATGTAAGTGGGTGCTACAGTCATGCAAACTGATATCTAAGCAATTTTCACACAATTTGCTAATTTTTTTTTTAAAGTTTTTGAGATGAACAATTTTTTTTACCAAACTTTTTCAAAAAAAAAAAATATTATACATTTTTTTTCATCTTTTTTTTCACACACAGTTCTTCGCAATAATATTTTTGACAATAAGGACGATAATTATTTTACATTTAATTGAAGAAATAAAATACTAACCTGTAAATTTTGTTCAGTGTACTTTCATAAATATGAAACATGTTGTTAGGTCATAACATTGTTGTTATTTGTTTTTGTATACATGTGTGTTTATTTGGATTCCAGTTTAGTTTTGGACAGATTTAGTTTTACTCTTTTTTTAGATTTTGTTAACAACATTTATGTATTTCCCTTTAACAAATAGAGCAGATCACAGAAAAATACTAAAAAACCCCAAATCTAGTTTTGCTTTCAATGTTATTTGCCTACAGCATTTTTGCAGGGATTTGTAATAAGGAGGCATTTATTTATATCCTGTTTGCCTCATGAGCAAATCCATGGAAAAATTAACTGACGGATCACCGATTTTGTTTATTTTTGGTTATTTGATAGTGCTTCGTAGATGATTAAAAACCATATATATAAATATTTTCTTTTGGATCAATACTTTGGAAGATATGGGCGTTTAAAAAGGCGCTTTTTGACAATATTGACTTTTAGACAGTTCTTTAACAGTTCTTTTGTGCTCGGAAACCGTAAGTCTTACGAAAAAACTTATAAAAACAATATTGTAGATAAAGTTATGAAGATTAAAAATTTATAAAAAAACAAAATTTCAGCAAAAAAATTTGAAAACCATATTTGAATGTCCTTTTTCGCTGGGAAGGACACCATGGATTTGCAAAAACAAAATTTTTTATTAAAGTTTAGAATGTCCTTTTAACGCTATTAAAGTTTCAGAGAGGTGTTTTTTCGTATTGTTGAGCAAAAGTTTTTCAAAATTTGCTAGAGAGCCAAATATTTGATTTTTTCCAAAATTTTGGCAAAAAATCAAATGGTTGGTTTTAGAAAGTACTTTTGTGTTTTTTACTCGAAAACGGTAAATTGTAGGAAAAAACTTTCTGTGACAAAATTGTTGATAAAATTATAAAGATTTAAAATTTAGAAAAAAAAATTTAAAAAAAAATGTTTAAAACAATATTTTAATGTCCTTTTCTCCTGTCAACGACACCACGGATTTCCAAAACCAAAATTTTTTATTTAAGTTAAGAATGTCCTTTTAACGCTGTTAAAATTTGTGTAAGGTGTTTTTTCGTGTTGTCGAGCAATAAATTTTCAAATTTGGTGATATGGTTAGGCTAAATTTTTGATTTTTTGCCAAAATTTTGATATAAAATCAAATAAATCAAAAATTATTGCTCAACAATACGAAAAAACACCTTTCTGAAATTTTAATAGTGTTAAAAGGACATTCTACACTTTAATACAAATTTTTGTTTTTAGAAATCCATGGTGCCCTTCATAACAAAAAAGGACATTTAAATATGGTTTTCAAAATTTTTAAAAAAATAAATTTTTATTATAAATTTTATCTTCATAATATTGTAAACAATATTGTTTTTATAAGTTTTTTCGTACGAATTATGGTTTTCGAGCACAAAAATGTTAAAGAACTGTGTAAAAGTCAATATTGTCAAAAAAGCGTTCCGTCAGTTAAATTTCCCATGGATTTACTTAATTACCAAATACAATTGCATTAAGACAACAGATTTTAACAAAATGTTTTCATGTAAAATTTAATATTTATTTTTATTTTAACATAATAATGTTTTTAGGCTGGTGTCTAATTTTAAAAAACTTGCAGGACACCACCTCAGTTTGACTATATAAGCAAACAATTAACGAAAAAGAAAACAAGAATTACTATTTTCATTTTCTTAAAACCAAAAATTACTTGGGCTTGTAACTTGGATAATAATTAACCTCGTAGTGAATAAAAAGTAACATAATTATTTTTGAACATCAAACTTTTTTTTTCATCATTTTTTTTTTTCATAAATTTTTTTTTTCATACATTTTTTTTTTCATCAATTTTTTTTATCAAAGTTTTGTTTTCATTAATTTTTTTTTTTCAAAAAAAAATTTTTTCATCAAAATTTTTTTTCATCAATTTTTTTTTATCATATTTTTTTCATTAATTTTTTTTCAACAAATTTTTTTATAAAATTTTTTTTTATCAATTTTTTTCTCACCAAAAAAACTTTTTTTTCATATTTTTTTTTCATAATTTTTTTTTCTTTTTATTTCAACAAATTTTTCTTTTCATAAAAAACTTTTTTTCATCAAAATTTTTTTTCACCAAAAATTTTGGGTTCATTAAATTTTTTTTACATAATTTTGATTTTCGTGAAAAAAATAATTTTTTTTACCAAAACTACTTTTTCACCAAGTCTAAGCTTTTTGCATAAAAATTTCCATTTGTTTATCAAATGTACATTAGAGGTGTCCTTAAAAACAAAAATCAACTTTTTATACTGGTAGGGTCCTAAGTTGTTCTTTAGTATCTAAAAATAAGTGAGCCAAAATTTGGGGACAATGGGCTAAAAATAACTCATGCTGAAAATTGATTTAAGTTTTGGGAGATTCTTAGATGAAAGAAAAAACCCTTTTTTTTTGTCGTTTTCGGAAAAGCATTGGTATTTGTTATTTTTTGTTAAATTTTTTGTGAAACAATTTGAAAATGGTATTAAATTACCTATCTAAAAAGACTAATAAAATTAAAATCGGATAAAAAATAAGTATTTAATGCTTACATGCCCCAGACCATTGTATGGTTTTTAAAGCCAAAATTTCAAAATTTTCCAAATTTTTACGCAAAAAAAAAAAAAAAATATTTTTACTTTATGATATTGAAAACATGTTTACGATAAAAAATTGCAGATATGGTAGTCAAGATTTTTTTTTTATTTGGCGGCGGTAGTGACAAAATTTCCGCGCATTCCAAATAAAATGCATTTTTCTAATATAATTTAGCAAATATGGGACAATTTTTTCATTATTGTACATAACGAAGTGTAAAACGTAAATTTTTTAGCTTTTGAGAAATCGGATATATGCAGATATTTTGTATTATAGAAATGTGAAACGTCTCAAATTTGTCATTTCACCTCGTCGAAATGGGGTTAAAGATGCCCGCTTTCTCAAAAAATTTACAGAATTTATGTATTTCACTTCGTAAAATACAATACAGAAAATTGCTTCCCATATTTGCTAAATTATTTTAGAAAAACACATTTTCTTTGGAATCCGCGGAAATTATATCACTTCCCACGCAAAGTGAAAAAAAAGTTAGACTAAAATATCTGTTAGTTTTTATACCCTCCAACTACAGTATGGGGGTATACTCACTTTGTCATTCCGTGTGTAACGCATCGAAATATCGGTCTAAGACCCCATAAAGTATATATATTATTTATCAGTGATCGATTCTAAGACATTCTAGCGATGTCCGTCTGTCCGTCTGTCCGTCCGTCCGTCCGTCCGTCTGTCCGTCTGTCCGTCCGTCTGTGGAAGACACGATACAGTCCAAAATAAAAGTGCTAGACTCCTGAAGTTTGGCAGAAATATGTCTTATGTTCATAGGCTGGTTAAGTTCGGAGATGGGCAAAATCGGACCAGGGGGAAAAAAGTTCCCCCTTGAGGAACTAAACCAGTCTCTAAAAAACACCATATTTTTACATGATTTTTTGTGTTTTTGTTTAACAAATGCAACATTTTTATGCTTCAAGAAGCTCAAAGTCTTGCATTTGGACCCGGGGGATTAGAAAATATCGTTTTTTTCGGCCCGCCCCCTTTTGTGGGCGTGGATTAAAAAAAAATTGTAAAATAATGATAAACTTGTATTTCTTTAGTGCAAAAAGCATAAGAATGAATTTTTAAACATATATTTCGAGGGGAAATTTGTCCCCCCAATGACCACTGCCGACCTCCGCCCCCCCCCCCCCAAAAAAAAAGATAACGACCCTGGATTTTTTTTTTTTTTTTGGGATTTTGGAGGGTATAAAAGATTCGGCACAACCGAATTTAACACTCTTACTTGTTATTTATAACATGTATTTAATATAATTATAAAGAAAAATTTAAATTTGTGAAAATTTTCAAATTTTGGCTTTAAAAACATGCAATGGTCTGGGGCATGTATGTGTAAAATGCTTATTTTTTATCCGATTTTAATTTCTTTAAGCTTTTTGGAAAGGTAATTTATTACCATTTTCATATTATTTAACAAAAAATTTAACAAAAAATAACATATACCAATATTTTTCAAAAAAACTAGAAAAAATGTGTTTTTTTTATCAGATAAGAGTGTCCTAAAACTTCAATCCATTTTCGGCACGAGTTATTTTTATCCGATTGTCCCCAAATTTTGGCTCACTCATTTTTAGATACTAAACTATAATTTAGGACCTTACCACGTATTAAAAAGTGATTTTGAAAAATTTCCTTAGTCGTTAGGACAGCTTTAATGTACATAAAACAAGTGAGAGTGTTATATTCTTTGGTGCCGAATCTTATATACTCTCCAAAATGTAAAAACACTTTTTTGCACTTATTTTTGTACTCACTTACGAAATGTACAGCTCTTTTGGTTTTTTAATGGAATCCTCGACTAATATTTCAATTCGTTTTGTATGGAATAGCAAAGTAATATAACATTATTTTTCTTAAAAAACTTTGCTTTGAAAATTACACGCAAATCTTCCGCAAAACATTATCATGATTTAATGTTTTGTTCAAGAGTACAAAATTCGGAGGCATTTTTTTTTTTTTTTATTCTAATGCCATAAAATTAAAACTTAATATTTTGAGGATGTTTATTCTGGCTCGAGGTCATTATTTTCTTTACTAATTAAAACCATGATATTTTCATAGCATAATTTTCAAGAAAATTATTTTTTGTTTTTGCAAGACTTAATCGACAAGTGTTTCGGAATTTGTTAGATTCCATTGTCAAGATTATTAAGCAAAAATAGAAACGATTTACTACAAAGTAGGAAATTAAAACTTAATTTAAACTAGATTAGAAACTCATTCACGACTCCGAGTGTGTCCTAACGTCAATTTTAGTATTTTGATTGTTGAGCATTTATAATCGGTATCACCAAGTCTTATTAAGCTGTTGGACAAAACTGAGTACACCAAATGTTGTGGGTCCCACAGCTTTTCAAAAATTTTGGAGGCCTATAAAAAGAAATTGGTGACCAAACTATACAATCCTAGTACAGGACTGCGATCACGTAAAACGATAGTTAACTCTTGTCATTTTTGGAGCCTTGTTGCTCCTAAACTAATCAACATATTTCGAATTTTTTTAATGTTTCTGTATAAGACAACACTCTTTAATAATTTAATAAAGAAAAACTTTCAAATTTCCCTTCAAAACAATATGTATTTTGATGTCGTTTATGCATCGTATATCGTTTTCGTTTTACGTGATTAGCCCCCAGGGCTCCACCTACTTTTTGTTGTAAATCGAATCTATGTAGTCTAGATCTTGTGTTTTTTCACCTTATATCAAAAATTTTCATAAAATATTAAATTTCAAATTTGAATTCAGCTCTACTTTTGGAACACTTCAACCAAACGTGCGATCTAGCGATACCCGTCCCCCGTCTGACTATTCGAAAAACATCTTAAGGGCTTCTTGTGTTTGGCACATCCATCTTTGATATTCCTGTTTAGGGTGTATTGAGTTTCAACGAACAAATTTAGGCTCAAAAAAAAAATTTTATTGTTTGTGCAAAAATTTCTAGATAAAAGTTTTTGACTCAAAATGTTTAACGCTAATAAAATTACAATCACAATTACCTAAACAATAGGAAATGCTCTTGATGTTAATTTTTATTTTTTCAGCTGAAATAAGCTCCACCTTAATATACATATGTTCATATTTGTAAGTATGAGACTTTTTTATTTATAAATAAATAAATCAAAGACAGGTTAACTGATTAAACTGTTTTTAACCACATTTTCTATAATATTGTAAACAAAAAATAATAATATGAACATATATATATCATTCCACCACAAAAGACCAGATGATTCCGTTTAAAATTTTAGGGTTGAAAAAGTATGACACAAACAATAGAACTCCAGTGTTAAATTTCAGACATTAGAAACATTTTCACACATTTATGTAAGGTTAGATTAGGCTGCGGACTCAAATATGTACCACGTGACAGAAATAGGTTATCCTAGTAGTCCCTGACTTTAAACCAATTTGAGCTCATTATGAAACTCCTAAGATATCGAATTTTGACATCCGACATTTTTGTTGAATGCCTTGTATATATATTTATAAGGGTTGTCTGTGTTGGATAGAGTTACTTTTTTTTTTAATTTGAAATGATTTATTTATTTATTTATTTTAGGTTTTTTTAGAGGAAATAAAGCTGAATTTATGTTTTTTTCCTGATATACAATTTATTTATAGTGCTTAAATGAAATGCCCAATGGAGTTTTTTTATTTTTAAATAAATTCGACCTTTAAATTTAATTTTGATAAAGCTTACTTAAGCTCGAGGTCTTACTTCATTATGAAGATATTTCCAAAGTAAGAATGTTTATACGATGATATGTTTAATGCAACAATTTTCAAAAATCATTTTTGCGAGGCAAATGACAATAAGATCCAAATTATTCAGTCATATGAGGCATTCCACACCAAATGTCCCGCTACAGAAAAACATATGTCCCGGAAATTTCGGAATAGGTTGTTTGGATAGCCCTATATGGAACTAAGAAAATTGCGTTTTTGGTTTTTCTAATTTTCAAAAACTGGGCTTAGAAGGGGTGGTCAAATATTGGAAAAAAGGTAAAATTTGTGGCGAGTTGCCTTGATTAAATATTTATTACATTAAAATGGAATGCAGCTCAATCTAAAAAATTTACATTCTTATATAGTTTTGTATGTTTGAAAATTTTCAGAACCCTTTCTAAAATTTTCCATTTTTTAAAAATGTGAATTTATTAAAAAAACATGCCACTTTTTTTTCTTTTTAATTTTTTTTTTTTAAAGTTTAGATGTTTGTCCATCCACACAAAAAAAATTCAGAAACACGTTCTTCGTTTTTTTCGAGAAAATCGCATTTGAACTTTAAATTTCATAACAATTTTGTAATTTGCTTGTATTTGCTTGATTTAACGTTGCGAATGAGTGTTATTAATTGCATAAATATTACTCATTCGCAACGTTAAATCAAAGAAATACAAGAAAATTACAAAATTGTTATGAAATTTAAAGTTCAAATGCGATTTTCTCGAAAAAAACGAAAAAGGTGTTTCTGAATTTTTTTGTATGGAAGGACAAACATCTAGACTTAAAAAAAAAAATTAAAAAAAAAAAAGTGGCATGTTTTTTAATAAATTGACATTTTTAAAAAATGGAAAATTTCAGAACGGGTTCTGAAAATTTTCCAAAAAAAAAATTTTAATCGATAGTCCATACAAAACCATATAAGAATGTAAATTTTTGAGATTGTAGTGCATTCCGTTTTAATGTGATAAATATTCAATCAAGGCAACTCGCCACAAATTTTACCATTTTTCCAATATTTGACCACGCCTCTTAAGCCCAGTTTTTGAAAAATTGAAAAACCAAAAACGCAATTTTCTAAGTTCCATATAGGGCTATCCATACAACCTATTCAAAAGTTTACGGTACACGTGTTTTTTTTCGCTGGACATTTGGTGTGGAATGCCTCATATATCGATAAGAATTGCACCAATAATGACTACGACTGCCGATAAAATTATGGATTCTTTTGATCTAAAACCTTTTTATTTAAATTTGTAACCAGATCGAACAATTTTAACCCGTGCTACGAGGGGATAAAAGTTTGGATCGTCAAAAAAAAATTTGCTTTTTTCCCAAAAACATCAAAATTTCCCAATTATCGTTGACGCGTTTTGCCCCATATACCCTCTATCAGTAGAGTGAAGGGTATAAAAATATAGTAGGACCCCACGGCCTAAAAAGTCATTTTAAATCTGAAATCTTTACCCTACCAAAATGACGAATTCGACGAATTTTTATTCATTTTAAGGGATTGTGTAAGCAATCGGAAGAACTGCTCCTTTTTTCGTGAATTTTACTCCCTAAACTGAAGGTCTGGTAAAGTGAATTTTATTGTTTTTTATAATAATAATTCTAAAGCAAATCGTGAACCTATATTCAAAATATGCCAACTCAAATTTGACCGAAATGAGTTTCCGATGGAAAATAGCTCCCCTATGCAAAACCCATCTGTGGTAAAAATTTCAGAGCAAAAAAATAATTTTTTGTCGTTTTACATCCATTTTTGTTATTCTGCTAACTCAAAGTACATATTTTTTTGGTGAAAATAAATGCCAACTCCCATTGTAAATTTCCAAAAACTTTTCAAAAATTTTTTAAAAAAAAATTAGACCACATATCTAATTGCATTTGCCTTTCTGAACACGAATCTGGTAAAGATTTTGATATCTAATGCCTAGTTTTCGAGATATTGCCATTTTGAAAATATCGGAAAATAGTGTTTGCAAAAAAAAAATTGCTTATATATATGTAACTTTTAAACTATTTATCAGATTGAAACATTATGAGTGGGGCAAATAAAGTCAATGATATAAGCTTTCAAAATAGCTAGTTTGGAGTGAGCCTTCTACAATAAAGCGTGAGTTACAGAGTGCCAAAGTTGACCACCCTGAGATTAAAAGGCTTTCGGAGCTAGTAACTTTTAAAAATATGCAAAGATTTTTAATTTTTTTTAGTTTTTGCAATTACCGCACTAAGGAAAACAAAATCCAAAAAAAAAAAAATTTATAAAAATTTTTCAAAAAAAAAAATATTTTTAGTTTCCGACAAAATATGCCAACTCTAAAAAAATATTTGTTTTTTTATATAGTAATAAATGCCATCTCAAAAAAATACGCAAACCAGTGCAAAATATGAAATTTTTGGCATAGGTAAAAATTATTTAGAATATTTAAACCATCTTATGGAAGGTACATTGTTTATTTTTACAATAATATGCAAAATAACTAGTTTTTTAGCTCTCCTGAAAAGTAAGCTTTTTCGAGTTGGCATTTATTGAATATAGTTCGACGATATAATTTTTCATAAAAAACAGCATCGGAATCTGACTCAGATATTAAAAACTTTTTTTTTATCTGATTTTTCTCTACGAACACTGTATTAGGTAGGTTTTTGTTGATATGTTTCCCTAATAATCAGAAATATTTCCGAAGAACATTTTTTAAATTCTTAAAACTAGTTATGAATAAAAGAATTTTCAAATTACAAAAATTTTAAAGGCTGAAAATTTTTCTATTTAAAAAAGTCTCGTAGTCCCAAAATTTTTTAAAGCAAAAAAATAAAAATCCTAATAATAGGAGCGATTTTTTTAGAACCAGTTCTGAAATTTTTTATTTCATTTATTTTATTTTACATTAATTTTCCACTGAATCTGAGAATGAAGTCCAAAGGTTCAAAAGTAGAAGAGTTTTTGAATATTGCTAACTTTTTAAATTTTTAAATTAAAAAAAGTGGTTTTACTTAAATATAAATATCTTTAGATCAAATCAGTGGATTTAATTTTTCAACCTGATTATCGGCTATGTTTTGACATGATTACCGCTATTCATCTATATTTTGACAAATTTAAAGCAAAATCGTCTATATTTCGACTAACAGCTTCTAAGGCAATAATAAGATTGAAAAATACGGAAAATAAAATTGACAAAGCTTTAATTTAAAACCAAAAACTAATAAATCCACTGATTTGGTCCGGAGATATTTTTGTTTAAGTAAAATCCCTTTTTTAAAAAGCTGAAAATTTGAAAAGTTTGCAAAAACTCGAAAACTGTTCTAATTTTAAAACTTAATTACCTTTAATTTAAAACCAAAAACTAATAAATCCACTGATTTGGTCCGGAGATATTTTTGTTTAAGTAAAATCCCTTTTTTAAAAAGCTGAAAATTTGAAAAGTTTGCAAAAACTCGAAAACTGTTCTAATTTTAAAACTTCGTACTGCATTTTCTTACTCAGCGCTAGATTTTACATGAAACATTAATGTAAAATGTCGTGGAACTAAATCTATGTATACTAGTGTAAGAGTTCAAAATGGCAATGGTTATGTAATGCATTACCATGTAGTGCATAGTCAAAAAATTTGCATGAAAAATACTGAAAAGAAATGCACATGGTAGCGGTAGGAAAAAGTAATGCACATTTTTGCATTTTTCTAATGCAATAATAATCTTTTTTAAGGTTTTGGGTGGTTCAAAGAAATGGAGCTCAAGTTAAAAAAAAAACTTCCCCTCCCAAACTCCAGAGCTGGATTTGCCCCTGTCTATTATCGATTCTAAGTCATTCTATGAATGTCCGTCCGTCTGTATAAAACACGATTCAGTCCAAAATAAAAGAGCTAGACTCCGAAAATTGGCACTAATATGTCTCATGATTATAGGCCGGTTAAGTTCGGAAATGGGCCATATCGGGTCAGGCGGAAAATGTTCCACCTTAAGGAACTAAACCAACCTCTAAAAAAACGACATTTTTAAAGCTTTTTTTTGCATTTTTGGTTAACAAATGAGACCTTTTTACGTCAGAAGGAGTTAAAAGTCCTGCACTTAGACCTGGGGGTAGAAAATTTCGTTTTCCGCCCCGCCCCTTCTGTGGGCGTGGATTTAAAAAAATCATTAAAATAATGAGGAAATGTTATTACCAATTTGCAAAATGCATAATAAACCAATTAGTTAACTTTTATCGCCATGGGGAAGGTATCCCTAATCACCCCTCATCTCCCACCAAGGACAGTATTAGCCACATGATTGTTGATTATTTTTAAGCGGTAAAACAAAGTCTAATTAAGCTGTTGAGCAAAACTGAAGACACCAAATGTTGTGAGTCCCACAGCTTTTCCGAATTTTTAGAGGCCAATAAAAAGGAATTGGTCACCAAACTAGACAATCCGAGTACAGGGTTCTACTACTTTTTTGTTGTAGAATCAAACCTATATAGTCCAGATCTTGTGTTTTTTCACAAAATATTAAATTTCAAATTTGGATTAAGCTCCACTCTTGGAACAATTCAACATATCGTGCGATCTGACTGTTCGAAAAACATTTTAAGGGCTTCTTGTGTTTGGCACATCCATCTTTCTTTTCCTGTTTAGGGGGGTATTGAGTTTCATAGAACAAATTTAGGCTCAAAAAAAATTTTATTGTTTGTGCAAAAATTTCTAGATAAAAAACTCAAAATTTTAAACGCTAATAAAACTACAATCACAATTGTCTAAACAACATGAAATGCTCTTGATGATATATATTATTTTTTTCAGCTGAAATAAGTTCCACCTTAATATACATATGTTCATATTTGTAAGTATGAGTTTTTTTATTTATAAATAAATAAATCAAAGACAGGTTAACTGATTAAACTGTTTTTAACCACATTTTCTATAATATTGTAAACAAAAAATAATAATATGAACATATATAATTCATTCCACCACAAAAGACCAGTTGAATGGATTTAAAATTTTAGGGTTGAAAAAGTATGACACAAACAATAGAACTCCAGTGTTAAATTCCAGAATTTAGAAACATTTTCACACACTTTTGATAGGTTAGATTAGGCAGCGGACTCTAATACCACGTGACAGAAATAGGTTATCCTACTAGTCCCTGACTCTAAACCAATTTGAGCTCATTATGAAACTCCTAAGATATCGAATTTGGACATCCAACATTTTTGTTGAATGCCTCTTATATATATTTATAAGGGTTGTATGTGTTGGATAGAGTTACATATTTTTTTTAATTTGAAATGATTTATTTATTTTAGGTTTTTTTAGAGGAAATAAAGCTGAATTTATGTTTTTCCCTGATATACAATTTATTTGTAGTGCTTAAATGAAATGCCCAATGGATTTTTTTTTTATTTTTAAATAAACTCGACCTATAAATTTAATTTTGATAAAGTTCACTTAAGCTCGAGGTCTTATTTCATTATAAAGATATTTCCAAAGCAACAATGTTTATACGATGATATTTTTGATGCAATAATTTTCAAAAACAGTTTTCGCGAGACAAATGACAATCATAAGAGACAAATTATTCATGAGGTGTCTCAAAGTGGCATGTTTTTTAATAAATTGACATTTTAAAAAATGGAAAATTTCATAACGGGTTCTGAAAATTTTCCAAAAAAAAAATTTTAATCGATAGCCCATACAAAACTATATAAGAATGTAAATTTTTGAGATTGTAGTGCATTCCGTTTTAATGTGATAAATATATAATCAAGGCAACTCGCCACAAATTTTACCATTTTTCCAATATTTGACCACGCCTCCTAAGCACAATTTTTGAAAAATTGAAAAACCAAAAACGCAATTTTCTAAGTTCCTATTTTAGTAAAAATAGGCCTAATATTAACTATCCGTTTTTCATAAATTCCACTGAGCAACAAAGTGCAACATCATTTCAACATATTTTTTTTTTTTCAAAAACGAAATAAGAATCATTTCTTTATTTATTTATGTTAAGTCATTCATAAAAGGATTCTTTAATGGACATTCCCATGTTCTTATGCACATTTTACATTATTTATTTAAAATAATTTCACGCTTTGATATTTAATATTCTTTTTTTATAATAGAAAAACAAAAGTCCTTGGGGTATTTAAATATTCTTAGACAATTTGTTTATTCAATACTTTAAAATATGTATATATTTATGTGAAGAATTGTTGAGATTTAATAAATGAAATTATTATTACGATTAAAGATTTACAAGTACGTTAGTACTAATTGGAGTTTATTAGTTATTTATTACTGAATTGAAATACTTAATTTGTCAACACTTTATTAAATTCACTTATAATCCACTTTATAAGTGAATTTAATAACACAGTGCGACAACCAAAATCGGAATTAGATAAAAACAAACATAAAAGTGAACATTTTCCAAAACGAAGTTTTTTTGTTAAGTGCGAGATTTTTTTACGAGCATTTGAAGTTGATGAACTATTATTATAATTATAATTACTTGAAAACTGTATAAGAGGTGTATACTTAATTTTGTAATTGCCTTTAAATAACAATCATACGTTACAATGGGTTATTTTTAATAATTTAATAAGTACTAAACCGATTTCAGCGAAATTTATACCGGTTATAGCTTATGTAGCTTCGAGCTTAAGTTTGGACGCTGGACCTCACATGTCCAATAATGGCACCACCACAGGTCTCTCGAAAAGGGCATATTTAGTTAACAAAAACTTTTAATGCTTTAAAATCACCAACTTTAAATGCGTGTAAAAAATAATCGCACTAAACTAAAAAAACCTTGTGGGTTTTATTATGGAAATTGTCAACTTTTATTTGATCTTGGTTTCATCCCATTCCAATTCGGAAAGTTCAATTTTGTATCACTGTGTAATTGAACATAAGATATTTGTAATATGCAAATATTTATGAATTCGATATTTTTTCTATACGAAATTTTCTGTACCCGGTGAAAAATGAACACATATGGATATATGTTTAAATATGATACACATTATTCACCGGATCTAAAATTGTTTTCTCATAAAAAATATTTTAAAGTCTGAGAATTTTGTTTTGAAAAAATTTATCAAAAAATTTTCAAAAAAGTTTTGCAATTTTGATTTGTAACTTGGATAATAACTCACCTGCTGGTGAATAAAACGTAACATAATTATTTTTCAACAAAAATATTTTCTTTGATTGTTTCTGTAAGTACAGATCGAGCACGGGCTCTAATTATATTTGTTACTAGCTATACCCGGTCCGCGTTGCTGGCCCTAAGAAAGAAACAGTTTTATATTGCATCATAATTTAAATATAGTGTCGGACAAAATTAAAGCACGGGTCCGGGTCCAGCTACTAACCTTTGGTTCCACCCTCGGTAAGCACTATCTATAGAGAAATCTCAACAAAACCGGTTCAGCCGTTTTTGCGTGATTTCAAAACAGACAGACATAACATTAAGTATAGTACAAAGGGGCGTGTAATTTAACGCATTTTTATCGAATCGTGATAGTCTAAAGTTCCATGCTGCATCCTCGATTAGTACTATCTGTGCTGCAAATTTCATTGACATCATTTTTGCCGTTTTTGTGTGATTGCAAAAGAGGAGGAAATAACTTTTTATTTATGAAAAAACGGGAGTGACATTTTATACCCTTTTGCCGAATCGCGCTCTACATATGACCTACAGTTCCCGCTCGGTTAGTTCTATTAGTAGTGACAGATTCGGCTTATCCATTTTTGCGTGATTTCAAAACGGGCAGATATTACGTTCAGTATAAAACAAAGGGGCGATGCAATTTACGCCTCTTTGTTCAATCGTTGTCAATATAGTACAAACGGCGTTGCAATTTTGATCCCTTTATCCAAAAACAATATTATATGGCCTACATATGCACTTGGTTAGCACTGTATGTAGTGAAAATGTCAAGAGAATCGGCTCAGCTGTTTTTGCGTGATTTCGAAACAGGCAGACAACGTCCAGTATAGTATAAAGGGGCGTGGCATTTTACGCCCCTTTTTTCAATCGTAGTATAACATGGCCTACAGTTCGGCACTCGGTTAACACTATCAGTGCTAAAAATTTAATTAAAATCGAAACAACAGTTTTTGCGTTATAGCGGAGAATGCAGAAATAACATTCAATTCAATACAAAGGGGCATGGCATTTTACGCCCATTTGTCCGATCACGCTCTAATTTGGCACATAGTTAGTACTTGGTTAGTACTATTGTTTGTTTAAATTTCACCAAATCAGTCCAACCGTTTTTTATATAAAGATGTCAATAGTGATGCAATGTAAAAATTCGATGTTGCCCACCCCTGCGCCTACAGGCTAAAAAGCATGGAATTTTACGCTCATTTGTCCGATCACGCTCTTATTCGGCATATAGTAAGTACTCTGTTAGTACTATCTTTGGTTTAAATTTCATCAAATTCGGTCCACCCGTTTTGTTTATATAAAGATGTCATTAGTGGTAGAATGTAAAAATTTGATTTTGCCACGCCCCTCCGCCCACCGACAGAAAATCAAAAATCTGACCACACAGTGTTACTCCACAGGCTATTCTGAATATTCCCTGAAAATTTCATCAAGATCGGTCCAGCCGTTTTCGAGTCCATACGGAACATACATACACACATACACACATACATACATACACACATCCATTTTTATATATATAGATAAGGGTTCAAGTTGAAAAAATGCAGAAGAAAAATTGAATTTCTAAAAATTATAGACATTTCTGGTATTTCCTATACCGGTTTCAAACACCCCAGTTAGTATCATCATCAGTAGGATTTTAAATGTCGGTTTGTCTTGTTAATGAAAACTGTTTTTTATATATGGGGGTTTTCGTGTCAACTGACACAACTTTTGAAACCGATGTCTTCCGATCGGGATGAAATTTGCACCAAGGTTAGTCCTATTGAATAGTAGTTCAGACACAATTTTTCAACGAGATCGGTCAAGAACTCTCTGAGTTAGTGGGGGTCGAAATTTGACATTTTGGCCAAAGAGGTGTTTATTCTCATCCATGTAACTTCTTACATATTGTTTTTAGCAAAATGTGTTCCAAAGAGTTTAGATAGCTATTTCTTCAGTCTTTCGAAAAAAAAATATAAAAAAAAAATTTTTGATTTTTTTTCTTAAAAATCCAAAACTTTTTTGACTTTTTCCTCAAATTGGGCCCTTTTTTTTTTTTTTTTTTTTTGATTCAAAAGAAAGCTTAGGTGATTTCCTTTAAGAGCTGTGGGGTCGCTTAGTGGGATGCGAGTGGGATATCTATGAAAAAAAATTTTTTTTAACTTTGAACACAAAAAACCGTTCTTCAATTTGCACTATTATGCGTGGGATAGCTAACCAGTTTTCGATTTCGATCCGCGATACCCTCTAATTTTTTAAGGTTCGAAAAAGAAAGCACGAGCCAAAAAATGGGGGCTGTGGGGAGAGGCCATATGGCCCCTCATTGGGGTCAAAGTTGGACGTAAAGAGGTAAAAATCCTCAAAAAGCCCCAAAACTCCCCTAGAAACGCCCCTGGAGGGGTGCAATGTGAGACCGACCTCCAATAATTTTCTGCCCCCAACATTTTTCTTGAACATACCTTACCCCTATTTCCACTTCCTAAGGGGGCTCCCATACAAAATGACATTTTATAAAATTTGCTCCTACCGCTCTAACTGTCCGTAGGGTGCCCCTAGAGAAGTAAAATGTATGACCGACCCCCAATATTTTTTCAACTCCAACATTTTCTCGGAATATACCTACCCTTTATTTTCAACTCTTAAGGGGGTCCCCATACATTTTTTTTTATTTTTTTATTAGTTTTTAAAAATACATGTTTTTATAATGTATGCGAGCCCCTTAGGGAGTGGAGATAGGGTGTTATGATGTTCGGACAAAATGTTGGTAACTAAAAAATAATGGGGGTTAGTCGTAATTTTTGCCTCTCTAGGAGGCACGGTAGGGGCGGTAGGAGCTGGTTTAATAAAACAAGTTTATAAAAAATAAAAGAAATGTATGGGGACCACCTTAAGGGTTAAAGATACATTGAAGGTATGTTTGCAAAAAATGTTGGAATTAATAAAATAATGGAGGTCGGTCATACATTTGGCCCCACTAGGGGCACTTTAGGGTAAGTTAGAATGGTAGGATCAAATTTTTTAAAAATGGTTTGTATGGGAGCCCCCTTAGGAAGTGGAAATAGGGGTAAGGTATGTTCAAGAAAAATATTGGGGGCAGAAAATTATTGGAGGTCGGTCTCACATTGCACCCCTCTAGGGGCGTTTCTAGGTGAGTTTTGGGGCTTTTTGAGAATTTTTACCTCTTTACGCCCAACTTTGACCCCAATGAGGGGCCATATGGCCCCTCCCCACCGCCCCCATTTTTTGGCTCGTGCTTTCTTTTTCGAACCTTAAAAAATTGGAGGGTATCGCGGATCGAAATCGAAAACTGGTTAGCTATCCCATGCCTAATAGTGCAAATTGAAGAACGGTTTTTTGTGTTCCAAAGTTAAAAAAAAATTTTTTTTCATAGATATCCCACTCGCATCCCACTAAGCGACCCCACAGCTCTTAAAGGAAATCACCTAAGCTTTCTTTTGAATCAAAAAAAAAAAAAAAAAAAATAGGGCCCAATTTGAGGAAAAAGTCAAAAAAGTTTTGGATTTTTAAGAAAAAAAATCAAAAAATTTTTTTTTATTTTTTTTATATTTTTTTTTCGAAAGACTGAAGAAATAGCTATCTAAACTCTTTGGGACACATTTTGCTAAAAACAATAGGTAAGAAGTTACATGGATGAGAATAAACACCTCTTTGGGCAAAATGTCAAATTTCGACCCCCTCTAACTCAGAGAGTTCTTGACCGATCTCGTTGAAAAATTGTGTCTGAACTACTATCCAATAGGACTAACCTTGGTGCAAATTTCATCCCGATCGGAAGACATCGGTTTCAAAAGTTGTGTCAGTTGACACGAAAACCCCCATATGTGAATATTTATAGTTTCTACAGAATAAATTTTGACAGTTTCCAACACTACAATTCTATTTCTAGCAATCTCAACCACACTTCATACTTTCTTTCAACTTTTTTGTCTCTTACATTGGGTACGTTCAGCAGAGAAAGCTGCTACTCAGCTGCTCCTCAACATTCTGCTGAACTGTTTAATTTTTGACATTTCAGTCAACATGTTGAGTGAGCGCTTCTCATCACTGGTAGCGTTAAAAAATTATGCTACATTTGATCACAAACTGATAAATAAGCTGATATATTAAAATTATTTAATTTTTTTTGACGATATTCAAGGAAATAAACAAAAAAAAACATAAAAAAGTAGTTTAAACTAAAAAAGTAAATGAAAACCTTAAAAAAAATTATTTTTTTCCAATATTTTAAAATATTTATAAAAAAATGCGTTCAGCAGAATGAACTAATCAAAACATGCTACATCTCAACTGTTGAGTAGCAGGTTTCTCTGCAGAACGCGCCCATTATTTCGCAAGGGTTACTAACATGATCTGGAATTGCAGACACAAATGAAGGAATTTGCATTTTCTGTTTCGGAGACGTGCCTAATGGCGTCTCAGTAATTTTATTTGAGGCGGTTAGAGCACAAGGGGTTCAAGTGCCTTATATTTAATAATGAGAAAAAGGAGGTTAAAGTTAAATTGCAATAAAAAATGTAAAATGATATCTAGAATTTAATTTTTTAGTTAATAGAGATCCTGAGATATATTTTAATCTAACAAGTTAAAAAATACCATCTTTTGCAAATGCAAGGACCCAAAAAATTGCCTTTGAAGTGAGTAAGTCGCACTTATACCCCTTGTGCTCTAACTTTTTTATAAATTTCTAAATTTTTAAAAAAAATTTAGTTATACGTAAAAGGAAAATTACATTTTATTACGAAAATATTTAATGGTTCTTTGTTTCATTTATTAGTCGTCATAATCAGATTCCATGACATCATCAGGCTCATCTTCATTCTCATTAGGGCGTCCCACCAAATATAAACTTTCGAATTTTGTGCCATAATACCTGCCGAACGATGGCCACGGAGAAGCTAATTGCGGGAAAATTTATGAAAAATTTTTGCAAAGTCATCTTTAGTTTAGTCGGCAACCAGCGGTCAAAGTTAAAAAAAATTAAATTTTTGTACCAAAATTCATATCCGAATTATTTAACCAAATCTGGCTCAAAAATAAGGAACTTTTGGGTACTTTAATAGAAAAATATTTAAAAAATTCTAAAATAGCGATTTTGGTCCACAGATGCTGATTTTCAAACATAAAAAATATTTTTTAACCAAATGTGTCTTAAAAGTCGAAAATTTTCAAAGTTTTGAGAACAATTTGGATAAAAAAATAAATTTTATGTTCAAAAATCAGAATCTGTGGACCAACATTTTTTTGTATTTTTTTTATATTTTTTCTATAAAGTTCGCAACAATTCCTAATTTTTGAGCCGGATTTTGTGAAAAAATTTGGACATGAATTTTGATCGAAAAACGCAATTTTTTCAAACTTTGACCGCTGGTTACCGACCTAAGATGTTCTTGCTAAATTTTATTACTATTAATACACGAACTTCTCGGAATTCAATCATTTTGTCCAGGGGAAAAATTAAATTTTAATAATTGTTTGGAGGACAAGGGGTTTAAGTGCTCATATACCCCTTGTGCTCCAAGCAAAACAGGCATTTTAGTAACAAGAACAAAAAATTGTCGCCATATCTTGCTAACGGATAAGAATTTCACATTGACCACTTGTGCTCTGAACTTCTGTGAACTTCACCTACTAATTCCATATGTTAACTCAATTTTTTTAAAAAAGTCACTTGAACCCCTTGTGCTTTGAGCCTCTCAATTTGATTTTTTCTGTAAGTACAGATCGAGCACGGGCTCAAATTATATTTGTTATAAGGGTTCAAGTTGAAAAAATGCAGAAGAAAAATTGAATTTCTAAAAATTATAGACATTTCTGGGATTTCCTATACCGGTTTCAAACACCCCAGTTAGTGTCATCATCGGTAGGATTTTAAATGTCGGTTTGTCTTGTTAATGAAAACTGTTTTTTATATACTATGTGAATATTTTCTATTTTGTCATTTTTTTTATCAAATGTTTGTTTTTATCAAAAATAATTTTTTTTCATAAATGTTGTTTTTTTTATCAAAAAAAATTTTTTTCATCACATTTTTTTTTAAACTTTTTTTTTTCATCAAATTTTATTTTTTTCATCAAATATTTTTGTTTCATAAATTTTTTTAACATATTTTTTTTCATCATTTTTTTTTTCGTCAGATTTTATTTTTTTATAAAATTTTTCATAAAATATTTTCATCAATATATTTTTTTTTTCATCAAAATTTTTTTATCAAAACTTTTTTCATCAAAATTTTGTTGTTCATCAAAATTTTTTTATTTTTTTTTACCCGAAACTACTTTTTCACCAATTCAAAAATTCTGACATAAAAATGTTCCATTTGTTTAACAAATGTACAAAAAAACAAGTGAGAGTGTTAAGTTATTAAATTATTGCATGGAATGGCAAATAACATATTTTTATTGCTTTGACAAGAACACCCAAATCTTCAGCAAAACATTATCAAAAAACTTTGTCAAATTACTATTAAAAGTCTCGTAATCCCATTTTACCAATATTTGACAGTTTTCCTCGTTTTCTAACAAACAAATTTGGATCGAAATTTACACATTTTTTTGTAATTTTACATTTTTTTTTTTTGTAATTTTACAATTTTTTTTGTAACTTTACTTGTTTTTTTTTTTGTAATTTTACAAATTTCCAAGATAGTCTTACAAATAAAATCTAGTAAATTCACGAGAATTCCTTGCAATTTTAATTGCGCCAAAAAACTGTTAATTTACAATTTTATTGGTAAAAAGCTTGTAAAATTACAAAATTATTGTTAAAAAGCTTGTAAAATTACTAGGAATTCTCGTAAAATAGGAGGTAGGCATTTTTTTTTAGAATTTAGCACCGCTGATATTTAAGTATAAAAACTTATACAGCTAAAAAAAAGCTCAATATGAACTTTGTTTTTTAAGTAAAAACACACTCACTCATGCACACTTATTTAATAAGTTTTATTTAATAAATATTTTATATGATTAAAGTGTCTATGTATTGGCGCTTGTATTCTTTAGTATTTATTGAAATCAAATTATATCCATTTAAGCACTATGAACGTATGTATGTAATTAATGTTGTATTATTTATTAATTTATTGTATTAACACCTTAATGACACAAAGGATAACAATACACAAAATGACATACAAAATATTTAATTCTATACATTCATACAAATATATTATTGTATTTTTTTTTTCAGTTATTGATTTGAAGGCGTTTCTAGGTTATAAGAAACAGGTGTGTTAAGTAAATAAATTACAGACAATGGAAAATTACTACGTTGTCTGTATATGTTTTAGAATTAAATTTGAAGTGTTTGAATAATAATACATTTAATATAATATATAGGTTGAGTTATTTTATTACAAACAAACAAAAAAAGAGAAAAAAGCGATTCGGCTGTGTTGAATTTAACACCGCCCCACAAAAAACAAAAAAAGTCGTTGACAACGAACTGAATCCTCTAAAATTTTAAAGTTGCTTTAAAAGAAAGCAGGATCACGAAATGAAAAACTGTAAATGCAGTTTTTAAAAAAACTGTAAATGCATTTGATATCTACATTCAGACGCATACCGTCCGGTTAATGTTAAATATTGACTGTTGGACGGTGTAATATACCCCTAACATTTTCCGATCAGTGATCGATTCTAAGACATTTCAGATATGTCCGCCCGTCCGTCTATAAAAATCACGATGAAGTTCAAAATACCTT
Source organism: Pegoplata infirma (assembly GCA_963921195.1). Taxonomy (NCBI): domain Eukaryota; kingdom Metazoa; phylum Arthropoda; class Insecta; order Diptera; family Anthomyiidae; genus Pegoplata; species Pegoplata infirma. The sequence continues at coordinate 49,849,294 of OY992539.1, read as the reverse complement.
CCTGAGGTTTGGCACGAATATATCCAATGGCCTTGGGCTGGTTAAGTTCCGATATGGGTAAAATCGGTTCAGGGAGAAAAAATGAAAATATGATGCAGGACACCACCTAAGTTTGACTAGATAAGCTACCAACTAACACAAAATAAAATAAGAATTACTGTTTTCATTTTCTTAAAACCAAAAAGGTTTGTAACTTCGATTTGTAACTTGGATAATAATTAGCCTGCTGGTGAATAAACCCGTATTTCACCAGGTGGTGAATAAAACGTACCATAATTATTTTTCAACAAATTTTTTTTTTCATAATTTTTTTTTATAAATTTTTTTCTTCATCAATTTTTTTTATTTTCATAAATTTTTTTTTTATAAAAAATTTTTTTCATATTTTTTTTTTTAATTTTTTATATACTCCAACCACAGTATGGGGGTAAACTATCTTTTTCATTCCGTTTGTAACGCATCGAAATATCGGTCGGGGACCCCATAAAGTATATATATTATTGATCCATGTTCGATTCTAAGACATTCTGTAAATGTCCGTCTGTCCGTCCGTCAGTCCGTCTGTCTGTAGATGGCACGATGCAGTCCAAAATAAAAGAGCTATCCTCGTGAAATTTGGCACGACTATGTCTTATGGTCCTTGGCAGGTTAAGTTCGGAAATGGGCAAAATCGGACTTGGGGAAAAAAGTTCCACCTTGAAGAACTGAACCAACCTCTGAAAAAATACACTTTTTTACATGTTTTTTGGTATTTTTGTTAAATAAATGAAATATTTATTATATTTATCGCGATGGGAAGGTGCTTTCAACGTTCCCAACTGACCCCATCGCCCCCCCCAAAAAACGCCCCTGACAATTTTTTTTTTAATTTTTTTTTTACATTTTGGAGGATATAAAAGATTCGGCACAGCCGAATATAACACTCTCACTTGTTTTTTTTTACATCAAATTTTTTTTTGATAAATTTTTTTTTTATAAATTTCTATAGAAAATGTCTCAGAATCTGAAGCTTTTCTATAGAAAAAATTACTTAGAATCTGAGACTTTTTCTATAGGAAAAATGTCTCACCATCTGAGACTTTTTCTGTAGTAGAAATGCCTCTTAGAATCTGAGACTTTTCCTATATCGAAAATGCATTTAAATCTGAGAGTCTATATTATACACAACATGTCTCAGAATCTGAGACTTTTACTAAAAAAAATGTTTTTAAATATAAGACTTTTTCTACACATAAAAAAAAAACTTGTCAAATTACTAGAAAAAGTCTCGTAATCCCATTTTACCAAAATTTTACAATTTTTTTTTTAATTTTAATAATGTTCCACATTTTTAAAATCTAGTAAATTTACGAGATTTCTTTGTAAGTTTTATTGCGCTAAAAAAGTTGTAAATTTACAATTTTATTGGTAAAAATCTATAAACATCCTTTTCAATTTAATTGTAAAATTCCTGTAAAATTACGAAAAAGCTCGTAATTTTTACTAAATAGGAGGTAGCAAAAAATCTGGTAAAAAATCAAGAAACCTCCTTGTAGGTTTTATAGCGTCAACAAATTTGTAAATTAAAAATTTTATTGGTAAAAAGCTTGTAAAATTACAAAATAATTAGTAAAAAGCTTGTAAAATTACTGGGAATTGTTGTCAAATAGGAAGTAGCAACAAAAAAGTTTCAAACTTTTCTTGTCGTTTTACAATGTCTCAGAATCTCAGACTTTTTTTATAGGAAAAATGTCCTTTTCTATAGGAAAAATATCTAAGAATCAGAGTTTTCTGTAGAAAAAATGTCTCATAATCGAGACTTATTCATTTTGAAATATGTCTTAGTTTCTGAGAATTTTTCTATAGGAAAAATGTTGTTTCTGTAAGAAAAATATCTCAGAAGCTGAGACTTTTGTATAAGAAAAGTGTCTCAAAATCCGACACTTATTCTACATGAAAAGTGTCTCAGAATCTGAAACTTTTTGTATAGAAAAAATGCCTCAGAATCTGAGACTTTTTCTATAGGAAAAATGTATTTTCCTATAGAAAAAATGTCTCGGAATCTAGGACTTTTACTTTAGGAAAAATTTCTCATAATCTAATACTTTCTCTATAGGAAAAATCTATTAGAATCTGATGCTTTTCTAAAGATTTGTCCTATAGGAAATATTTATCAGAATCACAGTCTTATTACACAGGAAAAATTTCTTGGTAAAAATTCTGCTTTTTCTGTTTCGGAATCTGGTCATTTTTATAGCAAATATTTCATAGAATCTTATAATTTCTCTATACTCAAAAAAAAAAAACTTTGTAAAACGACAAGAAAAGTTTGTAACTTTTTTGTTGCTATTTCCTTTTTAACAGCAATTCCTTGTAATTTAACAAGCTTTTTACCAATTATTTTGTAATTTTACAAGCTTTTTACCAATAAAATTGTTAATTTAACTTACAAGGAGGTTTCTTGATTTTTTACCAGAATTTTTGCTACGTCCTTTTTACGAGAATTCTTAGTAAAAATTACGAGCTTTTTCGTAATTTTACAAGAATTTTACAATTAAATTGAAAAGGATGTTTATTCTGGCTCGAGGTCATTATTTTCTTTACTAATTAAAACCATGATATTCTCATAGCATAATTTTAAAAAATTATTTTTTTGTTTTAAATTTATTTATGTTGTTAATTTATATTATTTAGCAAACAAGTCTAATGACAAATCGTTAGTGCACAAACTAAAATATTTATACATATTCGACTCTATCCACAATGGGAATTATGATGACAAACGATTTGTCATTAGACTCGTTTGCTACTTTGTAGTAAATCGGTTTATTTTTGCTAAATAATCTTGATAATCGAATCTGACAAATTCCGAAACACGTGTCTATTAAGTCTTGCAAATATGACCAACATAAATAAATTTAAAACAAAAAAATAATTTTCTTGAAAATTATGCTATGAGTTTTAATTAGTAAAGAAAATAATGACCTCGAGCCATAATAAACATCCTCAGAATATAATATTTTAAAGGTCGAATAAAACAAATTTTTATTTTTTAATAAAAATTAATCAGAATTTGAATTAAATTGTAAATTTACAACTTTTTTGGCGCAATAAAACTTACAAGGAAATCTCGTGAATTTACTAGATTTTGTTTTGTAAAAAAAGTTGGGAATTTGTAAAATTACAAAAAAAAAAATTGTAAAATTAAAAAAAAAAAATTTATTTCGATCGAAAATTTTTTGTTAAAAAACAAGGAAAACTGTCAAATATTGGTAGAATGGGATTACGAGACTCTAGTAATTTGACAAGGTTTTTTTTTGTATGTAGGAAATGTGTCTTAGAACCTGAGACATAGTGCACTGCACAATGTATAGTGAACATATTTGTGCAGATATGTAAATTTTTTTCTTAATATTGTAAACATTTTTTTGTGATCCTCCAAAATAATCCTAAATACGCCCTGGCGAAAAGTTATACTTTAAAAAATGTTATCGTGACAATTGGAATTACGAATTAGCAAAAGCATTGGTAAATATCTGCTAGCCGACTTTCAAATACGTTTCACAAAAATTTTACTGATTTTTTTAGTGTAGATTAACAATTTTTTGTTTTCTTTAAATTTTTATGTCAGTGTAAGGCTGTAGTCCCCATTAGGCTTTACAAATAAGCGGTTTAATAAAACGTATATTTTTCTCTTACTTATGTATTAATATGTATGTATGAAGTTACATTAAGGTGGCCATTATTAAGAAATTTTTTGATTTTCGCTGCTCATAACCTGGATTTGTTAAACGACCTAAAAAAAGTAATTTTGAGACAAATCTGTGACCCCGCAAAAATCAGTAAAAATTTTGAGTTTTGGAAAAAAATTCAATAAATTTTAAAAATAAAAAAAAACAACTAAAAATTTTATGATTTTGCTCAAAACCAACTATATTTTGTTTAATATTTTTCCCAAGGTAGTCAGGTTAAAGTAATGTACCACCCTAAGGTACTTAACTCATAATACATATGCTTTCATTTAAAGCTCTTGCATTTTATTGATATATACTTTATAAGCTTACAAGATCCTTCAACCATATATGTATAAGTGCATATTATAGAAACAAGATTAAGTGCAATAAATGCATGTATAATTAGTCAATAAAGAAGATTTACATGTGTTTTTATGACAACAATCAAAATCATAAACATCCCAACTGGAAAATTTTGTGCTAAATATAACAGAAATGATTATTTACATTAAAGTAGGCTGATAACTGTTTTTATAGGATAGTTTTTGTGGAATAGAATAGTTCAAAGACATCGAATTTTCAATAACACCGTCCGACAGCCAATATTTAAAATGAACCGGATGATATATGTCTGAAAGTAGAGATCAAGTGGAGTAAAACTGCATTTACAGTTTTTCATTTCGTTATCCTGTTTCCTTTTAAAAGAACTTAAAAGTTTTAAAGGATACATTTTGTAAAATATTTTTAAAATATGTATGCTCGTCCTAGGATAACAGTGATTATGGCAAATGAAAGAGGAGGATCTCCCTAATTTTCCCATTTATTAAATGCCACTATTTTGAATATTTTGAAATTAAAATAGCAAATAAATGCAATTATTAAAATTGCATAAAAAGTTGAAATGCAGGCTTTTTTGGTATAACGGAACTGTGAAAATTATTTTTGACAAGATTTTTGAGATACGCGGTAACTAATTATCGCAAAAAAGAACCTTTTCTCAAAAAAAAAAAAAATAAAATTGAATCTTGGTCCAAATTGGGTTAAGAGGGTAAATAGGATTCGGTACAGACGCATTTAACAGTCTCACTTGGTTTTTGTACATCTGTTAAACAACTTAAAATTTTTATGTCAGAAGAATTTAAGAGTTCTTAAAACAAAAATTAATGAAAAAAAATTTTGACGAAACAAAAAATATTGTTGAAAAAAAATTTTAATAAAAAAAATGGGGGCAGTTTTTGTAAAGGAAATTTTAATGAAAAAAAATTTTTGATAACAAAAAAATTATGAATAAGAAAAAAATTTAAAAAATATGAAACAAAAAGTTGGTAAAAAAATGTTCATCAATACATCAAAATTAACAAAAAAATTTTATAAAAAAAAATATTTGAAAAAATATTTGATTAAAAGTTAATGCAAAATAATTTTGCAACGTTTTTTTAACAGGCTGGTGTCTTATTTTAAAAAAGTTGCAGGACGCCACCTCAGTTTGACTAACAATTAACGAAAAAGAAAACAAGAATTACTATTTTTATTTTCTTAAAACCAAAAATTTTAATAACTTGGGTTTGTAACTTGGATAACAATTCACCTCGAGGTGAATAAAACAGTTTTTCACCAGCTGGTGAATAAAAAGTAACATAATTATTTAAAAAAAAAAAAATTTTATTTTTATCTAATTTTTTTCTCATCAAATTTTTTTTTTTTTCCATAAAATTTTTTTTTCATAAATTTTTTTTTAATTAAACTTTTTTTCATCAAACTTTTTTTTTCATCAATTTTTTTTTTCATAAATTTTTTTTTATCAAATTTTTTTTTCATCATTTTTTTTTTATCAAATTTTTTTTTATGAATTTTTTTTTTTTGTAAATTTTTTTTTCATCATATCTTTTTTTTCCAAATCAATTTTTTTTTTCTTATTTTTATACCCTCCAACTACAGTATGGGGGTATACTCACTTTGTCATTCCGTGTGTAACGCATCGAGATATCGGTCTAGGACCCCTTAAAGTATATATATTATTGATCAGTGATCGATTTTAAGACATTCTAGCGATGTCCGTCCGTCCGTCCGTCCGTCTGTCCGTCCGTCTGTGGAAGACACGATAGAGTCCAAAATAAAAGTGATAGACTCCTGAAATTTGGCATATATATGTCTTATGTTCATAGGCTGGTTAAGTTCGGAAATGGGCAAAATCGGACTAAGGGGGAAAAAGTTCCCCCTTGGAGAACTAAACCAACCCAAGAAAACCCGCATTTTTTGCAGAGTTTTTTGTACTTTTGGTAAGCAAATGCAACATTCTTATCTCAGAAGAAGTTCAAAATCGCAAGGGGAAGGTGCCCCCTAACGTCTCCCACCAACCAACCCCCCCCCCCCCCCCCCCAAAAAAAAGACGCCCCAGGATTTTTTTTTTATATTTTTTTTTACATTTTGGAGGGTATAAAAGATTCGGCACAGCCGAATGTAACACTCTCACTTGTTTTTGTTTTTTTCATCAAACTTTTTTTTCTCAATTTTTTTTCATTAAATTTTTTTTCATCAAATTTTTTTTTCATCACTTTTTTTTCAATTATTTTTTTTTTTTTCATAAATTTTTTTTTTCATCAATTTTTTTTTATTAATTTATTTTTTTCATCAATTATTTTTCATAAAATTTTTTATTATCAATTTTTTTTTCCTATTTTTTTTTCATCAATTTTTTTTTACATCGAAAAATTTTTTTTTTTCATCAAATTTTTTTTTATTCACCACAAATTTTGGGTTCATAAAATTTTTTTTAACGTAAATTTTGTTTTTCGTGAAAAAAAATCATTTTTTTTAACCAAAACTACTTTTTCACCAAGTCTAAGCTTTTCGCATAAAAATTTTTAATTTTTTTATCAAATGTATATAAAACCAGTGAGAGTGTTATGTTCTTTGGTGCCGAATCTTTTATACTCTCCAAAATGTAAAAACACTTTTTTGCACTCACTTACGAAGTGTACAGCTCTTTTGGTTTTTTTATTGGGGTCCTCGACTGATATTTCAATTCGTTTTGCATGGAATAGTAAAGTAATATAACATTGTTTTTTCTAAAAAAAAACTTTGCCAAGTACACCTAAATATTCTGCAAAACATTATCATGATTTAATGTTTTGGGCAAGAGTAAAAAATTCGCAGGCACTTTTACACTTAAGAGGGAAAGCAGGCTTCGGCACAGACGCATTTAATAGTCTCACTTGGTTTTTGTACATTTGAATGTAGGTGTCAAAAAAGGTGCTATAATCCAAAAACCAAATTGTTCAGAAGAAGCAAAAAACTAAATAAGTCGAGAAAAAAATAATTTTTTGAAATTTCTTTTTGCAGCTCGACGAAGATGGACCATATGCATCTATGCACAAAGGTTCATTAAAAACTAAATTTCAGTAATTTCACTAAAAACATGAAACTCTATTCTGAAGCTAAGATGTGTTTTTATTATAGTATTTTAACTTTTTCCAAACGCCTTTAATAAAAAAAATTAAAAACTTCAGCGGGCTATAAACAAGAAATACGAACTGACTTTGCAAAACCCTTTGTTGATTTTGTCTATTTGATAGTCTATTTTAATATGGCGTTGAACCTATTGGTGCTCATTTGTCTTGTTGCACAGTGTAATCAAAATTATTCATGGCAAAAAATGCAATAAACTCAATAACATACATATTTAATTTTAATGCTTTTAAAAATGAAAACATAATATTTTAAATGCACTCCACAGAATAAAGGTAAATATTTATATTTTCTTCCATTAAACCTTCAGAATCAAGAATAAAGGATATAAATGCATTTTTTGCATGGACTTATTTAGCTTATAAGTCTTTTTTTTATATCTCGCGTCGTTTTTGAGTCATTACACAGAAAAAACAGCCTGTTTTTTGTTGTTTTGTCCAATAAAAAAATATTTTACAACATAAAAGAAAAAAAGTTTGGTCAATATGAAAGGTGATTAAGTGAAAAACAAACTAGTTTGAACTTTTTTCATTTTGGTTCAAAATTACACCCTCTAAAATTAAAAAAAAAATGAAAGTAGTTCGTTTTTTTGCAACAAAATCCATTAAACCTGAAGAAAGTAAGTAAATTAAAAAGTTAAAATCGCGGTATTTATTTTTTTTATTTTTCTAGAGATAACGCGAAGTTTTCATCTCGAAATTAAAAATTGCAATTTTTGGCCACAAAAACATTGTATTATTACATTGCATTTTATTATTATATTGCATATTGTATTATTATTGCATTATAACAGAGAAATAATTTTTGTTTTTGCATATCTCTCATCGTTTTCGAGATAACCTTTAAAATTTTAAGACGTTTGAACGCCAATTTTTTAAAAACGGCTTTAACGAAGATTTGGATTTTGATCGAAATATAGTAGGGAGGGGGGATGGGGTTACCCCAGATAGATAATCAAGAAATATATTTATAGTGTTCGCAACTTAAAGTTAAAGCCATTTCCATCGAATCGTGAAATTAAAGTCCTCTTTTTTTCCACTGGGTTCAATGTGTCAACATATTCTTGTTTTATTAATTATTAAAAAGAAATCCTTAATTTTAATCACTATAAAACCGTTCTTTTATTTTTTTAATTTGTTTATGTATATAAGTAGTTTACATAGCCAAGCGTACACCCATACAAACATACATACATACATGAAAGGAAAACGGAACCTCTTTAATTTGTTTTTCCTGTTTGTTGGCAATAAATATATGTGTCACTCTATGAGTAAATATTTATGACAAACAAGAAATGAAGAAAAACGAGGAAATGAGAGAAATGCAAAGAAGAAAAAAAAAAAAAAGAAAAGCCTATAAAAATCTTAAATTGCAATGTTATATACAACGACATAAATACTTAAATACACTCAAATACATGTTTAAGATTAGAATAGGCGGGCAGTTGTTAATTTGTGACATCTTGAGATTGGAAAAGTTTTTAAAAGACTTCAGAGCTTTATGAATTAAAAAAAACGGTATATGTTTGTTAGTTTTTGTTCTTAGAATGGTTGTGATCTATCTATTCTATTTCCGCCCACCCTAATGTATTCACATATTCAGTTTTTATTTCTTCATTATCATGATTATTAATAGTTGTTGTAAGTTTGTTATAATTTCTTCACTTTCTTCATCGTAAGTTAATTTATAAACAGTAATAAAAGGCGAATGACCGTATCCGGTATAGTTTTTATTTTCAGAGCCATTCATTTTGTTGATGTTGCTGGTTTCTCTTTTTAATGCCCTACACTAAATGCATTTGAACTTTGAGCTCCACTAGAAAAAAATGCTTAAGCTTTTAATATGATAATATTTTTAGGCTGGTGTCTAATTTTAAAAATGATGCAGGACGCCACCTCAGTTTGACTATATAAGCTGCCGACTTACAAAAAAGAAAATAAGAATTACTGTTTTGTTATTTTTTTTTTTAAATTTTTGAGTTTATCGATTTTTTTCTGCTATAGTTTGTTCAACAACATTTATATTAAAAAAAGTATTCCTAAAGAAAATTTAATTTTGAACACGATGAGCTTAATGCCAAAAAATCGGATAAAAATTGACAGAGTTGTGATAATTTTTCTAAAAAAGAAAATTAAGATTTTGTATGAAATTGTCGTGCGGATAACCCAGGCAAAAAAAAAAATAAAAAATTAAACGAACATACTGACAGGTCGCGTATCATTATTTTAAAGGTTTTTGACCTCCTGAATTCGAATTTGACCTTGAAATTGCGCTTTCTTATTAAGTTTTTGATATATCAATTTATGTTAAATATCTCAAAAACCTGACGGGATAGAGCAATTTAAATGCCAGATTCGGATTCAGCGCGCCAAAAATCTTTAAAAATATTGTACATGACCATTTATGATTAATTTATTTTTTTGCCTGGGTTATCTGAACGGCGATTTCCTGCAAAATCTTTATTTTCTTTTTTAGAAAAATTATCATAACTCTGTCAATTATTATCCAATTTTTTTCAGGATAAAACTTATCGTAGTAGTATTTAAAATTAAATTTTCTTTAAAAAACGCTCATTAATACAAAGGTTGTTAAACGAACCATAGCAGAAAAAATCGATAAACTCGAAAAATTTTCAAAAAATAACAAAAAAATTTGGTTTTATAGATAAAATCAATATATATACATTAGAGGTGTCCTTAAAAACGAAAATCACCTTTTTATACCTGGTAGGGTCCTATATTGTTCTTTAGTATCTAAAAATGAGTGAGCCAAAATTTGGGGACAATCGGATAAAAATAACTCGTGCCGAAAATGGATTGAAGTTTTGGGACATTCTTATAAGAACGAAAAACTCGTTTTTTATAGTTTTTGGAAAAACATTGGTATTTGATATTTTTTGTTAAATTTTTTGTGAAATAATATGAAAATGGTACTAAATTACCTTTTCAAAACGACTAATAAAATTAAAATCGGATGAAAAATAAGCATTTTACGCATACATGCCCCAGACCATTGTATGGGTTTTAGAGCCAGAATTTCAAAATTTTCAAAATTTTTAGGCAAAAAAATAGGAAAAATTTAATTTTACTTTATGATCAAATTGAAAACATGTTTAAGATTAAAAATAGCAGATATGGTAGTCAAGCTTTTTTTTTATTTGGCGCGGGTAGTGATAAAATTTCCGCGGATTCCAAATAAAATGCGTTTTTCTACAATAATTAAGCAAATTTTGGAAAATTTGTGCTCTATTGTGCGGATCGAAGTGTAAAACGTAAATTCTGTAACTTTTGAGAAATCGTATATATGCAGATATTTTGTATTATAGAAATGTATATCGTCTCAAATTTGTCATTTCACCTCGACGAAAAGGGGTTAAAGATGCCCGAATTCTCAAAAAATTTACAGAATTTATGTATTTCACTTCGTATAATACAATACAGAAAATTGTTTCCCATATTTGCTAAATTATTTTAGAAAAACTCATTTTCTTTGGAATCCGCGGAAATTATATCACTACCCACGCCAAATGAAAAAAAAGTTAGACTACCATATCTGTTAGTTTTTATCTATAACATGTATTTAATATAATTATAAAGTAAAATTTAATTTTTTTTATTTTTTTGCCCAAAAATTTTGAAAATTTTCAAATTTTGGCTTTAAAAACCATGCAGTGGTCTGGGGCATGTATGCGTAAAATGCTTATTTTTCATCCGATTTGAATTTCTTTAAGCTTTTTGGAAAGGTAATTTATTACCATTTTCATATTACTTAGCAAAAAAATTAACAAAAAATAGCATATACCAATATTTTTCAAAAAACTAGAAAAAACGTGTTTTTTCATCAGATAAGAGTGTCCCAATACTTCAATCCATTTTCGGCACGAGTTATTTTTATCCGACTGTCTCCAAATTTTGGCTCACTCATTTTTAGATACAAAACTACAATTTAGGACCCTACCAAGTATTAAAAAGTGATTTTGAAAAATTACCTTAGTCGTTAGGACACCTTTAATATACATATTTCTTTTACGTATTGACCAATTCACACACATGGAAGCCCTATCCTTTTTCTATCTAAAACAGTTTAAAAATTTAAAATCGGTTGAAAATTTTCTGAATTACACAAGGATTAGTGAGAAAAGTCCCAAAACGTTTTTAGACAATAACTCTTAAATTTGAGGGTGTCTGGCAAGTTTAATGGGCATTTTTGTGATATACTTACTCGACAAGACCAACAACCTATACTATGTCACATCAGAAGTATTTTTTCACTGTAGCACAGTGTAATTCACCTGCACACAAAAAAGCCCTTGTCAAATTACTAGAAAAAGTCTCGTTATCCCATTTTACCAATATTTGATAGTTTTCCTTGTTTTTTAACAAAAAAAATTTTGATCGAAATTTACATTTTCGTTTTGTAATTTTAGATTTTTTTTTTGTAATTTTAAAACTTCCAAGATTTTTTTACAAAAAAAATTTAGTTAATTCACAAGAATTCCTTGTAAGTTTTATTGCGCCTAAAAGATGTAAATTTACAATTTTATTGCTAAGAACCTAGTAAAATTACAAAAAAAATTTTAATTTTTACTAGAAGTTCTCGTTAAATAGACGGTAGCTAATAATCTAGTAAAGTAACGAAACCTACTAGTAAGTTTTATGTCGTCAAAAAAATTGTAAATTAACAATTTTATTCGTAAATTGCTTGTAAAATTACAAAATTATTGGTTAAAAGCTTGTAAAAGTACAAAGAATTCTTGTCAAATATGAGGTAGCAAAAAAAAAAGTTACAAACTTTTCTTGTCATTTTACAAATTTTTTTTGAGTGTGCTGGTGAATAAAACTGGTATTCTCCAGCTGGTGAATAAAACGTAACAACAAAAATTTTTTTTTTAATTTTTTTTTGTCATTTTTTTCATCAAATTTTTTTTATCAAATTTTTTATATATTTTGTATTTATCAAATTTTTTTATTCATAAATTTTTTTTTTTTTTTTTATTTTTTTTTTTTTTTCATAAATTTTTTTTCTTAAAACTTTTTTTATAATTTTTTTTTTTTTTATTAAAAAGTTTTTTTTCATTAAAACTTTTTTCTTCATCAAAAACTTTTTTCTTCATCAAAAACTTTTTTTCATCAAAAAATTTTTTTTCATCATAAAATTTTTTAACCTTATTTTGTTTTTTGTGAAAAAAAAAACTTAATTTTTTTTTCCATTTTTTTTACCATGTCTAAACTTTTGATATGAAAATGTTCCATTTGTTTAACAAATGTACAAAAAACAAGTGAGAGCGTTAAATACTTAGGTGCCGCAACTTTTATACTCTTAAAAGGGTAAAAATATTTTTTGAACTTAAGTAATATCCTAGACTGGCTCAAAATTAAATCACACTAAAATCTTGTGCTCCACAAGGATGCCCCAATTCCAATCGATAAAATAAACATCCATTTCGGTTTTTCGATTTTTGCGGTTGTTTAAACCAAATTTTAACTCTTATAGAAAAAAAATCCAGTTTTTTAGACCCCAAATGAAATTAGGGGTACGCGTTCCAAAAAGGTTTGAAAGCTCTGCCTTTTAACTTTCATAGATCTTAAGACGGTTTTTCATAACTGAGTTTTGGGTTTTTCGTAACTGAGTTTTGATCGATGGACCAACGTGTTAAAATGATCTGATTTGGCCCAAATTAAGTTTAAATGAAATTTTTGTTTCCGTAATTATCTTTTACCGATTTTAATACCCTCCAACCACAGTATGGGCGTTTGAAATATCAGTGGAGGACCCCATAAAGACATTCTATGAATGTCCGTCTGTCTGTCCGTCTGTAGATGACAGGATGATTTCCAGGATAAAAGCGCTAGCCTACTGAAATTTAGCATAAATATGTCGCATGATCCTAGGCAGGTTAAGTTCTTAAATGGGCAAAATCGCACTAGGGTGAAAAAAGTTCCATCTTGAGAAACAAAACCTGAAAAACACCATTTTTTGAATTTCTTTTTTTGTATTTTTCTTAAACAAATGAAAAATTTTTAAGCAAGAAGAAGTTCAGGGTCCTGCAGTAAGACCCGGGGGATTAAACAATTTTGTTTTTTTTTTGCCCGCCCCCTTTAAGGGCGTGGATATAAAAAAAAGTTTAAGTAATAATAAAATTGTATAACTTTAGTGCAAAAAGCGTAATTATTTAATTAGTTAACATTTTTCGCGAGGGGAAGGTGTCCTCACAGCCCCCGGCAAATCCCCAGCCAAACACACCCCCCAAAAAAATGCTTCTTTATTTTTTTTGTCAAAAAGTTTAAATCCCTGCACTTGAACCAAGGGGTTAAGGAAATGTCGGTTTTTTCGTAACGGACTCTTGTGTGGACTTAAGTGAACAAACTTTGATAAAATAATTTTTTTTTAACATTTTTCGCGACGGGGAAGGTGTCCTCCAATTATACATAACTGTATAATTTTTCTATAGTGAATATAATATTCGGCATGAATCAGTAATAAATCTGATTTTTTTTTCACTGTACGAGGCGGTATAAATTTAACTGGGTAAATAAAAAGCGAAAAAAAAGAAGAGCTAAATTAATTTTGTATACCATTAAGTAATTTAATGCGTGCTCACAAACCATACAAAACAAACTAAAAAATGTTGAAAAAAACCCTACTGGAAAGAAGAAACTTTATATAAAAAGCATAGTGAAAATACAGCATGATGGCAACATAACAAGGATAAAGGAAATAATGTATGTACGACAGTGAATTATTCTATGAACGGACATGTCAATAATTGGAAAATGTTTGTTAATTAAAGATAAACAATGTTATAAATTAGGAGTAATCAATTTGCGCTTTTAAAAGAATTATGTCCTTTGTACGGAGATTTCACTGTAGTACATTGTGGTATAAAAGCAGCACTGCGACTATGTAATTGTGCTCATATTATGTAAGTATTTAATAAGTATAACTACTCTACATATGCTTATACTCATAGAAATGTAGAACAGAAGGCATTAAACAATTCGTACAAGGGTGTGGTTAAAAATTAAAATAACTTATGTCGTCTTTGAAATAACGCCATAACACTATTAAGTATAAACTGTAGGCCCAACTTTAATTTATTAAGATCATCTGGATTTTTTCCTAAGAAATTAAAATAACTTATGTTGTCTTTGAAATAACGTCGTAACACTTTTGATTATAATTTGTATGCCCAACCTTTATATTTAAAGATCAGCTGGACTGTTTTAAACAAAATTATTTTTTCCAAACACCATTTGTTGTTTAGACCACGTATTCCGAAATTTATTAAAGTCTTAATTGGGAAATATTTATAAGATAAAACTCAAATTTTCGTCATATGATGTTTTACCATGATGCCACATATATTATTTATTCTATTTCACCATGCGAACGTAATACCAATTTTTTTTTGTGAATTCACACACATCTAGCTTTACATTCAATACCAATACATTATTTGAAGTTCTTTAGTATTTAAACTATTTGTATAACGAAAATAATACACTCAAAAACCTGAAGAAAATAACGGTATAGATCAGTCATATAATTATATATTATTGATCCATGGTCGATCTTAAAGCGATCTATGAATGTCCGTCCGTCTGTATATTACACGATGCAGTTCAAAATAAAAAATGTAGACTCGTTTAATCTGACACAAATATGTCTAATGATTGTCAGCAGGTTAAGTTCGTAAATGAGCAAAATCGGCCCAAGGGTAAAAAAGTTTCCCTTGAAAAACTTATACAACCTCTTAAAACTTTCATTTTCTTACAGGATTTTTCGTATTTTTGTTGAACAAATGAAACATTTTTATATCAGACGAAGTTCAAAGTACTGCGTTTTGAACCAGGGGTTTATGTTATGTAATTTTTTTTGGGCCGCCCCCTCATATCATATTTGCAACATAGTATGACAACAATGACTTTTTCGAATTTCGTCGATCGCCAGTCAAATTACACTGTGCAACAAATTTGGTGTCATCGAGTGTATCTTGGACGGGACAAAAAAAAATTTAAGTTTACCAACAGTAGAGAAAACCCCCGAAAGGTTTTGAAAACTCAGCTCTAGTTCTTTTTTCTGGCCCACTGAAGTTTTTAAATTTTTTTCAAAGGCGTTTTGAGTAATTCAAAAAAAAAAAATATTAAATCTAATTATGAGGTAAATAATGTTAAGACGTCACTTCACTAAAAATTGATGACGGTTTTTTTCTTTGAATATGTTAACCCTCTATCTCCCATTTTAGGGGTCATTTTGATACTTTTTTCAAATGTCCTCATAGAACACCAATAATACGTGCGTTTAAAGGGTTAAAATGTTCTAAAAAAATTTTCTGCATCAAATTTCACTAGGGGTGGTCGAATATTAAAAGTTCGTGCAAAAAGTGTGAAATGCTGAAAATAGTATGATTGTAAATTATCACATACTATTAAATTGTTTTTCAACTAAGTCGTGTAAAATAAGTCGAAAAAATTTTATAAATCTGCTTCTGACCTAAATTACAATAATAGATGCTTCAGTGAAATTTAATGGTGGTTATTTTTTTAGAACAAATTAAGCCCCTATCTTCCATTTTTAGGGGTCATTTTGACACTTTTTTAAATATCCTCTTAGAACACTACTAAAGCGTGCGTTTATAGGGTTAAAATATTCTACAAAAATTTTCTGCATCAAATTTTACTAGGGGTTGTCGAACATTAAAAGTTTGGTGTTCTATAAGAATATTTTTAATAAGGATCAACATGACCCTTAAAATGGGAGGTAGAGGGGTAATATATTCCGGGAAAAGAATTTAATTTAAATTTAGATTTAATACTTTTTTTTTAGTTATTTTAAACGCCTTTGAAAAAAATTGAAAAACTTCAGTGGGCCATAAAAAAAGAACTCGAGCTAAGTTTACAAAACCCTTCGGGGGTTTTGCTTTACTGTTGGTTTACTTTAATTTTTTTTTTTGGTTCCATCCAAGATACAAAATCGTGTTGCTCAGTGGTATTCTTCGTTTTGGTCCAAAAACTCTACATATGTTAAAATGTTTAGCAAAATCGAACAAAATTAACCAGTGTCTTTGGGGGTAAAGCTTTGCCCCCAAAAAAGTGTTTTTCCATACAAACCAATTTTTTCCGATTTTTTTTTTTTGTTTGTTTATTATTTTGCTTGATAAGCTTATTAACGACTAAAAATTTTATTTTGGTTGGATAAACCCTTTGACTTTAAAATTCAGTTCGAAAACAAAAATTTAGAGCCTTTGGGGTCCTGCTCGAAACAATTTTTTATTTTTTTTTTTAGTTTTGACTTAAAACGATTTTAGCTGGGATGTCGCTTTTTGTGATACATATCCACAAAAAAATATTATTTCTATCTGTGACATCTTTATGGTGTACTAAAATGTATCAAAAAACATAAAAAAAAATTTTTTGGGGTAAAACTTTAACCCCGTAAAGGCACGGGTTAATTTGTATGATTTGGCTAAAAATTTAAACATAGAGTTTTTTAAACCAAAACGAACCATTTTTTGCCCGGCGATCAACGAAATTCGTGCCGCCCTACTGATTACATACTATTATATACTATTGCACAAAAATGTATATAATTAGCACGATTTTATCCGAAAATTGGTAACATTTTTACTAGGTTTACATTCCCAGTCAGAAAAATACAATCGGGTCAGTGTCGGCAAAGCGTTGGCGACAGTGGCCCAAACGCTGGTATAACGTCGGCTATACAAATTTACAACGTCTCCCAACGACTATATGATAACGTCAGAGTACGGTCTGGCGACGCTATTTTCTGACGCCGGCAAGGCGTTGGATTTACAAGTTTTACAGTGACCTCCCAACGTCAAAAAATTACGTCAGAGGATGGTTTTTCGACGCTTTTGTGCATCTTAAAGAAAATAATATGTGAGCAAATATTTTCAAGACGGTAGAAGAATTTTTGTGGTTTTTCTTTGTTTTTAACCATTTTATGTTTTTTTTTAATATACTGAAAAACTTCCCAAGAAAAAATGTGGCAGTACTGTGGTAACTGTTTATTACGCTTTTTTAATAACAGAGCTGCATTTTTTTTTAAATTTATGTTATATTTATTGTTTCTTTACAATACAGCAGCAGGAAACTGCTGCACCAAAAAAAAAACAGCAAAACCAAATGTTTTTGGTAGAGAGCAGAATTTAAGACAAGAAAGAAACATTGAAATTCGATATTAAATTCAAAACATTGATTTGAAAATAAATGTTTTAACATTTAATTTAAGAGGAAGATATTACTTTTTATTTAATAAAAAAAGAAGTGTAATTTTTATACCCCTTTGTCGCCCTATTATATAACCTACATTTCCCGCTCGGTTAGTGCTATCTTAGTGACAGATTTGGCTTTGCCGTTTTTGAGTGATTGCAAAACACGCAGACATAATTTTTAATTAAATTCGGAGTTTTTCCTTGTCTGGAGTTCATATTATCCTAAGGGGTGGTACTTTTTAATATAATTTTTAATTTTCTTTAGACTGCTGTTAATTTTTTTTAAAAAAAACAAAGATTTTTTTATTTAAAACTAAAAAATCTATAAACTTAAAAATGGTTGTAAATTTAGTGCTGCCGCAGCACTGCAGGAGTGGTGCTGACGCACAGTGTTGTGACCTTGGCCATAAATGGTCAAACTAAATGTCTTAAAACTTAAGGTTATATGAATTTTATTTTAAGAAAACATCATAAATAAACCAAATCCAAAACAGTTTATAGATATCTTTAATAGTTTTTAAGTTATATGTCTCTAAAGTTGAACTTTTTGAAATATATCATATTTAGATTTTAAAATCTTTGAAATCCATGTGTACTTGTAACGGTTAAATAATTATATTGCATTTAAAATTCGACCTTATTGGTATTGAAGTTTTAAGTTAGATATGTTGCTTGTATGATAATGCTGTTTTGGTCGACATAAGTTAATCATATGGCAAGTAACGCTGTTATAAAGTGAGTTCCAAAGAAAATACTTATTTATTTTGCAAATTTCATATTTAAAAGTCAGCCATTTTTGTGGCCCTCATTGGCGCGCTTAGTTCTTTGCAGAAAATATTGGTATAAGTATGTAGATTACAAATAACAAAAGAACTCGTCCACGTTTTTCCACTTTTTTTTTTAATCAATTTTTTTTTGTGGGACCCCGAATATAAATTTGGAAATTTTTTTAACGAAAACACCAAGATGCAGCGGTTGTCCTTGATAATTTGAAATGTATTGCGAAAAATGGTTATGGAACACATATAATAAATCGGAATGCAAAATGAATTGGTTGGTTAAATTTTAAATTTTATTTAAATTGGTCCAAGAACCATTATTTGTCATCCAGGCCTGACACAAATTAGATGCTTGGCTAGACACCAGTCGTACATTAACAGATGCAGACTTTTATTTAGAAAGATTTTGTTGAGGAAGTACGTTGTACTATATTTTTACTTGCTTATTTTATAACGGTCTTTTTGAGATATGCCTATCCCTGCTTAAACTTAAAAACAATATTCAACGTATTGTAAATACTACGTGCAAAAATGTTGTGAATTATTGATAGTTTTAAGGTCAAAGGATTTCCCTGAATTTTCTCAAGTCTTTAAAAAAGGAAATTTATGCGCTAAGAATATCCTAAGGATAGGTTAAGGATAATCCTTGCTTCAATTATACTAAAATAAGGTATTTTCAACATTATCAGAACACATGAAGTACGAAGGATTTTTGAAACTTTTTTTAAAATTTTTTAAGGACATTTTTAATATATGTATTACATCCTAGCTTCAATTTTTTCATTTGCTTAAGATTAAAGGTATATTCTAAGTGTTGCGGATGCAAAAATTCATGAAGGAATTTGAATTTTGAACTTTTTCTTGACTTTTTTAAAAAAGGACATTTTTGAGGAGGGCGTATCCTTGTTCCGATTTGCACAAATTTTGGCAAATACATTGAGCATATTATAACAGTTGGATTTTTAAAATTTCATGAAATAACTTCAATTTTTACCCTTTTTCTGAACGTTATTTTAAAAAGGACATTTTTGAGCTAGGCATATCCTTGCTCCGAATTGGACAAAATTTTGTAGAATAATTAATGGCATTATAGGTAATAACTACAATAAATAACGTAAAGATTAAAGCGTTAGTTTTCGTTTTATGCCGTATTTTAATTTCAGGATACATGGGAAGGATACGAATCCTTGGGCGGATATTGACCAAATTCAAAATTTTTCTTGATCTTATCGATCTTAACAAGTGTTCCAAATTTTAACGCTCTAACTTAACTCCTTCTATTTTTGGCCACTATTTACATGAAGACGCAACACTGTGTGACGCAACACGGGTGATACAAAAAAACAGTGTTGGGGCAACGCTATATTTTTATAACCGTTGGCAATTTCTGACTGGGTTGTTATATTTTTTTACTAGTTTTTTTATATGATAGCAAATTGTCATCACCTATAAATGTTTTTGAACTCAAATTAGTTAAAATTTACAATTGTTTGGACATTAAAAGGTATTTATAGATTCAGCCAAGTTGAATTTAATTTTATATCTCCTTACCTTGTTCCTTACTCACAACGTCAAAACAAGAGGGTATGCAGAAATTCAGTTCGTTAATTCACATTTCGCCGACAACCTGTAATTTTACTCGGCTATAAAGACTAGTATCCGACCGAATATTCGTCTTTGGCCAAAAAGCACTATTAGGCTTGTTTCCAGACAACAGCCTCATACCGAATAATTATAAAAAAATTTTACACAAATGTTGAAAACCCACTAAATGGTTTCGAACGAAATTTGAAAATTGGGCCGAATATTTGGCTTCGGTTAGTGGTGCATTCGGACGGACACTTATGAATCAATATACAACATATAAAATGGTAGGCATTATTTTCTGTAGTTCTTAGAGATTTTTTTCTTCTTCAATATTCTTGTTGCCATTATTGTTGCCACTTGTTATATTTTCTTCATCGTAGATGTAGAAAACAGAACAACATCATTTATTTTACTTTGTGCAGCATAAACTAAAGATTAATACAACTCACTCGATCATAAATAATGCAAACGATTTTCTAAATGAAAATGGCTGCAGCAGGTAAAACAAACTTTAATACTAAAATAAGCAGGGACGTCGAGGAAAATGTTCTTAAAGGGCGAGAAGGGTTGTGGGTAAATGGTGACACTCGCATTTTATTCAATTCCAATTCAGAAAATATCTTAATATGAAAAAAACATATTTAAAGGTGTTAATAAATGTAATTCAGCATTGCGCAATGTACTAATACCCTTTACTATGTAATTCCTCCAAACTGTAGAAAAGCTAAATTCGACTTGGCCCCATCCATGAATACCCTCTATAATGCCCGTTTTAAATGACACTAAATTTTCTTAGGTGAAAAATAACAATTTTTATTAAAAATATTTTATTTTGAGTAAAAAACTCTTTTTATACCCTTCACTCTAGTGATAGAGGGTATATATAAGAGGCATTCCACTCCAAATGTCCAGCGAAAAAAACACGTGTACCGTAAACTTCTGAATAGGTTGTATGGATAGCCCTATATGGAACTTAGAAAATTGCGTTTTTGTTTTTCAATTTTTCAAAAACTGGGCTTAGGAGGCGTGGTCAAATATTGGAATAATGGTCAAATTTGTGGCGAGTTGCCTTGATTAAATATTTATCACATTAAAACGGAATGCACCACAATCTCAAAAATTTACATTGTTATAAAGTTTTGTATGGGATTAAAAATTTTTTTTTTGGAAAATTTTCCGTTCTGAAATTTTCCATTTTATAAAAATGTCAATTTAATAAAAAACATGCCACTTTTTTTGCTTTTTAAAATTTTTTTTTTAAAGTTTAGATGTTTGGCCATCCACACAAAAAAAATCAGAAACACGTTCTTCGTTTTTTTCGAGAAAATCGCATTTGAACTTTAAAATTCATAACAATTTTGTAATTTGCTTGTATTTCTTTGTTTTAACGTTGCGAATGAGTTATATTTATGCAATTAATAATACTCATTCGCAACGTTAAATCAAGAAAATACAAGCAAATTACAAAATTGTTATGAAATTTAAAGTTCAAAAAACGAAGAACGTGTTTCTGAAATTTTTTGTGTGGATTGACAAACATCTAAACTTTAAAAAAAAATTTAAAAAAGAAAAAAAAGTGGCATGTTTTTTAATAAATTGACATTTTTAAAAAATGAAAAATTTCAGAACGGGTTCTGAAAATTTAGAAAAAAAAAAATTTAATCGAAAGCCCATACAAAACTATATAAGAATGTAAATTTTTGAGATTGTGGTGCATTCCGTTTTAATGTGATAAATATTTAATCAAGGCAACTCGCCACAAATTTTACCATTTTTCCAATATTTCACCACGCCTTCTAAGCCCAGCTTTTGAAAATTAGAAAAACCAAAAACGCAATTTTCTTAGTTCCATATAGGGCTATCCAAACAACCTATTTAGAAATTTACGGGACACATGTTTTTCTGTAGCGGGACATTTGGTGTGGAATGCCTCATAAGTTTGTTATTCCGTTTGTAACACCTCGAAATATTGGTCTAGGACCCCATAAAGTACATATCGTCCATTCCACCAGACATTTGATATTTTAGGAATTTTTTGACCGAGGGTCTTCCGATTTCAGTTATTTTTTTTTCATTTGAATTTTCCAATTTCAAATTTCATCCATCAGATCGAAAATATTCGAAAAACACGCGATTTTATTCACGATTTTCGTTTTTAAAAAAGTAAAAAAAATGCAAAATCTGTGTAACTTTGAGCAGCTGCATTTTCTAAACTTATCGCATTTTTACAATTTATAGCGCATACATATAGTATGTAAGTATATTTTGATATCTAATAAACTGAAAAAATATCGGTGGTTTAAAAGTGCATTTTATTTGCAAATGCAGTTTTGAAGAGCATTTTGCTAAACTTTACCCCTTTTAATTTTTTTTTTAACTAGCATATTTGGAAAATTTAGGATTTTTGCTACAAAAAAAAATTCATTACAATATACCGTGAATGTGTGCTATTTATAATATTGAAAAAAAAAATACTTACAAATTATTGCTAGAGACCTGTCCATCAATTCAAATTTTTTTAAAAAATTGATTTAGAAAATTTTTGTGGTGCTTATACATATTATTAAATAATATTTTCAAAAAGCATGAAAAAAAATACCTGCGAATTTTGTAATCTTGCCCAAAACATTAAATCATGATAATGAAGATTTGGGTATACTTGCCAAAGCAAAGTTTTTTTAGAAAAAATAATTTTATATTACTTTGCTATTCCATGCAAAACGAATTGAAATATCAGTCGAGGACCCCATTAAAAAACCAAAAGAGCTGTACATTTCGTACGTGAGTGCAAAAATAAGTGCAAGAATGTGTTTTTACATTTTGGAGAGTATAAAAGATTCGGCACCAAAGATAAACAAATGGAAAATTTTTATGCGAAAAGCTTAGACTTGGTTAAAAAGTAGTTTTGTTAAAAAAAATATTTTTTTTTTAACGAAAAACAAAATTATGCTAAAAAAATTTAATGAACCCAAAATTTTTGGTGAAAAAAAATTTTGATGAAAAAAAGTTTTTGATGAATTTTTTTGATGAAAGGAAACATTTTTTGATGTAAAAAAAAAAAAAAATGATGAAAAAAAAATATTAAAAAAATTTTTTTTTGTGAGAAAAAAAAATGATGATAAAAAATTTTGATGAAAAAAAATTTTTTGACGAAAAAAAAAATTTTTGATGAAAAAAAAAAAATTAATAAAAAAAAAAAAATTTGAAAAAAAAAAAATTGATGACAAAAAAAAATTTATGAAAAAAAAATTTGATAAAAAAGAAAAAATTGATAAAAAAAAAATTTGATAAAAAAAAAATTTTTGTCAAAAAAAAAAAAAAAATTGATAAAAAAAAATGTTTGATGAAAAAAAAAAAAAATTATGAAAAAAAACATATTTGATAAAAAAAAGAATTTGATGAAATTTTTTTTTTTGTTGAATAATAATTATGTTACTTTTTATTCACCAGCTGGTGAAAAACGGTTTTATTCACCACAAGGTGAATTCTTATCCAAGTTACAAACCCAAGTTATTAAAATTTTGGGTTTTAGGAAAATGAAAATAGTAATTCTTGTTTTCTTTTTCGTTAATTGTTAGCTTATATAGTCGAACTGAGGTGGCGTCAACGGCGTATGAAGGACTGTTTTTTCAGGGCCCAACAACAACAACAAAAAAAAATATTGTTGTTTTTTTCGTGAGATTCGTGTTCTCCAATACATATAAAAAAAATATTTTTTTGTTGTTGTTGTTGGGCCCCCCCCCCCTGTATACGCCGATGGGTGGCGTCCTGCAACTTTTTTTAAATTAGTCACCAGCCTAAAAACATTATCATGTTAAAAAGTAAATTTATAAAACTAGTTTTTCTCTGTGCAGTTCTGCCTGATCTATTTCAAAGAAAATAAGAGTGTTTTTAAGAAAATCTGTTAAAATTGTAAAAGTTACATGCATTTGAGTATAAATGCCGAAATTCAGTTTTGTTTAGTGTTACACCAATTTACAAATTTTCAAAAATTGTTCGATTCATGATATTGAACAATCATTTTCCACGTAAAATCCCACGCTGAATTCGAAAATGAAGTCAAAAAGTTAAAAAAAAAAATCCCCGGACAAAATTGGAATCAGATTTTGACACATTTTGTTTAAAAAAATTTACAGTTTCAAAGACGTTTTTCGCATTCATAAATGTCTAAGAATCAGAGAATTTTTCTTTACGCAAAATGTCTCTAACTCTTTTCTCAGTTTCTAAAGCATTTTTTTTTGTATAGAAAATTTCTTAGATTCTAAAACATTTTTCGTATAGAAAAGTTGTCAGATTCTAAGACACTTTTCGTATAGAAAATTTCACAGATTTTGAGACATTTTTTGTATACAAAAATTCACAGATTGTGAGACATTTTTCGTATATAAAATTCTAAGATTTCCTACACGATAGCTATAAAAAATACATTTCTTCTTATATGAGAACATCATATAGTTTCTTAAGAAGAAATGGCTCAAAAATATAAGCACTATTTTTGAACCCCTAAATCCCCGATATGGTCGATATGCCGAGACACCTTAACCTTAGAATTTTCTATTTTCTATATATTATAAATTTCAGGCAAATCGTTTCATAATTGTTGGATTATTTTCCTTGTTAACCGCTGAACAGAAACCATTCTCAGACAGACAAATATCGGATCGATATTTCGACGAGTTGCAAACGGAATGACAAACTTATATAAACCATCTACCACTAAAGCTACCTTCAGACTATAATATTTGTAATAACATCTGTCAAAATTTGTGTTAAATCTATGAAATGTGTGGTGTCAACGGAAATCGGTATTAAACCAACAAAAAACAAGTAAGAAAATTATAGTCGGTCAAGACCGACCATATAATACCCTACACCAGAGTTTCCCGGAAAATGGGTCCCAAGTTCAAACATGGACTGATTATATCTATATTTTGTCAAATCTTTAATAAGTGTAAAAAAACACCCACAAATCAAATTTGAGTGGAATAGGCTTCTTTTTGTTGACAACAAACCGCTTAAACTGAATATCGGGCGAAATTTTCACATGGGACCTAAGACCTTATTAAAGTACGCGTTTAACTTACACAAACAGAATTTTAATTAAATATTTTCTATTTTCATGAAATTTGAGAGATTTATGTGAAAATCGGGAAGGTGGTTTGTATGGGGGCTACAAGAAGAACTGGTCCGATTTCTTTAAAATTCGGAATGGTGATTTGAATGGATGAAACATGTATACCTGCTAAATTTCGAAAATATACCTATTAAAATGCGGCTATTAGAGTCATTTGAACCAAAACTAAAGGGGACCTTTGTATGGGGGCTAGGTCTAAATATGGACCGATTTGTCCCAATTTCAATAGGCTTCGTCCTTGGGCCAAAAGAGTCTTAAGTTTCAAATTTCAAGTCAATTGATTAAAAATTGCGACCTGTATCGTGTTTACACTGTTTACATGGACAGACGGACGGACGGACGGACGGACAGACGGACGGACGGACATCGCTAAATCGACTCAAAAAGTGCTTCCAAGTCGATCGGTATACTTAAAAGTGGGTCTAGGACCAATATTTCGGGTAGTTACAAACATCAGCACAAACTCATTATACCCTGTACCACAGTGTGGTGTAGGGTATAAATACGTGTTAAAAAATGATCAGTGGACACGTATTCTCAGTTTTAGAAATTTTTCGCTTTTTATAAGATCAGGGTTGTATTTGTTTTGATAATATTTAAGATATGATGGTGTAATACATAACAAATTTTCTAAAAGATTTTTTTTTTAAAAAGCGTACAAAATTTCGTATTATTTATGATACGTACTTTCTTACGACTCAGTATTATAGTCTAAAGGTATCTTAAACAGAGGGTATAAAATGACGCGCTGATATTTCTAAGCTATTTTCCTTTTAGACCTCCACGTCCATGTTTATCAACAAATATACATACATATTTCTACATACAAATGTTTCTGACAAATACTAAAGCCGGTAAAAACTTCTATTTCAAAAGTTCTACAGTAAGGTGGTATTTAGGTAAATACAAAACTACTACTTTTTCTACTTCCCTCTTAAAGTTATAGTCTTATTTTTTTCCAAAGTATTTCATTTATAATACATACATAGTTACTTCTTAGTGTGTAAGTAGAAACGTATGTGTATGTAATCATGCCACAACGTCAATTATACTTAATGACTTTGCAACGCCAAATGCTTCTTAAAGATTTGTTCCATTATGTAGTTCCAGTAGGGGTTTAAAAAACCATCAATTTGTTGCATATACCAGTAAGGGTTTTATGCTTTTATGTCTCTGGTTGGAATTTTTTGTGGTTTTCAATATTAAACATTTTCAAAATTTTTTAACAAAGAGTTAAGGAAATGAACATGTTACATGGTTACTAAAATGGAGTGAATAATAACTTATAGTTAGGGAAATTCTGTTCTCTTGGACCGTTATAGACTCAGTTACAAATTTGTGTACATTCAGCGCGTTATTCTACCTTGAGATAACTTTTCCTTTACTAATTAAAACTATATATGATATTCTCATAGAATTATATTCAAGAATATTATTTTTCTGCTTTAAATTTATTTGTTGGTCATTTTTACAAGACTTAGTCTACATGTGTTTCGGAATTTGTCAGATTCCATTATCAAGACAATTTAGAAATTAAAAAAAACTTTATAATTAACGGACGTGATCAAACAATGGGGATGTACAATTTTGTCCTTTTAATTCTGTGAACCTTAGCGATTTGTCATTTTAATTCCCTTTGTTCTTGTAGTACAGGGGTTTTTATATTTTCGAAATAGTCTTGACAGTGGACTCTGACAAATTCTCAAACACTTGTCGACTAAGTCTTGCAATAATGACCATAATAAATAAATTTGAAAACAGAAAAATAATTTTCTAGAAAATTATTTTATGAGAACATCATAGTTTTTATTAGTACGGGTAATAATAACCTCGAGCTAGAATAAACCTACTAAAATATTTAACAAAATGTCACTCAAAACAAAAGACACTCAAAGAAAACCTTTACAAAGATTTTTCGATGACCTGGACTGCCTAAGCGGTGTCTCATTGACGTCTCTAGCGGAATACCTCAGGGAAACGGGGTGGTTTAAAGAGTAGAACTTTGTATCAGAGACGGAGAGGGGAAATATGATTAGGGGAATCACAATGGGCCTTATGGCCTCCGAGTGAACTCGCCAAATGGCGAGCGCCCATCCAACCTAACCTAACCTAAACCTTTACACTAAAAAAAATTAAATTTTTTTAAATTTTTTGAACAAAAATTATAAAGATTGATTAAATTTTTATTTAAAATATTATGTGGAGTTGTTTTTTTACTTGTTCTATATTGCAATAGGACTAAACATTTTTGATTTCTCTCTAAACATCTGATTGTCGCAAAGTCGTTTATAGTTTCAATTTCTATATCGTCACCTAAAATGCAAAAGGCCCTAACTAACATTATATTAATTTTACAGGAGAAGCAAAAAACAGTATAGAGTAAAATGTTTAATTTGTTAATAACTTTGTTGGGTGACATGACATAATTCCCACGGACATAATCCCCATTTCCGTTATGGGGATAATCCCCATTTCTAAAACGGTCATAATCCCCATTGGGATTATGACCGTTTTAGAAACGGTCATAGTCCCACAACTATTATGGGGGTTATGGCCCCATTTCCGTTATGGGAGTAATGTCCGTGGGGATGTCCTGTCACCTTCTTGTTGGTTTTGATTGAATTGGGCTAAAATTTTGTGAGTACGTACGTTTTGTGAATATGTATAAAAATTAGAGTTTTTCACAGGAATTCCCGGGACGGGATTTTCCGGGAATTCCCGTAAATTTTCTATCCCGAAATCCCGTGAAATAGAGCGGGAATTCCCGGGAGTTTTCGTTTCTTTGAAATTGTTGATTTTTCGACTTCTATTGATTATTTTGTATGTTTTAAAGATTTTATTAAAAATCTTGATAATTTGAGGATGTTTATTCTGGCTCGAGGTCATTATTTTCTTTACTAATTAAAAGCATGATATTCTCATAGCATAATTTTCAAGAAAATTATTTTTTTTTGTTTTAAATTTATTTATGTTGGTCATTTTTGCAAGACTTAATCGACACGTGTTTCGGAATTTGTCAAGATTCCATTGTCAAGATTATTTAGCAAAAATAGAAACGATTTACTACAAAGTATGTACGGTACAATTTCTTCGTCTTTCTAATTCTCATTGTGAATAGAGGCGAAAATGTATTAATATTCTAGTTTGTGCGCAAACGATTTGTCATTAGACTCGTTTGCTACTTTGTAGTAAATCGTTTCTATTTTTGCTAAATAATCTTGACAATGGAATCTTGACAAATTCCGAAACAATTGTCGATTAAGTCTTGCAAAAATGACCAACATAAATAAATTTAAAACAAAAAAAAATAATTTTCTTGAAAATTATGCTATGAGAATATCATGGTTTTAATTAGTAAAGAAAATAATAACCACGAGCCAGAATAAACATCCTCAAAATATAATATTTTAAAGGTCGAATAAAACAATTTTTATTTTTTAATAAAAATTAATCAGAATTTGAATCTTGATAATTGATGGCAGAAACCTACGGTGACATGACATAATCCCCATGGACATAACCCCCATAACGGTAGTGGGGACAATGACCGAAAAAAATTTGGACATAATCCCAATAACAAATGGACATAATTCTCAGTTTTGTGGGGACAATGACCACGTAAAAAGTGTACATAATCCCCATTACAGGGATTATGCCTACTATACTAATAGGTCATATTCCCAATAATTATGTGAATTTTTTTTTTTGTCCTAAAAGTTTTTCTGCGTAGCTGGCCTTCGGCCGGGCTTAGGGATTACAAACTCCATGCATTAAACCCACCCTCTCCGCAAAATAAAGGGATTATGATCGAAGTTGTTTTGGACTTAGTCCCCATAATATGAATGGGGTTATGACCGAAAAACTTTCGGTGATGATTCTTTTTAAATCGATAAATTGATATAAAATATGTGCAAGGAATGACTCTGAAATTAACGGTTTTTTCTTTTAGAAACCAGAATTTTTAAATTTCTTTCGATTTTTTTAATAATTGTTTGGGGTAAATTTTCTTATAATTTTATTTCTCTGAAACAGTTACATTCAGTTTTATTATTAAAGCAGATAAAGCGATGTGAAATAACTATCCCCCTAAAAATGCTTTTAAAAGACTTTTTTGGGTCGTTTTTTATAAAAACTGGGTAACAAAAAAATTTTTTTTTTCTCGAAACTTATTTTTTTTTTTGTTTAAAGGTACTACCCGAGTAAAAAATATTGATATGATCATATATGAATTCAGATCTGGTCCATATATGGGTTCAGATCCGTAATTTGAGTCTATCAAATTGGATCTGAAAACATCTGACATCATATCTGAGCAGATATGTAGGCGTTATTTGTAAAAATAATTAAATTTTTATTTTTTTTTTGTTCATTTTTTTTATTATTATAAAACAATATCACATACAACATACATACATAAAAAAAATCTCCAACTGCAGATACATCAAGGAGTTTTAATGTACACATAATTTCCACATTTGGGTTCCCTACATAACTCATAGTATGTATTTCCACGTTTCATTCAGCTATTCCTCTCGAAAATCAAAAATCTGCAATGAAAATTTATCAATATATATGTTTTGACTTTTTCTTAAATATATTGCTTACCTTTTTGGTGGTTTCTACTGCCTTTTTGATGTTTTTTCAAAAAAAAAAAATTAACAAATAAATGTGTTTGTTATTTTTGAAAATTTGTTGACATTTTTTTTGGGAAAATTATTTAAAAACAAAAACATTTAAGGGAAGTACATCTGAGTAAAGGGAGGCATACACAATAAGGGTGGGATAGTGTTGTGTGAGATTTTAAGCAGCAATATTTGGAAGCGCTAGAACCGCTCATTTTGTGAGGTTGGTAAAAAAAGTGTATGAGCCAAAAAATGGGGGAGGTCGGATAGGATCTAGGGGTCGCTCATCGGGGTCAAAGTTGGGCGTAGAGGGGAAAAAATCCACAAAAAGCCCCAAAACTCCCCTGGTTTTGCTCCTAGAGGGGTCAAATGTGAGACTGGCCTCCATTATTTTTTCCCCCTGAACACTTTTGCCAAACATACCTAAGCCCTATCTCCAATCCCTAAGGGGGGTCCCATACAAAGGTTCAATATTTAAAAAATCTTTCTTCTACCGCTCTAGCTGTCCTAAAAGTCACCTTAGAGGAATCAAATGTGTGACCGACCCCAAATATTTTTTCAACCCCAACATTTTCTTAGAACATACCTACCCCCTATCTTCAATCCTTAAGGTGGTCCCCATACATTTTTTTTTAATTTTTTCTTAAATTGTCATATTAAATCAGCTCCTACCGGTCCAATGGTGCCTCCTAGAGGGGTCATTATCAAGACCAACCCCCATTAAATTTTAGCCCCCAACACTTCTTCTGAACATACCAATTCCATATCTCCAATTCGTAAGGGGTCTCCCACACAAAACGAAATTTTTGTAAATCTTTCTCCCACCACTCTAACTATCGCAGGGGTGACCCTAGAGAAATTAAATGTGTGACCGACCCCCAATATTTTTTCAGCCCCAACATTTTCCCCAAACAAACCTACCCTCTATTTTTAAGCCTTAAGAGTGTCCCCACACAATTTTTTTTTTTTTCAATTTTTTTTATAAAATTTGCGCCTACCGCTCCCACTGTGCCTTTTAGGGACGGGAAATGCAGACTGACCCCCATTAATTTTTACCCCCTGCATTTTTTCTGAACATACCTACGCCGTATTTCCACTTTGTAGGGGTGCTCCCCTGGGGAAAACTAAGTGTTTGAAACCAAATTCGGCAAAACGTCTGGACCAGGAGTGCTAATGTTTGCGCGTTTTAAAGAGCAGTGGGAAAATATAAAAGACAAACCGTACAGTCTTGGCATATAAGATGAGGAAGTGGCAGACAACATACCAGCTCAAGTCCAAACTGACATCAAGTTGTTTTGTTGGGCTCAAATAAAAGAAAAGCAACCCAGAGACGACTACAAGGAGTTTCTTGAAATTGTTTTATTATACCTTGGCGAAAATATTCTTAATAAGCATTTTAGCCCACCAGGACCCATCAGTCATGCTCGATGGATGGCAAAAGGCATATATTGCCTAAAAATGTTTTTGTTCCGAAAATATATCGGTTTGGCCAAAAAAAGAATTAAATGCACTTCTTGATGTGACCGTTTCATCATAACAATTTACGTAAAAGCTTGGTTTAGCGCTACCAAAGCAATAGAAGCTCCAAATAATGATTTGAATTTTTTGAAAGCTGTTACCAATTATGCTTCAATTGATAAGATTCTGTCGCAACGATTGGTCAAGAGATTCTGTGGACATCTCTGGTATCTCAGTTGCGATGCTATTGCTCTCGCACTATTTGATCCGAATATCTCTTGTGAAATAAAACGAAAAATGTCGAATGCAATTCGTATATTTGAAGAAGAGAAAGAGGAATTGGAGGAAGAGTTATCTGACGATGAGATGGACGAATCGTCTAACGAAGACAGCGAGGAAGAAGAAGGCGATGATATCGGGGAAGAAGATGCCTCAGAGGATAGCGGCGACAGTGGCAACAAGGATTGTAATCCTCCAGTACATGTTGTTGGATTCGAAGGTGTGAAAAGAATTAACATGGCATCGAAACAAGTGAATCAAGAACTCATGAAAACTGATTTAAGCCACTACGTCACACCTGAGACTCCAAAATTTTTTGCACGCATCGGAATAACAACAAATTTCATTGCTTCCGATCCAAATACTTGTGAAAATCGTCAGGACTACCAGGGAGCGCTGCAAATATTACGTAAATTACATGTTGTCAACGACGCTGCCGAAAGAGGCGTAAAATTAATAGAAGACTATAACAACGTGTTGTGCCGTAACAAGGAGGAAAAAATAGTTTTGCTTCAGGTCGTGGCCGAAAATCGGAAACAATATCCATCATGCGATAAAAATAAATTAATTTAATTTATAGTTATATTATTTATCATTTTGTATTATTTTCAAGTTAAAAAAAAATATTTTTTTACGCTTAACAAAAGTTACTATTAAATTACAGATTAAAGACCTCGGATTTCTCGATAAAATAAATAAAAAAATTGTGGGGTAACACCTTGAAGATAGAGGGTAGGTATGTTTGAAGAAAATGTTTTGGCTAAAAAAATATGTGGGCAGGTCATACATTTGACTTCTCTACATACATTACTAATTTAGTTTTCCCCAGGGGAACACCCCTACAAAGTGGAAATACGGCGTAGGTATGTTCAGAAAAAATGTAGGGGGCAAAAATTAATGGGGGTCAGTCTGCATTTACCGTTCCTAAAAGGCAGAATGGGAGCGGTAGGCGCAGATTTTAAGTATAAAAAAAAATTAAAAAATAAAAAAAATGTGTGGGGACACCCTTAAGGCTTTAAAATAGAGGGTAGGTTTGTTTGGGGAAAATGTTGGGGCTGAAAAAATATTGGGGGTCGGTCAAACATTTAACTTCTCTAGGGTCACCCCTGCGATAGTTAGAGCGGTGAGAGCAAGTTTTACAAAAATGTCATTTTGTGTGGGAGACCCTTTAGGAATTGGAGATATGGAATTGGTATGTTCAGAAGAAGTGTTGGGGGCTAAAAATTAATGGGAGTTGGTCTTGATAATGACCCCTCTAGGAGGCACCATTGGACCGGTAGGAGCTGATTTAATATTACAATTTAAGAAAAAATAAAAAAAAATGTATGGGGACCACCCTTAGGATTGAAGATAGGGGGTAGGTATGTTCTAAGAAAATGTTGGGGTTGAAAAAATATTGGGGGTCGGTCATACATTTGATTCCTCTAGGATGATTTCTAGGACAGCTAGAGCGGTAGGAGCAAGATTTTTTAAAAATTGAACCTTTGTATGGGACCACCCTTAGGGATTGGAGATAGGGCTTAGGTATGTTTGGCAAAAGTGTTCAGGGGGAAAAAATAATGGGGGCCGGTCGCACATTTGACCCCTCTAGGAGCAAAACCAGGGCAGTTTTGGGCCTTTTTGTGGATTTTTTCCCCTCTACGCCCAACTTTGACCCCGATGAGCGACCCCTAGATCCTATCCGATCTGCCCCATTTTTTGGCCCATGCATTTTTTTTACGAACCTCACAAAATAAGCGGTTCTAGCGTGTCGAAATCGAAAACTCGTGCACTATCCCACCCCTAATACACAAGTATGGTGTTTATTTGATGTCATATATGAATTGATAAAAACATATCTGATATTATATATGACCAGATATATTTATATCTGATATTTAAAAATTTGGAAAGATATCATATATGAACATATCAAATCATATGTGATCAGATATGAAAATATCTGATATCAGATATCGTCAGATATGAATACATCTGCTTAAATATATGAACATATACAATTTTATCTGATACCATATATATTCAGATATAATTTGATCAAATTTGATCAAATTGGATACATTTTGATATAATCTTTTTTACACGGGTAAATAAGATTTTTATGGTGTTGATAGACATTAAAATGGTATAATCGCATTCAAAAGATTTTTTATATATTTTTTTGACAAAATATTTGGGTTTTTAGTTTTTGCGGAAACTCCCGGGATCCCGGGAAATTATAAACTGAATCCCGCTTTCCCGGGAAATGAAAAAGTCCGGAAAAAGAAAAACTCTAATCAAAATTAATGACAAAGTGATTAAAAAAATTAATTTCTAGTTGCGATCATTGGCGATTTCGCAATTCACGTGTTTTAAATTTTTGGCTAATTTTTATTATTTGACCCTAATTTTTTGTTGGGACGTGAAGGTTAATAAAATACACCAGAATATATCAAAATACCGATTTTGAATTTTTTTTTAGTTAGGGCGTTTTGCATTTTAGGTGACGATATGGGGCATTCAAGGCCAAATCACTTACTTTTAAACCCGACCCCCTTCGATTAATTTTTTGTTTTTGAATATGTTTTAGTACGTATTAAATGCACCTTGATCTGAAATTTTTTATAACATGTTGGCGATTTTTTCAAAAAAATTAAAAAATTTTAATTTTCAATTAACTTTTTCTTAAAAAAAGTTGGACAAGGTTTTGTTGGTATTTAAATGTAGTTTTAGAAAAAAAAACATGAAAAAATTATTTGAAGTAATTATTATATATTTTTTAACGTTTAAAAATTAAAATCGACTTTTTGAAAAGTCCGAAGCCTTCGTTTTTTTTTTTAAGTTTAAAAATTCTACTCCTAATTACGCAACTTTTAAGCTATAATTTGAGATGTGATCACGATTCGTTATATTTTTTTTCAAAATTTCAAAATTGCACTTTTTTTGACTCTAGTTTATTTTATATGGTGCTCCAAAAAAATTAAATTGGTAGATATTGACCCTAACTTACCCTAGATATATTTATTTGTGGTTAAAAATATGTCTTACAAAAATTTTGGTTGATCGGACATGGGTAAGGCGTGCCGCATAGGCCTTGAATTTTAAAAATCAGCCAAGATATTAAAACCCAGGCATCTAACGTGTGGCAGACCACTTTATTAAGGAATACATTCCGGTTTATGAATTTCATTGAAATTTTCTACTGTAATAACATTTTTGTATTCTTCAAGTTCAACTGTAATTAGATGGCAAGTATTGTTCAAATTGTATTTTGCTAAAATATTTTAAATTAATGCATTTTTCAACACTCGTTTGAAATCTCCATTTTTTTAATTTTTATTTTTATACCCTCCACTCTAGTGATAGAGGGTATATATAAGTTTGTCATTCCGTTTGTAACACATCGAAATATTGGTCTAGGACCCCATAAAGTATATATATATTCATGATCCTCGATCGATTTTAAGTCGATCTAGCGATGTCCGTCCGTCCGTCAGTCTGTCTGTCCGTCCGTAGAAAACACGCTAACTTTTGAAAGACTTTACAGAGGCTACTGAAGTTTGGCATATATGTTGGACATTTACCTGGTCAGGTTGGTATTGCAATCCAGCCAAATCGGTCCAGTGGTTCAAAAGTTATGAGCAAAAGAGTAAATTTCGGCTAGGGTTTTTCGCGAATTTACGAGATAAAAAACACGATAACTTTCGAAAGACAATAATGAGACTGCTGAAGCGTGGTATGTATCTTTGGCGTTCCACAGGTCTATTTGGAATTGAATTTCAGCTCAATCGGTCCAGTGGTTCAAAAGTTATAAGCAAAACCCCAAATTTCAGATTGGGTTCATCTTAAATGCCAAGTGGTAAACAAGTTTTAAAGGCATTGGTGGTAACTTAGCAATGCTTTTCAAACTAGTTTAGTTTTAAAGCAATGCTTTTTAAACTTGTTTAGTTTTAAAAGCATTGGTAACTTAAAAATTACACTCGAAAAAAATTTTACACTCAAAAAAAATTTAGTTTTTTTACAAAACTGTCAATATTTTGTGTACATACGTACGTGAATTCACTCAGAAATATTTTTACAGTAAAAAAAAAAAGATTACACACGAAAAAAGATTTACACTTAGAAAAAATTAGTAATTTTTCTTTTTTAAATGAAGAGTTTGTACTCAAAATAAAATATTTCTAATCAAAATTGTTAATTTCTTCCAAGTTAAAATGTACTAAAAAGGCATTGGAGGGTATTCATTGATTCGGCAAAGTCGAATTTAACTTTTCTACTTGTTTTTTTTTTTTTCAAAAAATTTAGAAAAACAAAAAAAAATTATACACTGGAACATGAAGAATAAATAATGTTACTACACTAGATAATTTCAATAAATTTAAAAAATTTGACTCGTATTCATTAATCATATATTATGACATATATTAGATGCCTGGGGAAGTTGTAATACCTTGTCTGATTTTCAACCGATTTTAGTTTTTAGTACCATATTAGAGAGACATTTTACTTCAAATCATAATTTTGTAAGCATTTGAATTCAAACTTAACTCAAAATATCGAAAAAATTAAGAAAATTAACAAAAAACATATTTTCCCCCTTTAATTTGTTTGTAAACTTTATGAGCGATGTAGCACACCTTAGACATGTCCGAATATCTTGAAATTTCGTTAGACGTAATTCTACATCCAAGTAAATACATCTAAGTGGAGTTGTGGTCAATATCTAACAACTTATTTATTTTTGGAGCACCATATAAAATAAACCAGAGTCGAAAAAAAGTGCAATTTTCAAAATTTAAAAAAAAAAATGAACCAATTGTGATCACATCTCGAATTATGGCTTAAAAGTTGCGTAA
Organism: Pegoplata infirma; assembly: GCA_963921195.1. Taxonomy (NCBI): domain Eukaryota; kingdom Metazoa; phylum Arthropoda; class Insecta; order Diptera; family Anthomyiidae; genus Pegoplata; species Pegoplata infirma. Next base: position 49,813,185 of record OY992539.1, on the reverse strand, counting down.
CTTAGAGTAGAATTTTTAGACTTTTTTAAAAAAAAATCGAAGGTTTCGGACTTTTTCAAAAAGTCGATTTTAATTTTTAAACGTTCAAAAATAAGTTATAATTACATCGAAAAATTTTTTCACATTTTTTTTCTAAAACTACATTTAAAATTTGATTTGGCCTAGAATGCCCAATATATTCGACTTTTTTATGAGAATATTATTGCTCTCATATGATTAATAATACAAGACAAATTGACAATAATCGTAATAATAAATTGAAAAACTTTAACCATTTGCATTGTTCGTTCGTTATTAATCATATTAACTAACTGAAACTAATAGACCTTAAATCTATTGATAATTTAATCGACCATGAAGTTCAACTAATGATAATACTTTTTATTCATACATTCATTCATTCATTCATTCACAACCCTGTCTATAAACATGATCATAAACTTGTTAGACAAACTAAAATTAAACTAAACAATATTAAAATAATAAACATATAAAATATTTTTCTTCGTTTTTTTTAAGGGAAATAACGAGTATGTTAAACCATACAAAATAAAATAACATTAAAATTTTCTTATAAACAAACTCATAAACAAAAAAATATAAATAAATATCCTATAGATACAATGAATGCTACGCTACGTACGAATGTAATAATAATGAAAATTTCAACGTCAGGGTATCGAAATAATAAATGAAGCCATAAAAAAATATAAACGCGTGTCTAACTTTCTAAACATCAAGCAGGCAAACAAACAAACAACATCATTGCTCAAGTATGCATGTACAATAGACTGGAATTATTTTTTTGTATGGCAAAAAAGTTTTTCTTCCGATTTTGAACGTCCGGGTAAATTTTTATTCTCCTAGGCCTAAAACATGTGTGGTACAAATTTGAGGTCAATCGGATTAAATTAACCCGTAATCAAAGATTTGGATTTTTGAAAGTTAAAAAAGAATAAAAAAAACTATATCTTGTGACACATCGTACTTATAAATTTTGATGCGCTGAATACGATTATCAGAGAAATTTTTAAATTTTCCATCTGCTTGCTTCACCGCCGGGTTAATTTAATCTGATTGACCTAAAATTTGTAGCACATATTTTTTAGGTCTAGCAGATCAAAAAATTTCCCGGATACTTGGGAAAATCAAAAGTTGAAGAAAAAATGCCACTCTAATGTACAAGTTAAATTAAAATATATTTTTTTTTACAAACACATTATAATATTTTAAATATAGTACAGAGGTGCCTTGAGCTACGGGAACTCTGTATTTAAGAAAAATAAAAACATAAAGGGCATTCCAATCAAACTATTAACAAGTTTACCCCAACGAGAATCGAACGTTGTTAATTTTTTCATATTTATACCATTAACAATACTGATTGGCAGATTAGTCTACACAACCACCGCATTGTTAGAATATGTTGTAGACAATTGCCTGTTTAAGTGTTCAACTACTGGTTGATCTACTTATTAATAATTTCTACAGAGAGAAGTTTAGACGTTTACCGCGAAACCCAAATTCTATTTTTAGCAATTTCAATTTTAATTTATACCTTTCAACTCTTTTGTCTCTATATATTTTTTACTAAAAAAAAAATATTGTAAAACTAGCAAAAAAAATGTTTAAAATTAGCAAAAAAAATGTAGATTTGGATGTTGCAAAAATTTTGGTAATATTAGCAAAACCATTTTGCTAATCAAAGAATTAGGAAAAAAATGGTAAAATTACAAGAATACCATTTTATTTTTGTAAAAAATCAACCTTGTAAAATTATCAAAAAATATGGTAAAATTACCAAAAAAAAATGGTAAAATTGAAATAGATAAAAAAAATTTGTAATTTGGTAAAAAAACTGTTTTATTTAGTAATTTTTTTTCTCTGATTAGTAGTTGATTTAAAATTTGGTGAATATACTAAAAAATTTTTTGCCTGTTTTTGAGCACCACGTTCTTTAAATGTAGTAATAGCAGCATATTACTTCAGTTGTTGGATGGTTTCTTCGGCTTGATGGTGGCAGCATCTTCTTTTGCCTTCTTCTCAGCAGCTGTAGTTGCAGTAACTGGACTTCCAACAACATCAAAATCCAAAATGATTTTTTTCACTTAAACACTTTAAACAAAAAATTTAAAGAACAACACTTCACTTTTTTTATTTTTTTGCGTCATTTTTTTAGCTTAAGTAGAACAAATGAGAATTGCGTAGTAGTCTACACAAGAAATTTCTTACATTTTCAGGTAAAATTTGTAAAAAATTAACAACTTTTTTTCGAATTTTTAATTTTTTTCACATGTATTTAAAAAAAAATAAAAAAAAAACTTTTGGATATTGAAGATTAGATATCTAACTATGTGTTAAAATTTAAAAAAAAAAATAATTTTTCAAAATTATCAACTTTTTATTAACAATTTAAGTGGCAAATTTTAAAAAATTTTCATATAAAATTAACAAAAAATATGGTAAAATTAGCAAAAAATATGGTAAAAAATACTAAAAATTGTGTAGCCTATTTTTTAGCGCCCATGCAGTTGATGGATGGCTACTTTGCTATGGTGTTGGCAGCATCATCAATCTGCAATGATTTTTTCACACTAGAATACTTTAAACTATTTTTTTATTTTTAACTAAGAAAAAAAATAAAAAGTATTACCATTTCTTTAAGGAAAATACTAATATTTTTGCTAAAATTATAGTAAAATAAAAAAAAAAAAACTAGCAAGAAAATATAGTAGAAGTACCAAAAAATTGTTGTATTTTACCAATAGTAAATTGCAAAAAAAAACTGTAAAAGTTAAATTTTTACAATTTTTTTTGCTAAAGTTTGGTTGAAGTAAATTACAACACCTTTTACTAATATTTTGACTAATTGTAAGTTATTTTTTTGAGTGTACCAACATGATTTAAAATTGCAGGCACAAATGAAGGGATTTGTATTTAGTTTTGGCGACATGGGTTGTCAGTAAGTATTTATTTATTGTTAAATTTAATTTTTGCCAATTTTAACTAGAAATGGGGAACATTTTTATATATTTATTGTATCTAGACCCAATTGGGTTTGGACCCCACGGGTACAGACCCTGTTGACTCGAAACCCCGTTGGGTTCTTAAAGGTTTTAATCTAAAACTTTTGTCCGTTTCGTACTACCTTGCTTAGTTTTCGAGATACGGGAATTATTGGCCTGATAAGGTCTTGAGAATCTTAAAAACTGAATTACTTAAAAACTATTGCTCGGACGGCTTTCAGGAACTGTTCTACTAGGGCTACAAAAATGCCATTGGGCTTTTTTTTGTGTCGGCAGTATTTACTGCAATATGTGCATATATAAAATTTCGGGAATGTCAAATTTTAAATCCAAAATTGGGATCTTGAGACCCCGACAGATATGTAGTGCTAGGCAACGCTATATTGTGTTGTTTTTGTACTCTATTTTGAAAATTTCATCCGTTTCGATCTATCTCGCTTTGTTTTCGAGATAACGCCGAAGTACACTTTCTCAATCCTAAATTTTATTTATGTCTTTTTCTTTACTAGAGGTAAGAATAGGTTTACTTCGGCACACGTAGACTCTGAGGTCCGTTGTAATACCATGGAACGGTAATAGGTTCCCCCACTAACCCCAGCTGTTTGAGCTCCTTATGAAATCTCTAAACTAAAAAATGCCGCAGAGTTTTGTACTCTTGCCCAAAACATTAAATCATGATAATGTTTTGAGGAAGATTTGGGTGTACTTGCCAAAGCAAAGTTTTTTTTAGAAAAAATAATGTTATATTACTTTGCTATTCCACGCAAAACGAATTGAAATATCAGTCGAGGACCCCATTAAAACCAAAAGAGCTGTACATTTCGTAAGTGAGTGCAAAAATAAGTGCGAAAAAGTGTTTTTTACATTTTGGAGAGTACAAAAGATTCGGCACCAAAGAATATACCACTCACTTGTTTTATGTAAATTTGATAAACAAATGAAAAATTTGCATGCGAAAAGCTTAGACTTGGTGAAAAGTAGTTTTTGTAAAAAAAAAGATTTTTTCACGAAAAACAAAATTATGTTAAAAAAAATTTAATGAACCAAAAATTTTTGGTGAACAAAAATTTTGATGAAAAAAAGTTTTTGATGATTTTTTTTTGATGAAAAGAAAAATTATTTGATGTAAAAAAAAATATAAAAAAAAAATTTTTTGGTGAGAAAAAAATTGGTAATAAAAAATTAGATAAAAAAATTTAATGAAAAAAATATGATAAAAAAAATTTACAAAAAAAAATTTGATGAAAAAAAAATTAATGAAAAAAAAAATTAATGAAAAAAAAAAATTATGAAAAAAAAATTGATGAAAAAACAAAAAAAAAATTGATAAAAAAAAATTTTGGTGAAAAAAAAATTTTTTTGGTGAGAAAAAAATTGATAATAAAAAATTAAATAAAAAAATTTAATGAAAAAAATATGATAAAAAAAATTTACAAAAAAAAAAAAAATTGATGAAAAAAAAATAAGGAAAAAAAATGATAAAAAAAAAAATTTGATGAAAAAACAAAAAAATTTATGAAAAAAAAAATTTTGGTGAAAAAAAATTTTTGTTGAAAAAAAAAAAAAATTTGATGAAAAAAAATTAATGAAAAAAAAACATTTAATGAAAAAAAAAAAATTTGATGGAAAATTGATGAAAAACAAAAAAAATTATGAAAAAAAAATTTTTTTTTGGTGAAAAATAATTATGCTACTTTTTATTCACCAGCTGGTAAAAAAGGTTTTATTCACCACGAGGTGAATTATTATCCAAGTTACAAACCCAAGTTATTAAAATTGTTGGTTTTAAGAAAATGAAAATAGTAATTCTTGTTTTCTTTTTCGTTAATTGTTAGCTTATATAGTCAAACTGAGGTGGCGTCCTGCAACTTTTTTAAAATTAGACACCAGCCTAAAAACATTATCATGTTAAAATTACGTTAGTAAAATCGACTGAAAATGTCTGTTAAAATAACTACTTTGTAATTTGTTTTGACGTCAGCAAATTTTTCAGTTAAAACAACAAACAATGTTAGTTATTTTAACTGACAAAAAACAACTGACATATGTGTACAAATAACTTATATATGTGGTCAAAACAACTAACATATCCCAGCAAAAACTTCCATTACCAAGTAATTAACTTTAGGGTTTATAACAAAAATGAGTAACTGGTTACGTCCCAAGTTCAACCTTAATTACTTTACCGAGGTGGTGTCATTGGAGGCAAGGCCTTCTTTGTTCGCTTACAAAAAAGCTAACAAATAGCCCATTCCTATCTCGCTTACGAAAATTCCACAAAAGTAACTGTTTATATTTAGTTGCTCTTATTAAATGAGAGAACAAAAGTTAACAGTAAAACATATTTCTATGAAACTTAACTGATTTTTAAAATTCAGATTGCAAATCTAGTTACGTATTAAGTTAAAAGTAAGGCTTTTTTTGGGGTATAAAGTAATGCAAAGGGTAATTTGTGATCATTACCAGGTAATCCAATTGGGAATGAGTACTAATTACCTAGTGTTTGCTGGGATGTAGTAAGAATAAAATAATCAATATATAATTTTTGAAAAAAAAAAAAATTGGAAAATTTTTCAGAGAAAAAAAAAATGACGACCAAAATGTGTTCATGTTTTTAAGTTGTTACACTCAAAAAAATAACTTAGTCAAAATATTAGTAAAAGGTGTTGTAATTTACTTCAACCAAACTTTAGCAAAAAAAATTGTAAAAATTTAACTTTTACAGTTTTTTTGGCAATTTACTATTGGTAAAATACAAAAATTTTTTGGCATTTTTACTATATTTTCTTGCTAGTTTTTTTTTTTTTTATTTTACTATAATTTTAGCAAAAATATTAGTATTTTCCTAAAAGAAATGGTAATACTTTTTATTTTTTTTTTCTTAGTTTAAAAAAAAAAAAGTTTCAAGTGTTCTAGTTTGAAAAAAAAAACATTGCAGATTGATGATGCTGCCAACACCATAGCAATGTAGCCATCCATCAACTGCATGTGCGCTCAAAAAAAGGGTACACAATTTTTAGTATTTTTTACCATATTTTTTGCTAATTTTACCATATTTTTTGCTTATTTTATATGAAAATTTTTTAAAATTTGCCACCTAAATTGTTAATAAAAAGTTGATAATTTTGAAAAAATATTTTTTTAAAATTTTAACACATAGTTAGATATCTAATCTTCAATATCCAAAAGTTTTTTTTTATTTTTTTTTAAATACATGTGAAAAAAATTAAAAATTCGAAAAAAAATTGTTAATTTTTTACAAATTTTACCTGAAAATGTAAGAAATTTCTTGCGTAGGCTACTACGCAAATCTCATTTGTTCTACTTAAGCTAAAAAAATGACGCAAAAAAAATAAAAAAAGTGAAGTGTTGTTCTTTAAATTTTTTGTTTAAAGTGTTTAAGTGAAAAAAAAAAACATTTTGGATTTTGATGTTGTTGGAAGTCCAGTTACTGCAACTACAGCTGCTGAGAAGAAGGCAAAAGAAGATGCTGCCACCATCAAGCCGAAGAAACCATCCAACAACTGAAGTAATAGTTGATGCTGCTATTACTACATTTAAAGAATGTGGTGCTCAAAAACAGGCAAACATTTTTTTAGTATATTCACCAAATTTTAAATCAACTACTAATCAGAGAAAAAAAATTACTAAATAAAACAGTTTTTTTACCAAATTACAAATTTTTTTATCTATTTCAATTTTACCATTTTTTTTGGTAATTTTATCATATTTTTTGATAATTTTACAAGGTTGATTTTTTACAAAAATAAAATGGTATTCTTGTAATTTTACCATTTTTTTCCTAATTTTTTGATTAGCAAAATGGTTTTGCTAATATTACCAAAATTTTTGCAACGTCCAAAACTACAGTTTTTTTTTGCTAATTTTAACCATTTTTTTTGCTAGTTTTACAATATTTTTTTTTTGAGTGTAGTTTTTTTTTAAAGCTGTAAAAATTAAAATAATAAAAATTTAATTTTGTTTAAACTTAGAAAAATTTTCCGATATAAATAAAATTAACTACTTTAAATAACGGTTACTACATTACAGTACTTTTTTGTTAGTTGTTCAAAAAAAAAGCGATTTAAAAAAACTAACAAAAACAGTTGTTTGATATTTTTCATACAAAAACAACTGACTTTGTAGTTGAAAATAACTACCTACTGTAAAATATACAAACAACAAACATGTAGTAACTTACATTATTTTCTGAGTGTACACTCAAAAAAACCTTGTAAAATTACAAGAAAAGCTTGTAACTTCTTTTTTTGTTTGCTACCTCCTATTTGGCAAAAATTCCTAGTAATTTTACAAACTTTTTACCAATAATTTTGTAATTTTACAAGGTTTTTACCAATAAAATTGTAAATTTAAAAATTTTTTGACACGATAAAATTTACAAGGAGGTTTCGTAATTTAACTGGATTTTTTGCTATCTCCTATTTTACGAGAATTCCTGGTAATTTTACAAGCCTTTTACCAATAAAATTGTAAATTTACAGTTTTTTGTAGCAATTAAAATTACAAGGAATTCTCGTGAATTTGTTAAAAACAAGGAAAACTGTCAAATATTGGTAAAATGGGATTACGAGACTTTTCCTAGTAATTTTACAACGTTTTTTTTTTTTTTTGTGTGTAAGATATTGAATTTTGACATCCGACAAATCGAAAAGATCGTCTAGCTCCCTAGATCCAAGTGCAGCAAGTCTCTGATAGTCGCCCTTACCGTACTGTTATTCTCTTTCTTCCTTTACGTGTTTTTATAAAGATCTAACACATCAAATACAAAATTTGCAATTTTTTGTTCATATGCATCCGTATATTGAGGAACTGGTGTTTCTAACATTTAATCATATATCCATCCATCTGTATTGTACTTATGAGTAAAATTTGTGGATGTTTTCGCTTTTTATGACACTGAACCGTAGGGATATCTTGTTTATGATACACATTTAAGAAGTTAAACACGCGCACACACACACACTCACACTGTCAAACGGGGTGAAAAAGGAATTAAGCATGAAGACACACACAAATAAACTCGTTGACATGTTAAATAATTAGGGGTTTTATTTAAAACTTTTAAATTGTGTTGTGAAAAATTAAAGACAAGTACCAAAGGTTAAAGTGTGTCAAAAGCGGAGAAAAAAATTCCAAAATACTTACTTCACACTTGAGTGAATTGTAATTTTTAAATTGTTGATTCTTGAGAAAGAAAGTCATTGCAAAAAACAAAAATTGCAACTGAGGAAGTGAAGTATAAAGATACTTTAAACGGAAATAAATGAAAAAAAAAATGCTTAGGAAAAACTTTTATTGCGAAGTTTTTTCAATACTGCTATTTATTATTTTAATTCTAAATTCTAATAGTCTCAGATTTTTTTTTTTTTTATAAACATATTTTGATTCTGAGAAATCATCTGTAATGATTCTGAGAAATCGTCTGTAATGATCTTTATTATACCCTCCAACCACAGTATGGGGGCATACTTACTTTGTCATTCCGTGTGTAACATATCGAAATATCGGTCGGGACCCAACAAAGTATATATAATATTGATCCATGATTAGGGTTGCCAGCCGTCCTCTTTTCCCCGGACACCATCCTCTTTTTTAGGTCGTCCGGGGCAGTCCTACTTCTTTTTTAGGAAGAGTCCGGGGTTGTCCTACTTTTTGCACTTCTCCCCCTAACATTTTTTATTGCTTCTAAACTTTTGAATTATTGGCATAACTGTATTTTCGCTTGTCAGCAGTAATGTCAACTTTTTGAGAGAAAAACAAATTCGTATATTTCGAGTAAAAAAATAACTTATGTGAGAAAATAACTACGTTGTCATCACTTCTTATCAGCTGTTGTGTGTCTTAAAGTTTGCTCATCGTAAAAAGATGTCACACAAAAAAATATTTTACCAATAACTTGGGAGGATATGCGTTTTTAAAGTTTTTTACATTAATTATGAAAAATTTTGTAACATTTTACCAAGTTTTTGCATAATTTTGGTTAAGGTTTGTAGAATTACACAAGGTTAAATACTCTTATGAATATTTTCTAAACTTTTATCAGAAACAAGCAAAAAATTGGTAAAAAGATGCTGTTTTTTGCATAATATATGCAAAAAACTTTAAAAACGCATATCCTCCCAAGTACTTGGTAAATTTTTTTTTGTGTGTTGTATATCAAAATTGGTAAAAAGATGCTATTTTTTGCATAATATATGCAAAAAACTTTAAAAACGCATATCCTCCCAAGTACTTGGTAAATTTTTTTTTTGTGTGTTGTATATCAAAAATATCCATTTCAAAATGTTCTAATTGATTTGAAGAAAATTCCTTTTAAATTTCAGAAAATATTTCAGAAATTTCCAATTGTATTTCAAAAGCTTCCATTTGCATTTTAAAATTTGCTAAATGATTTTCAGAAAATTGCATTTCAGAAATTTCCAATTGTATTTTAAAAATTTCTATTTATATTCTAAAATTTTCTAAATGCTTTTCAGAAAATTTCAATTCAGTATATTTTAAAATTTTTTAAATGCTTTTCAGAAAATTTTGATAAACAAATGAAATTTTTGGAAAAGCATTTAGATACTTTTTAAATAAAAATTGAAATTTCTGAAATACAATTAAAAAATTTCAACTTAATAAAATTTAAAAGTAATTTTTTTAAAATCATTTAGAAAATTTTGAAATAAAAATGGAAATTTTAAAAAAACAAATAGAATTTTCTAAAAAGCATTTAGAAAATTTTGAAATATAAATAAAAATTCTGATATACAATTGAAAATTTTTGAATTATATTTAGAAACTTTATAAATACAACTGAAAATTTTTGAATTATAAATGGATATTTCTAAAATTAAATTGGAAATTTCTGATATTTAAGTCGAAATATAGATTTCTTTTTTATTGGAAATAAAAATTGTTTTCTTAATAAAAATGCATTTTTTTGCATATTGTATCGCTTTGACTTTTTTTAAATTAATTTATTAAAAATTGTCCTCTTTTTTGGGACAAATGTCCTCCTTTTTTGAGGTTGACGTCCTCTTTTTCTTAAAATGGAGATGGCAACCCTATCCATGATAGAATCTAAGTCTTTCTAGCGATGTCCGTCCGTCTGTAGAAATAACGATGCAGTCCAAACCAAAACAGCTAGACCCCTGAAATTGCACAAGAATATCTCTTATGTTATTGGTAAGATTAACTTCGAAGATGGGCAAAACCGGACAAGGGGGAAAAAAGTTCCCCATGAAGAACTAAAACGACCCCTGAAAAATACGATATTTTTACGATATTTTTAATTTTTGCTCAACATGTGTCCCCACTAAATCCACCGACCCCCCAGCCCCCCCAAAAAAAAATTACGCCCCTGCTATTTTTCTAATTTTAAACGTTTTGGAGGGTATAAAAGACTCGGCACATCCGAATTTAACACTCTTACTTGTTTTTTGTTTATTTTGCTCTATTTTTTCAGATTTTTTATACCCTTCACTCTAGTGATAGAGGTTATCGAGGGCCCATATTCAAAACCCTCTATCAAAAATGCCTGCGAATTTTGTACTCTTGCCCAAAACATTAAATCATTATAATGTTTTGCGGAAGATTTTTTGATTTTGGCAAATTTTTTTTAGAAAAAATAATGTTATATTACTTTGCTATTCCATGCAAAACGAATTGAAATATCAGTCGAGGACCCCATTAATAAACCAAAAGAGCTGTACATTTCGTAAGTGAGTGCAAAAAAGTGTTTTTACATTTTGGAGAGCATAAAAGATTCGACACCAAAGAATATAACACTCTCACTTGTTTTATGTACATTTGATAAACAAATGGAAAATTTTTATGCGAAAAGCTTAGACTTGGCGAAAAAGTAGTTTTGGTAAAAAAAAAATTATTTTTTTTCACGAAAAACAAAATTATCCCGACTAAAAAAGTTTAGATATAGTAACATATTATTTAATATATTTATATATGGCCATACACAGTACTTTACATAATTATATGTAAATGTATCTTATATTAAGTTTTACACCCAAAATTTAATATGGTGCCATATAAAAGGATATCGAATCATGTGGTGCTCCACATACAACATATGAAGCTTTATTAAATTAGATATTGCATATAATATTTTATATGACTCCATGAATAAATAAATATATGATATACAACTCCATGTCTGACCTCATACAAGATGAGATATACATATATATATGGTGCCGAATCGGGGGAAAAAAGTTTTCTAAGTCCCGAGAAAATTTTTTTAAATTTCGTTTTGGAGTTAAGAATTTCATTAAAAATGATTTAAACAAAAAAAAAATTTTGCCAAATTGAAAAATTTTACAAGTCCTGAAAAAGTTTTGTAAAATTTTCTAAGTCCTTGATAAAAAATATTTTTGGTGAATTTTTTGCGTTTTGAAGTAAAAATTTATTAAGAAAGTTTTAAGAAATTTTTTTTTAAATTTCGATTTTTTCCCAGACAGATTTTTTTGCAATTCCCGAAAAAACTTGGGATAAATTTGAAAATTATGAGATAAAAAAAAATATTTTATGCAAAATTCTACATATTTTATCTTATGATATAAAATTATAAACAATTATATCAAATTAGATAAACCCAATATTCGGATCAAAAATGATCATATTTAATCTAATATAACAAATTTTGAGCTATTTTGATCCACCAATTTCATCATCTTATTTTATCCAAATACGTGTTGGGCCATATCAAATTATATATGGCTCAATTTTAAATTATATATGGACCTGTATATTTATGTTTAGTCGGGATGTTAAAAAAAATTTAATGAACCAAAATTTTTTGTGAAAAAAAATTTTGATAAAGAAAAGTTTTTGATGAAAAAAAAAAAAAGAATGAAAAAAAAAATTATGAAAAAAAAAATTTGATGAAAAAAAAATTATGAAAAAAAAAATTGATAAAAAAAAAAATTTGATAAAAAAAAAATATGAAAAAAAAGTTTGATGAAAAAAAAATTTTATAAAAAAAAGTTGGATGAAAAAAAATTAGATGAAAAAAAAAATTGATGGGGAAAAAAATTTATGAAAAAAAAAAAAAAATTGATGAAAAAAAAATGTTTTTTGTTGTTGAAAATAATTATGTTACTTTGTATTCACCAGCTGGTGAAAAACGGTTTTATTCACCACGAGGTGAATTATTATCCAAGTTTCAAACCCAAGTTATTAAAATTTTTGGTTTTAAGAAAATGAAAATAGTAATTCTTGTTTTCTTTTTCGTTAAATGTTAGCTTATATATATTTATGATCAGTGATCGATTCTAAGACATTCTAGCGATGTCCGTCCGTCCGTCTGTCCGTCTGTCCGTCTGTAGTTAACACGATGCAGTCCAAAATAAAAGAGCTAGACTCCCGACATTTGGCACGAATATGTCTTATTTTCCTAGGCAGGTTAAGTTCGTAAAGGAGCAAAATCGGAACAGGGGGAAAAAAGTTCCCCCTTGAAGAACTAAACCAACCTCTGAAAAATACCATATTTTTACATGATTTTCTTTGTTTTTGTTTAACAAATACAACATTTTTATGCTACAAGAAGTTCAAAGTCCTGCACAGAATTAGAAAATGTCGTTTTTTCGGTCCGCCCCCCTTTTATGGGCGTGGAAATTTTTTTTTTTTAAATAATGATAAACTTGTATTTCTTTAGAGCAAAAAGTATAAGAATGAATTCCTTAACACATATTCGAGAAGAAATGCCCCCCCCCCCCAATTACCACTACCGACCCCCCCCCCCCCCCAAAAAAAATAAAACGCCCCTGCAATTTTTTTTTTTTATTTATTTGCATGTTGGAGGGTATAACAGATTCGGCACGACCGAATTTAACACTCTCACTTGTTTTTTACTAAATTTATCTCAAATGTTGACAAACTGTTTAGTATGTTATGTAAAAAATAGTGAAAAAAAATTAAAAACGCGATTTTGGTCCACAGATGCTGATCAGCATCGCGATTTTTAAGATTAAAATTTTGGTTTAATAATATACCCAGCAAAAACTTGGTAATGACACATCATTACCATTCGAATTACTTAGTAATGACAGAAAATTACCTTTAGCATTATTTTGAAATGTAAAATAAGGACTTATTAACAATGACTTACTTAAGTCATTATAATAAAATAAAAAAAAATCAGAACTAGATTTTCACTTTTTGACTCACTGTACATTATTTTGATTAAAAATAAAATTAAATATTTTTTTATTATTTTAAAATTTATTTTTTTAATAATTTTTTCATTACCTATAAGTATATCGTCGAACTATATTCAATAAATGCCAACTCGAATAAGCGTACTTTTCAGGAGAGCTAAAAAACTAGTTATTTCGCATATTATTGTAAAAATAAACAATGTGCCTTCCATAAGATGGTTTAAATATTCTAAATAATTTTTACCTATGCCAAAAATTTCATATTTTGCACTTGTTTGCGTATTTTTCAGAGATGGCATTTGTTACTGTATCAAAAAAAAATATTTTTTTAGAGTTGGCATATTTTGTCGGAAAATAAAAATAATTTTTATTTTTGAAAAATTTTTATTATTTTTGTTTTTTTTTGAATTTTGTTATCCTTAGTACGGTAATTGCAAAAACTAAAAAAAAATTAAAAATCTTTGCATATTTTTAAAAGTTACTAGCTCCGAAAGCCTTTTAATTTCAGGGTGGTCAACTTTGGCATTCTGTAACTCACGCTGTATTGTATAAGGGTCACTCCAAACTAGCTATTTGGAAAGCTTATGTCATTGACTTTATTTGCCCCACTCATAATGTTTCAATCTGATAAATAGTTTAAAAGTTACATATATATAAGCAATTTTGGTTTTTGCAAACACTATTTACCGATATTTTCAAAATAGCAATATCTCGAAAACTAGCCATTAGATATAAAAATCTTTATCAGATTCGTGTTCAGCATGGCAAATGCAATGAGATGTGTGTTCTAATTTTTTTTTAAAAAAAATTTTGAAAAATTTTTGGAAATTTACAATGGGAGTTGGCTAGTGTTTGGGGTCCGGGAATTCCCGGGTCGGATTTCCCGGGAATTCCCGGGAAAAGTCTGACGGGAATTCCCGGGATTTTTTTTTTATTTTTCCCGGGAAATCCGGGAAATTTATAAAATAAACCATTTTACATAAAAAAGTTTATTTTATTATAAGTAATTAAATTTTTAATATTTTTTTTTTACATACAGGTATAGTTGCATTTGTTATTTTTTGTATTTCTTCTATTTGGAAGAAGAGTGCAAATATATATTCATAGGGAAACTGACCAAGTGTAAAAAGTATGACAATATCATGAAAAAATAATAAAAAATATAAAAAGTTAAAAAATATACGTCGGTTAATGATAATCTTGCTTAGACTGTCAAAAAATATAAAAATTTTAAACCAAGAATTTACATTTCAAGAACAAATATTAAAAATGCTGCCAACTATATAAGTTTTTGCTCGAATAACGCAGTTTTAATTTTTTTGCGATTTTTAGCTATTTTTTGCGATTTTTTTGTGGGGAATAAAGTTGCAATAATTGTTTTAGTGTATTTCACTTTTTAAATTTATTTTTTTTATTTTTTATGTTTTAGTTAATTGTTTATCTGTAATGAAACTGTTTTTAATAAAAAGTTGGTCAAATTTTAATGTTTTTATGATTTATATTAATAATAAAAATTTCCCTAAATTCCCGGGAATTCCGGGAAATAAATTATTTTTTTCCCGTTTCCCGGGAAATTGGAAAGTCCGGGAATTCCCAAACACTAGAGTTGGCATTTATTTTCACCAAAAAAAATATGTACTTTGAGTTAGCAGAATAACAAAAATGGATGTAAAACGACAAAAAAATATTTTTTTGCTCTGAAATTTTTACCACAGATGGGTATTGCATAGGGGAGCTATTTGCAATCGGAAACTCATTTCGGTCAAATTTGAGTTGGCATATTTTGAATATAAGTTCACGATATATGTAATTAGTTATTAATACTGGTTTGATAATCATTACATTTGGCACATTTGCTTGTAAATGTAATGGGAAAGGTAATTCGAGTCAGAAGTAGTTATAACTTTTGAATTTCCCATTACACATTTCATTACTTGGTAATGCAAGTTTTTGCTGGGTACACAAGACATTCGAATTTTGAGCCATATTTTTCAAAAAAGTCAAACAAGAACTTTGAGAAAAAATTAGTATCAGTGGACCAAAATCGTTATTCAGGAATTTTGTTGACGAATTCATGTTCAGCATGCAAAAATTAGTATGAAAACATGTAATGCATGATGAAATTTTTCAAAAAAATATTTATAAATTAATTATTTGAAAGGATAGAGGGTTTAGCAGTCAGAAGAATTAATTGTGTAAGAAATAGAGAAAACAAAAATGCAAATAAAATAGCAAAAAAAACTTTTGTTCTGAATTTAACACCATAGATGAGGGCCGTTTTACTGAATATTTTGCCATCAAAAAGTCATTTTCGTAAAAATTAAAGATAGAGGATTTTGAATATAGGCCCTCGATAGTAAATATTTTTTACCAAACATTTTTTACTTTATCAAATTTTTTTTTTTTCATCAAAAATTTTTTTTAGTAAATTTATATTTATTATATTTAATTTATCAAAAATCTAAATTTTTTTTCTCATTAACTTCTTCTGACATTGAAATTTTCCATTTGTTAAACAATAGTAGAAAAAACAGGTATGAGTGTTAAGTAACACAATTTTATTTAAGTAACACAATTTTATAATTTTCTATAAAAACAATTTATTCCTACAGTTCCAAGTTAGCTTTTTTCCAATTTTGGCTAAGTTTTTTAACTGGAAGGTTATTTCTGGTCCGTTCCGTTCATTAAAAGAATGTTAACACAGGAAAAATTCGTACCAAAATTTTAAGAATCTAGCTCTATCGGTTTGGACTGCAGTGTGCTTTCCACACACGGACCGACAGATGATCATCGCTATCATGTATTAATGCCTTTTTGCTTATTTTCATAATTAACAGCGTTTTTGGTTTTTAGTGCATTCTGAAATATGACAAAAACTATATGTAGATCGTACTGCTTCGATTACAGTTTTTGTACAAAAATTTACTTATAATGATATTTAAATTTGTCAAGCTCCCATATTATATCATCTTCTTAACATCTCACCAAATTGCAGATTCTTCTATAAAAAAATATCATGATTTTCATTTAGAAGTCACCAGTCAAAAAAAAAATTCTATGAAAATAGAAAAATTATATTAAAAAAATCATATTATAATATTGAAATGAAGTAAGATTTATGTACACATGATGATGATATAGCCGGAAGCGGATGTTGATTTGTTGTACCCATGCTCTCTGCTGTTCTGTAACATGTAAAATAGTGAATGTTAGTTTTTTTTTGTATTATTATTTTGTGTTCATTGTATTATTTGGCATGTGCCCGTACGTCTATCATTTGTAACGTCGACGACGTCATTATCATTGTTTATATTGTATTCTATTGGTACTATGTAGTGGTAGTTAGTAAATAGTCTTCGTTACAGTAATTGTGGTGGTGTAGGATGATGCTCTGCTCTTGCTCTCATTTATTTGTGTATGTTATGTTTTTGACATTTGCCACCCAGGCGCCAGTAAGGAATTTAGTTTTTTTTTTTTTGTTGTCCTCTTTTTTTGATTGTGTGTTTTTGTAAAAATGTCCTGTATACTATATGACTGTTACATACTGGTTTGATTTTGTTCCGTTAGTTAATCTGAAAATAAATCTTTTTCAACATTTTGTCTTGATTAAGTAAGTGAAACCTTTTTTTTTGTTGATCAAAAAGGAAAACGAAGAAAAAAAAGTATCAGAATGAAAAATCAAAATAAAGAAATGTGTTATAAAAAGCTATTTTAGTTCAAGCTGCTTTAGATTTTTATCGTCTTATCGTTTGTGCGCCTTTAACGTTCACTCATATTCACATTTATTTTATTCATTCTTTCATTGAAACATATTTTTCGCTGGTTATATGGTTGGTTGCTATAAGCGATGTCGACGATGACGATATCTTTCTTACAATTTGTTGCTTTTAAAATATAACATACATGCAAACATTAGGGGGTTAAGTATTCATGTGGGGCATTTTTTTCATTTCCAGGACATTTTAAGCCATTTCTGTTCCAGATCAGGTTCTTTAAGTAACACAAATTTATATTTGTACCAAAATAGATTTTTCGGAGTTTAAATGTGAGATGCAAATAATCCAGCATCAGTTCTTGAATCATTTTCTTTATAATATGATAATGTTTTTAGGCTGGTGTCTAATTTTAAAAAAGTTGCAGGACGCCACCTCAGTTTGACTATATAAACTAACGACTAACAAAAAAGAAATTAAGAATTACTGTTTACATTTTCTTAAAACCAAAAAGGTTTGTAACTTCGATTTGTAACTTTAACAATAATTCACCTGCTGGTGAATCAACCCGTTTTCACCAGCTGGTGAATAAAACATAACTTAAATATTTTTAAACAAACACCTTTTTTTCATATTTTTTTTTTTCATTAATTTTGTTTATCACTTTTTTATTAATTTTTTTTTTTTTTTCATCAATTTTTTTTTTAATCAAATTTTTTTTCTTTTTTAATTTTTTTCCATATTTTTTTTTTTTACACCAAATTTTATTTTAATCATTTTTGCTAATTAAATTTTTTTTTTTTAACAAATTTTTTACTACATCATTAAAATTTTTTTCTGTCATTCAAACTACTTTTTACCAAGTCTAAACTTTTAAAATAAAATTATTCCAATTGTTTAACAAATGTAAAAAAAAACAAGTGAGAGTGTTTAATTCTTTGGTGCCGAATCTTTTATACTCTCCAAAGGCTGTAGAAAAAATCGCCCGAAGAAAAATGGCCCAAAAAAGAAAACGAAAATTCACCCAAAAATTTTTCATACAAATTTGGGTCATTTCCATGTGAAAAAATACCCAACATTTTTGAGCAAATTTTCATAGTTTTTGGGCAAAATTTCGAAACTAAAAATTGGGTGATTTTTCATTACGAAAAATTACCCAAAAATTATATATGAAAAATTGCCCAATTTTATTTTGGTTTTTGGTAAAATCTTTAAATGTCAAAACTGAAATATGTTTCTCATGTCAAAATAAATCAGTATATTATTATTTTTAGAAACAGTAAACGCATATCGTGTTTTTTTTATAAATTATATATTTAACTAACCAAGAATAAGCTGAAGCAAAACCGTTCCGTTGTTGCTAACATACAAAGGCTCTGGTGGGAATCGAAGCCAAAACCCCCGCTCTTACATGCCGATTACCCCTCTATATATTAATCTATCACAGCGCAGTAGAAAATCAAAAGTAATGAATTTACTTTCGTTAAAATTTAAGTTTTCCACTTAAAACTTTTACATCAATTACACCGCTCTACTAATCTGAGGTTTTTCGCTGCGATTTAAATGCAACCAAAAAAAGTTATAGGTTTTGGTTTCCCGATTCCAAAACTGTCACTCAAATTTTTCTATCACGTCACAGTTTTGAGAAAATCGCGGTTGAAGTGTCAAAAAAGGCCCATTTTGGCCTTTTTTGAACGCCTATAAAATAAGATCCTGACATGCAAATGACTTGATATCAAGTTCATTTTAAAGTGCGTAATTTTCTCTTTAAGACAAAATCAATTTTTTTTGGAATTTAATTTTTTATAATGATAAAAAAATCACTAGCCACAAGTGCTTTAAATCTAATATTTACGTGTGTATTTGTATGGAAATTTGTTAAAAAACACTGTGTAAATAAACTTAATATTTAAAAAATGGAAGGTTTTTTGTTAATGATTTTTTTACCATTTTAGAAAATTAAATTCCAAGAATATTTTATTTTGTCTTATAGAGAAAATTACATCCCAGCAAAACTTTGGTAATGGGTAGTGATTATATAACACATTACCAGGTAATGTATATACACTCAAAAAAAAAAGTTTGTAAAATTACAAGTAAAAGGTCTTGTAATTCTATTTTACTAATGTTTTTGTCTTTTTACAAAAATTGTTGTATATTTAATAAAACGAAAACTACAGTTTGCTTTGTAATTTTACTATTATATGTTGGTAAATTTATTTTACAAAATTTTTAGGTAAATTTACAAAAAAGTGAATTATTTTACAAATTAAAAAAATACTACAAGGTGTTTAGTGTTTTTACACATGAAAACTGTTATTGTACAACAAAATTTTACTTGATGTTATTTAGTCTTTCTACCAAAAAAATGTGTTATTACAAAAATTTTTTTTTAAGATCTCTTACAAGGTTTTCAGTTTGAAATGTATGTATTGAAAAGTACAAAATTACAATGTAATTTTACAAAACTTAGTTTATTACTAGAATTAATGTTGTTTTACAAAAAAAAAAATAATTATTCAACAACAGGACACGCAAAAATTTTCTAAGTTCAGATTTTTTTTTGCGTTTTGAAGTAAAAAATTTAGGTAAAAATAATTTTTTATAAATAAAAAATTTTATAAAAAAATTTTTTTGGAAATTTTTTAAGTTCCGGACACAAAAATTTTTCAATTAATTGTAAGCTTTAGCAAAAAAAAATAATTTTTACACCATTTTTTGGTAATTTGCGTTAAGTAAAATACCAAAATTTTTATGTGTTTCTACTATATAATTGTTCATAGTTTATTTTTTTTTTTGTATTTTTACCATTTTTTTGGTAATTTTACCATATTTTTTTGGTAATTTTTTTTTTTAATTTGGCACCTAAAATGTCAATAAAAAGCTGCCAATTATGAAAAATTAAGTTTTTCTTGTTTTAACAGGAACTTAAACATCTAATCTACAATATCCAAAAAAAAAATTTCCGATTTTTTAAAAATACTAGTGAAAATAATTAAAGATTCAAAAAAAATTTTTTACTTTTTGACTAATTTTTCCTGAAAATATAAGAAATTTCTTGTGTACACAGAAAATAACATTGAAAAAAAACAATTTGAGTAATCACTTGTTTAAATTTTTAAAACTAATTTGAGTAATTTTTTAATTGACGCAATTAAAAATTTACTCAAAAATTGAAAATAAAATTTGAGTAAATAATTTAATACAAATTTAATATTTTTTTTATTTTTTTTTATTCTCTTGGTGTTTTGAATTCTCATTTAGTTTATAGTTTTTTGTATATGTAAATGATAGTTTGAAATCATTTTTATAAAATTTTCCTTTGTCTTGAAGACATAAGTATAATTGGTAAAGTTTGAAAAAACATTTTTTTTTGAAAAAAAAATTCGAAACTTTTTAAACTTTTTAAAAAAATAAATTGATACATTTTGAGTAAATTTTTACTTGACACAATTAAAAAGTTACTTAAGAATATTGAAAAATTTTGAGTAAGGTTTTAATATTGAGAATTAATAATTTACTCAAATTTTTTATTAAGCATTTAATAATTTTTTATTAAAAGTTTACTCAATACTACTAAATGGTTTACTGGTGCAAAATTGAGTAATTTTTTACTCAATAGTATTAAAAATTTACTCAAATTTTTTTTTTTTTTTTTTTCTGTGTAGCCTCCTTCGCAATTCTCATATGTTCTACTTAAGAAAAACGAAAGGTCGAAAAAAATAAAAAAGTGCAGTGTTATACATTAAAAAGTTTGTTAAAAGTGTTCAAGTGAAAAAAAAAATCATTTCAGGTTGTTGAAGTGCTACTCCAGCTGCCGAAAAAGGAAAAATAAGATGCACCAATGGAAAAAACCTTTAAATTTACAAAACAAATATGTAAATAAACCAAATTTTTTGTAAATTTACAAAACAGATATGAAAATTTAAAAAACAAAATTGTATACTTACGAAAAAAGTTGTAATTTTACAAAAATGAAGTAGAAAATACAAAAACAATATTGTAAATTTACAAATTTTTTGGTTAACCTACTGTTTTTACGGCAAAAAAATAAGAAAAAATGGTATATATACAATAAAAATTGTAAATTACCACTTTTTATTGTAAATATACAAGTTTTTGCCCTAAAAAACAGTAGTTTAACCAAACAATTTGTAAATTTACAATTTTGGTTTTTGATTTTCTACTTTATTTTGTAAATTTACAACTTTTTTTTGTAAGTTTACAATTTTTTTTGTAAATTTTGTTTTTTTTTTTGCAAATTTACAACTTTTATTGTAAATATACGTGTTTTCAATATTTTTTTCCGGTAAAAACAGTAGTTTAACCAAATAATTTGTTAATCTACAATTTATTTTTTTAATTTTCTATTTTTTCTTTGTAAAATAACAACCTTTTTCTGTAAGTTTACAATTTGGTTTTGTAAATTTACCCAATTTTTTGTAAATTTACAAAAAAAATTTCCACCTCGAAGTTAATATTTTACAAAAAAAATTGTAAATTTACATTTTCTTTTGTTAAATCAATTTACAAATTATCCCCGTAACATTACGGGGATTCTTGCTAGTACATATTTTACAAAACCGGCCCCGTAAAATCACGGGGATTTTATGTCATTTTACAAACTTTTTTTTTTGAGTGTACCTTATTTGTACACTCAAAAAAATAAAACTGTAAAGTTAACAAATTTTTTTTTATTAACTCGAGTTTACTGGATTTTTAGCAAATTTTTAGTTAAAATCAGCGTTTTAACTACTTTTTTTAGTTAAGTTAAATTTACGAAAATACTAGTTTTCTACAAATTTTGAATTAATTTTTTTTGTTGACTTTAAAACTGTTGACTTTAAAACTTTAAAAATAATTGTGGAGTGAAAAAATGTTAGAAATTTCTGGTGCAGCCTCCTATGCAAATCTCATAAGTTCTACTTAAGCTGAACTTAATGCTGTGAAAAAAAAAGAAAAAAATAAGTGAAGTGTTAGTGTATAAAATCAATATTTAACAAACTTTTTTATTTTTATTTATTTATTTTTACAAAAAGTTTAGCTGAATTTAACTAATTTTTTTCTAAATACATACATACATAAAAATATTACGAAATTTTCAGCTGAATTTTTAGTTAAAGTTACGTTTTTTTTGATACATTCATTCTACGAAAAGTTAACTAAATATTTTTAGTTAAATTAACTAGAAATTTAGTAGGTTCAAAATCAGGTGTTTTTTTAGTTAAATTTAACTAAATTTTTTGCTAACTTTACAGTTTTATTTTTTTGAGTGTAGCATTATTTTAGGATGTCTTACCAAACATTTGTTCCACAACGTATTTTAAAGTGAAAAATAATGCATTACTAATAATTTGCTACGTAATGCATGATTATTGGAAAAAATGTATTTCATAATTATTATTTCTAAACATTAAATCATGGATGACTTATATTTGGTTACATTATGTATTATTTGAAAGTTTGAAAAAATGCATTATTTATAATTGGATGCATAATGAATTACAATAACATAAAAAATAATTATTTTATAAAAAAATGCATAAGTTTAAACTAGAGAAGGGCTCACGACAGGAAATTTCTAACGACACACACTCATGAGCATATTTTATCTACTTACACTCACCTACAATCACGTGAGTAAATTTAATACAAAATTACTTTTTCACTACTCGTAACACCTTATATATTATCTTCTGGTATGCTATATTATTTCATTTCTGGTAACCTATAAAATATCATATATTTTACACCTTACTCGTATTCTTCGTTATAAATTTATGACTTATTTTATACCTTACTGGTATTCTTGGTGATAATGTGAATGCATTACTTTGAGTCTCATCGCCTGTTAAAATCATCAATGCTGCAATGTATAAAATAAGAGATCCTATACCTTATTTAATACCTAATTTGGTAATCTAAGTTTTGCTGGGATGTTCCACGAAAATGTTTTGCATCAAACTTCACTAGTGGTTGTCAAAGGCCAAAAGATCGTGGGATGCTAGCAAAACGCTTAAAAATGCCTGTAAATTTTGTACTCTTGCCTAAAACATTAAATCATGATAATGTTTTGCGGAAGATTTGGGCGTACTTGCCGAAGCAAAGTTTTTTTAGAAAAAAAATATTATATATTTCTTTGCTTTTCCACACTGAAAGAATTTTGTTCATTACGGCTATGAAAACGTACATTGATTCTATGAAAAAAATCATTAGAAGTGAGCCAATGATGCCCTTCATAGAATCTATGAAACAAATTCATAGAAACCGGAAACCTATTAAAAAGTTCATAGGCTACGGAAAACAAATATTATTCAATTCTATTTTTATTTATTTATTATTTCAATTTTTTTTTTATTTTATTTTTATTTATTTTTATTATTTTATTTATTTACAATTTTCTATTTTTAAAAATTTACATTTTTTTTAACTTATCCCCACCGAGATTCGAACATAGAACCTCTTGTTCGTGAAGCTTAGTCTCTAGCCACTTAGCTAAATTATATAAACAAGTAACAACACTTAAAATCTATTTTGAATAATATTCTGCTAACATATTGAGTTTGTGTCTTTGCTCTGTCACAATGCTCTGCCAAAAGCTGTGTGTGTGTTTGAAGAAAACAAATATTTTGTGTATTTACAAAAATGAAGCGTTATAAAAACAAGCGTTAGTTGGCGAGATTTTTCTTCTTTGGTGGCGCTGATAGCTAAGGCGTCGACAATTACCACTTCAGCCGGTAGGTCTTGGGTTCGAGCCCCGGTCAGGGCAGCAATGAAAAATTTTTTTTTAATGTTTTTTTTATTTTTTTTTTATTTCTTTAATAAATTTATTCAATAGTTTTAATTATTGTAACATTATTTTAATTATTTAAAAAATTAAATGGCATATTGATGGCATTTTCTTCTATGAATGACATTCATTAATTCTATGAATTTTTTCTATGAATTTAATAAAATCGATGAATAAAATTCTATGAAATATTTCAGAATACTTATGAATATTCATTCAGCCAATGAATTGTTTTATAGATTCTATGAATTTGGTTTTATGAAATTTGTTCATAGATAAAATGAACAATAATTCTTTCAGTGCATGCAAAACGAATTGAAATATCAGTCGAGGACCCCATTAAAAAACCAAAAAAGCTGTACATTTCGTAAACGAGTGCAAAAATAAGTACAAAAAAGTGTTTTTACATTTTGGGGAGTATAAAAGATTCGGCACCAAAAAATATAACTCTCTCACTTGTTTTATGTTCATTTGATAAACAAATGGAAAATTTTTATGCGAAAAGCTTAGAATTTCAATTTGTGAAAATGATTTTTTTCATGAAAAACAAAGTTATGTTAAAAAAAAATTTAATGAACCCAAAATTTTTGGTGAAAAAAATTTTGATGAAAAAAAGTTTTTGATGACTTTTTTTAATGAAAAGAAAACTTTTTTGATGAAAAAAAATTGATGAAAAAAAATATAAAAAAAAAAATTCGTGAGAACAAAATTGATAATAAAAAATTTGATAAAAAAAAATTGATGAAAAAAAATATGATAAAAAAAATTTGTGAAAAAAAAATTTTATGAAAAAAAAATTTGATGGAAAAAGAAATTTGATGAAAAAAATATCTAAAAAAAAATATTTATGAAAAAAAAATTTGATGAAAAAAAAAAGTTGATGAAAAAAAAAATTGATAAAAAAAAAAATTATAAAAATGGAAAAAAAAGTTTGATGAAAAAAAAATTTATGACAAAAAAAAAATTTTGATGAAACAAAAAGTTTCATGAAAAAAAATATTGATGAAAAAAAAAAATTTGATGAAAAAAAAATTTTTTTGTTAAAAAATAATTATGTTACTTTTTACTCACCAGCTGGTGAAAAACTGTTTTTTTTTCACCACGAGGTGAATTATTATCCAAGTTATAAACAGCATCTTATTATTGCATACCGAAGCGCATCCAAAGAGCGCTCTTGAGGATGCAGTAAAAGTAAGGGGAAAAAATTTTAAATTTTTGTTAAGATTTTTTATATAAAACTTATAATATAAAATAATTTATTGATAAAATTTCACATTTGTTTTCCTTTTAATTATATTTAACACTTTTTGAATGAAAAGCATGAGTTTTGGACAAAGACACATGATTTGACTGCATCATTATTGTGCATTAATCGGCGCTGCAAAGAGTGCTTCAATCATAACATCTTTAACACATTTTGAATTATGATAAATAGGCCAATCAAAAACCAGCAAATGCTTACTTATTATTTCAAAGAATAAATAAATTTCCATTTTTATTAAAGAAATTTCTGATATCAAAAAATAAATTTCTGAAATATTAATGGAAATTTCTGAATATGATTTGTATTTTCTAAACTAAAAGTGAAAATGTTGTAGTCAGAACTTTGAACATTTTTTGACATAAAAATATTGATTTTTTTTAACAATACTACAAAATAAAGTAAAAAACACGTTTTCAGAGGTTGGTTTACACCATTTTCAATTGTATTTAAGAAATCTTCATCTGAGTTTCATAAATAGTCAATTGTATTTAAGATTTTCCAATTGTATTTCAAAAATAGTCAATTGTGTTTCATTTCTAATTGCTTAAATCAGATCTAAACAGGTACATGAATGCACTGCATCTTTACAGCGCTTTAATGAGCGATCTAAAGACACGTGATTTCAGTGCATCTTAAGAGCGCTTTTTCGGTGTATCCAACTAGCGCTCTAAAGTGTGACATCGCCTTAGAGAATCATGCATGAATTCAGCATGTTTGGATGCGCTCCTTGACTCGAGTTTCCTTTCCAAAAGCTGCTGCCAATTCAGCAAAATTTCTGCTGGGCAAGTTATTAAAATTTTTGATTTTAAGAAAATGAAAATAATAATTCTTGTTTTCTTTTTTGTTAATTGTTAGCTTATATAGTAAAATTGAGGTGGCGTCCTGCAATTTTTTTAAGATTAGACACCAGCCTAAAAACATTATCATGTTAAAAAGTAAAATTGTATAGTATCAAAATTTATTAAATTATGATTCACCAAAGATACTTCACATTTTAACTTATTTAAGCATTTTGCTAGAAACGCACAAATAAACGCACTCGTAATCCCATTTAACCAATATTTAACAATTTTCCTTGTTTTTTAACAAACAAATTTGGATCGAAATTTACATTTTTTTTGTAATTTTACAATTTCTTTTTTGTAATTTTACAAATTTTCAAGATAATTTTACAAAAAAGAATCTAGTAAATTCACGAGAATTCCTTTTAATTTCAATTTCGCCAAAAAACAGTAAATTTAGAAATTTATTAGTAAAAAGCTTGTAAAATTACAAAATTATTGGTAAAAAGCTTGTAAAATTTCTATTTAACAAAAAATTTTGTAATATTGCGAAACCTCCTTTAAATTTTATCGTGTCAAAAAATTTGAAAATTTAGAATTTTATTAGTAAAAACCTTGTAGAATTACAAAATTATTGGTAAAAAGCTTGTTGAATTACTAGGAATGTTTGTCAAATAGGAGGTAGCAAACAAAACAAGTTAAAAAAGGTAAATTCGGCCTTGCCGAATGTAGAGATTCCCTCCACAATTTCAAAAAGATTATTGCAAAAATTTGTTTTTAAACGGAAATTACTTTTGAAGAAAACAACTTTTTTTTTGAAAAAAATTTTCGCGAAAAAAAAAAATTTGGTAAAAAAATCCACGATTTTTTTTTTTCTTTTTTGTTAAAAAATATATTCGTACTTGTTTAAATACCAAATACAAATGTCAACCAGCAGCCGAGTTAAATCATTTTGTATTTTTAGGTTATGTTGAATGTACTAAAATTTTTTAGGTGTCTTTACATTTTCGTTCATAACTTTTTAACCGCTGAACCGATATCGCTCAAATAAATATGTTAAGTTTCAGTCATCTCCGTGTAATATTTTGGCCGTGATCACAATTTTCAAAGACAGACAGACGGATATCGCTAGAATGTCTTTAAATCGGCAGGGGATCATAAATACATATGGGGCATTCCATGTCAAATCGGACACTTTGACTATTTTTTTTTTTAGATTTTCCAAATTTGCTTACAGTTTTTAGTACCCTTCGAAAACTCCTTCGTGATAAATTTTCAGATTTTCCGTTCAAAAGATATCGAATTTTTAAAAATTGGTAGTTTGTTCCTTTACTCAAACTTCTTTTACTCATAACTTCTTCAATAATGGTCCAAATTTCAATTTTTTTTTCAAAATTTTTGGTTTTTTTACGTACTTTAAAAAAAAAAAAAAAAAAAAATTCTTAAAAGCGGTCTAGTATGCGATTTTTAGGTTTTTAAAATTTAAATCTCATTTTTGAAAATGTTTGTACTCTTCGATTTTTTTAAAAATTTTTTCGAGTAAAACTTCTATCGATTCTACAAATCTCTTGCCCAGGAGGATCGTGGAAAACAATTATTACTATTTTAAAAAATTTTTGAAAAAAATTTATTATAATTTTCCAATCTTAAATCATTTCTACTGCTCCAATGGTGCGTCTTAGATGGGTCATTTATACGACCGACCCCCATTAATTTTTACGTCTTAACATTTCTTTGGAACAAACTAATACCCTATCTCCAATTTCTAAGGGGGCTCCCACACAAAACAAAATTTTTTTAAATTTGCTCCAACCGCTCTGACTGCACTAATAGTGCCCTTAGAGAAACAAAATGTATGACCGACCCACAATATTTTTTTAGTCCAAACATTTTCTCTGAACACACCTACTCTCTATCTTTAACTGTTAAGGCGGTCCCCATACATTTTTTTTTTTTATTTTTTGTAAATTTGTTTTATTTAATCAGCTTCTACCGGTCCGAGAGGGGTCGTTAGTGAGACCGACCCCCATTTATTTTTACCCTTCAACATTTTTTAAAAACATACCTACGCCCTATCTCCACTCCCTAAGTAGGCTCCCATAAAAATAACAGTTGGAGCAAATTTTATAAAAATGTAATTTTGTACTAAAAATTGTAAACAAATTGGGAAAATCTAAAAAAAAAAATTTTAAAGTGTCCGATTTGACATGGAATGCCCCATATATATACTTTATGGGGTCCCAGACCGATATTTTGTTGAGTTACAAACGGAATGACAAACTTATATATACCCTCTATCACTAAGTGGAGGGTATAAAAAAGTTACAAGTTTTTCTTGTAATTTTGCAAGGTTTTTTTTTTTGAGTGCATATCTTCCGAAGTAGTGATCAAAAAAAATTATGATTTTAATAATTAAAGAAGCTCTATCAACAAATAAACAAAATCGTTGATCCGTCAGTTTAATTTCCCATAGACAACGATGCAGTTCCGCCTTAAAAACCAATAATTTCGCGTTTTTTTTTTGTTGTATTTGAAAGTGAATATCTCGAAAATAGATACTGCTAGAAAATTTTAAATGGCTCATTCAGGAGATCCATTTACTGCAAAGATTGTTACCGACTTTTTAGTTACCGAAAATTTGTGGTACTTAGAATCTGCAAACGCGAATATGTTAAAAAACGCTGTATGCAAGAAAAATCAGATTTGCAAATCAGGAGGTCTAAATCTATTTTAAAAGAGTGGCTTTTTTATTTTTTGCAATTTAAAATCGGTCCATGTTTGGCTGGGAACCAATATTCTGGCAAGTTCAGATGTATGTTATTATATGGTCCTACACCACTCTGTAGTACAGAATATAATGAGTTTCTGCTAATGTTTGAAATTACTCAAAATATTGGTCTGGGACTTTCCTTCACATCATTAAATTTGACATTTAAAACATAGGCCTGTGAAAATTGCAAAAAAAAAATCCTTGTTTAGACTAGCCTACATACAAACGTCCCCTACGCATCTGGGTTAAATTACCCTAACAATCGTTTTTTAATATTTATCCTTTTTCAAAAAATATATTTCACCCTTATTCAAATACACACGCACTTAGTCACTCACTCACTTATTCACCCACCCACCAACTGTAACTGTTTCTTTTTTACCATTATAGTTGTTAACATAAATCATCTCATATGGGTGTCAAATATCCTGCTGTGTTTTCAAACACATTAGTATTATGTTAAAGCCTCTAGTTTATATCCAAAATATGTAATGTTGGTGGGATACCATATCACATCACCATTAGGCAGTAAATAATATGTAGAGTTGCTGGTGGTGGTAGTAGTTATGTGCGTTGATGGTTGGTGCGCCTTCGGTGGTGTCAGCAGTTATACTAGTACTTAAAATTTTAGGTTATTTTAGTGTCTCAAATAATTTAGTTATTTGCTACTGTGTTTATTTACATACAGTAATATACTAAATTTTTTTTTTTAATATTTCCAAGCCATTTTAATCCTTCGACGTAGTAGGGGCTCCTGTTTTTTTTTGTATGCCATTATCTAACTTTTTACAGTAAATTGAGTGCTAGTCGTTAATCTGTATTAGTTTAAATATATTAAATTAACTGCCTAAATTTAAGGGAAATGAAAAATGTATGGTTTATATTGAAATTAGCAGGAATATATACATTAGGGCGTCCCATTAAATTTAAACTTTCGAATTTCGTGTCGTAATACCTGCCAAACGATGGCCACGTTAGAGCTGATTATGGAAAAATTAATGAAAAAAAATTTAAAGGTCATCTTTAGTCGGCAACCAGTGGTCAAAGTTGAAAAAAATTACGGTTTTTGACCAAAATTCGTGTCCGAATTTTTTTACCAAATCCGGCTGAAAAATTCGGAAATGTTTGTGTTCTTTATTGGAAAAATATTTTAAAAAATCCGCGATTTTAGTCCACAGATGCTGATTTTTAAATATAAATATTATTTTAACATGATAATGTTTTTAGGCTGGTGTCTAATTTTAAAAATGATGCAGGACGCCATCTCAGTTTGACTATATAAGCTAACGACTAACAAAAAAGAAAATTAGAATTACTGTTTTCATTTTCTTAAAACCAAAAATTTTACTAATTTGGGTTTGGATAATAATTCACCTCGTGGTGAATAACAAAAATGTTCACCAGCTGGTGAATAAAACGTCACATAATTATTTTTTATCAATATTTTTTTTTCATCAATATTTTTTTTCATCAATATTTTTTTTTCATCAATATTTTTTTTTTTTCATCATATATTTTTTTTTTCATCAATATTTTTTTTTTTATCAATATTTTTTTTTTTTCATCAATATGTTTTTTTCATCAATATTTTTTTTTTCATCAATATTTTTTTTTTCATCAATATTTTTTTTTTTCATCAATATTTTTTTTTTTCATCATAAATTTCTTTTTTCATCAATATTTTTTTTTTCATCAATATTTTTTCTTCAACAATATTTTTTTTTTTATCAATATTTTTTTTTTTCGTCATTATTTTTTTTCATCAATATATTTTTTTTTTCATCAATATTTTTTTTTTTCATCAATATTTTTTTTTTCATCAATATTTTTTTTCATAATTTTTTTTTCATAAATTTTTTTTCATAAATTTTTTTTTCATAATTTTTTTTTCTTAAATTTGTTTTCATTAAAAAACTTTTTTTCATCAAAAACTTTTTGTTATCGACAAATAAGACAAACAGATACTTAGATGGATATCACTAGAATGTCATAGAAAGCTTTATAGATCAATAATATATAAACATAATGGGGTCCTCGACCGATATTTCAATGCCGTTTTCCTAGAAAAATTTTGCTTTGGAAAGAACACCTATTTATACAGCAAAACATTATCATGATTCAATGGTTTGGGCAAGAGTACATACTTCGCAGA
This sequence comes from Pegoplata infirma, assembly GCA_963921195.1. Lineage (NCBI taxonomy): Eukaryota > Metazoa > Arthropoda > Insecta > Diptera > Anthomyiidae > Pegoplata > Pegoplata infirma. The sequence continues at coordinate 49,782,510 of OY992539.1, read as the reverse complement.
CATTTTTTTTATACAAATTGGTCTCAAAAGTTGGAAAATGTTAAGTATGTTATGTAAAAAATATTAAAGAAATATTAAAACACGATTTTGGTCCAATAATGCAGATCAGCATCTGTGGACCAAAATCGCTGATCATAATTTTTGGACTAAAATCGCGTTTTTTTATTTTTTAGATAATATACTCAACATTTTCCAACTTTTAAGAACAATTTGGATAAAAACTAATTTTTATGTTTAAAAATCAGTATCTGTAGACCAAAATCGCGGTTTTGGAATTTTTTAAATATTTTTCCAATAAAGTACGAAAAAATTTCCGAATTTTTGAGCCTGATTTAGTCAAAAAATTCCGACATGAATTTTGGTCGAAATACCTATTTTTTTTTAAATTTAACCGCTGGTTGCCGACTGAAGATGACATTGCAAAATTTGTTCATAAATTTTCCAACAATCAACTCTTATGTAGCCATCGTTTGGCAGGTATTACGACACGAATTTCTAAAGTTTAAAGTTGACGGGTCGCTTTAATAAACATAATGGGGTCCTCGACCGATATTTCAATGCGTTGTGCAAGAAGGACAAATAAATATAGCGTTGGAAAGAACACCTGTTTATACACTCAAAATAATAACTCTGTTAAATTACAGAAAAACTCTGCTAATTTAACAGAGTACACCATACTTTTCCAGCTAGCAACATTTCTTGGTAACTTTACTATAAAACTCTGTAAAACGATTGTGACAAAAAAACTGTTAATTTGCAGAGTTTCTAGTAAAATATTGGTTAAAGAAACCATTCATTTAGCAAAAAAAAAAAACCATTTAGCAAAGAAAACTCTGTAAATTTACATATATATGTGAAATGCATTTGATGCAACCAAAATTTTACAGAAAAAATTAATTTTAGTAAAATACATGTTATTTTGTAAAATTTTTATTAGATTTTTGAAAAGATTTTTTTAACATGATAATGTTTTTAGGCTGGTGTCTTATTTTAAAAAAGTTGCAGAATGCCACCCCAGTTTGACTACATAAGCTAACAATTAACGAAAAAGAAAACAAGAATTACTATTTTCTTTTTCTTAAAGCCAAAAATTTTAATAACTTGGGTTTTTAATTTGGATGATAATTCACCTCGTGGTGAATAAAACCGTTTTTCACCAGCTGGTGAATAACAAGTAACACAATTATTTGTCAACAAAAAATTTTTTTTTTTATCAATTTTTTTTTTTTCATAAATTTTTTTAATCAAATTTTTTTTTTCATAAATTTTTTTTTTCATAAATTTTTTTTCATCAAATTTTTTTTTCCATCAATTTTTTTTTCCATCAATTTTTTTTTATCATCAAACTTTTTTTTTCATCAATTTTTTTTTTATAAAAATTTTTTTTCACCATACCTTTTTTTTCATAATTTTTTTTTATACCCTACACCACACTGTGGTAAGGCTATAATGAGTTTGTGCTGATGTTTATAACTACCCGATCGCCTTAGAATCACTTTTTGAGTCGATTTAGCGATGTCCGTCCGTCCGTCCGACTGTCCATGTAAACGGTGTTAACACGATATAGGTCGCAATTTTTAATCAATTGACTTGAAATTTGAAACTTAAGCCTCTTTTGGCCCAAGGACGAAGCCTGTTGAAATTGGAAAAAATTGGTCTATATTTAGACCTTGCCCCCATACAAAGGTCCTTTTTAGTTTTGGCTCAAACTACTCTACTAGATGTATTTTAATAGGTATCTTTTCGAAATTTGGCAGGTAATCATATTTGTACTTAGGTCCCATGTGAAAAATTTCTCCCGATATTCAGTTAAAGCGGTTTATTGTCAGCAAAAAGAAGCCTATTCCACTCAAATTTGATTTGTGAATGCTTAAAGATTTGACGAAATATAGATTTAATCAGTCCATGTTTGAACTTGGGACCCATTTTCCGGGAAATTCTGGTGTAGGGTATTATATGGTCGGTCTTGACCGACTATAATTTTCTTACTTGTTTTTTATAAATTTTTTTTTTTATAAATTTTTTTTTCATAAATTTTTTTTCATCAAATTTTTTTTTGTTCATTAATTTTTTCATCAATTTTTTTTTTATTTTCATCAAAAACTTTTTTTTATCAATTTTTTTTTTTAACATAATTTTGTTTTTCGTGAAAAAGAATAATTTTTTTTTACCAAAACTACTTTTTCACCAAGTCTAAGCTTTTCGCATAAAAGTTTTCCATTTGTTTATCAAATGTACATAAAACAAGTGAGAGTGTTATATTCTTTGGTGCCGAATCTTTTATACTCTCCAAAATGTAAAAACACTTTTTTGCACTTATTTTTGCACTCACTTACGAAATGTACAGCTCTTTTGGTTTTTTAAAGGGGTCCTCGACTGATATTTCAATTCGTTTTGCATGGAATAGCAACACTCTTATAAATTTTTGTTGAAATTTACCCACTTTATTGTAGGTAACTGTTCTCCTACAATAAAGTGGGTAAAAATACTCAATGTGTTTAAATTTCAACATTTGCACACAAAGTGTGTACAACTAATAAACATTTTGTGTGTAAACCTACATATGAATTGCTTTCAAAATTCTCTGGCAATACACACAAAATGTGTAATTTTAGCTTACTTGTGCTCAAAAATCGACTTAAAATCTTTAAAATTGCATCCTAAATGTTTTCTTTTATATAAAAAATTTATTCTTATAAAAAAATAAAACCAAAAATGCATTTTTATTATTATTTTTTTAGTTTTTATTTAAATTAAAATGAAATTTGGTATAATAGTTAAATATAATATTCATAAATTGTTATTTAAATGCATTTTTTTGTGGTTACAAAATTATTCGTAACTTAAACTAAAAATTAATAACAAATGAAAAATAACATGTTACAATAACTATATAAAAGATAAAATTTGTTAAATTAAAGAATTGATTTTTTGAACATTATTAATATTTGTTTGCCCTAAATTTTTGGAGATAAAATTAAATAGTAAAATCCATCGTATGACAGATTTCAGCAGGATATAAAATGTTAAATGTAAATAAACAGGAACCACTTGAATATGCTGTTCTATTATATCCACCTTTTCGCCCATTAGTACTTTCTTCTCTAGAGAAGTATGACCATAAATATTTTTATGAGTCTTCTGATTCTAAAAATATATAAAAAGATAAATTTAATTGTTAAACCACTAATTTGCAGTTGTTTAAGAAATTAAATACTTACGAGCAATCGCAATGAATGGAGAATTAGTTGGAATGGAGAATTCGTTGGACTTTTCTAATCATTAATTGTTGTCTCAAACTGCAAGTATAAAAAATTTCACATTATTTACGAGATATTTCTGATATTAAAACCATACAAGGGAATATTTTCAGAATCTGAGAAATTTCTGTATAGAATAATATATAAAAATTCTCAGAATCTTATATATTTTGTATAGAAAAAATTTAAGAACCTATTTTTTCTATAGAAAACATGTCATCCATTTTTTCCATAAAAAATTTCTAAAAATCTGAGATATTTTGCTATAGAAAAATTATCAGAATTTGAAATTTTTTTATAGAAAAATATAAGAATTTAAGATATTGTCAGAATTTGAGGCATTTTTTCTATAAAAAAAATTCTATGAATCTAAGATATTTTTTTATGGAAAAATTCTCAGAATCTGAGATATTTTTTTATATAGAAAACTTCTCAGAATCTGCGATATTATTTCTATAGAAAAACCTCAGAATCTGAGATGTTTTTCTATAGAAAAATTATCCGAATCTTAGATTTTTTTTTTATAGAAAAATTCTAATAACCTGAGATATTTTTTCTATAGAAAAATTCTCAGAATCTGAGATATTTTTTCTATTGAAAAATTTTCAGTATCTGAGAGATTTTTCAGAATCTAAAATATTTCTAATATAGAATAATTCTCTGAATCCGAAATATTTTTTCTATAGAATAATTCGCAGAATCTGAAATATTTTTTCTATAAAAAAGTTCTCAGAATCTGAAATAACTTTTCTACAGAAAAATTTTCAGAATCTGATCCATGTTTTCTGCAAAAAAAAAATCTGAAGGAATCTAAAAACTTTTATTGACATATTCCTAGAATCTGGTTAGGATTTAAAACATTTTTTTCTGTAGATAAATTCTCGTAATCTGAGAAAACTTTTTCCTTATAAAAAATATTCTCAGATTCTTATATTCAGACATTTTTGTAAAGAATAATATAAAAAATCCCTGTCATTTGTGGTACTTACCTTTCTGATTTATAATTGCAAATATTTAAGAAAAACATGCAATTAACAGTATACCCTTTTTCTTAAATATCACGAATTTATAACAATCGGGCTTGTTTTCGAGTCTTTGATTAATTAGCCTCTTAGAAATTTTACGTTGCATTGAAACTTGGAAACTTTGGTAAATATTTTCACTTTTTTTTTATTATATTTGGTTTTATTTTATGCTTTTTTCGCGATATTTTAGTATAATTGCGAGCATAACAAAATATTCTGGTTATATTTTTATTTTTAATTTAATTTAATTTGACAATTTGTATTTTAAAATTGTTGAACATTACGCATTTAATGTTTAATATCAAAAATTAAACACTAAATGTTTACAATAAACATTAAATATGTAATTTTAAAATTCTTGTGTTTATAATTTTATAAAAATATTTATCAATTCACAAAATACTATATAATGTGCGTAATATTCAAATTTTTGTGTGTAAACTAAAATTTTAAACACTTGGTGCTCAATTTTAGGCGTTGTGTGTTATTTTACATAAAAATTTACCCACTTTATAGTAGTATTTTTACAAGGATTTTTAGAGTGAAAGTAATATAACATTATTTTTTCTAAAAAAACTTTGCTCTGGCAAGTACACCCAAATCTTCCGCAAAACATTATCATGATTTAATGTTTTGGGCAAGAGTAAAACATTCGCAGGCAATTTTGGTACGTTTTTTTAACATTTTCTCAAAAAAAATTAAATAAAATTTTGGTGTTTTTACAGAAAACTCTGTTTTTTACTATGAAACTAAGATTACATAGACATGAGTAAAAATACAGATAAAACTTAGTTTTTTGGTTGTAAGAAAATACAGACTATTTCGCTTAAATCTTTATTTTAGCAGACAACTCTGTTAATTATCTGTAAAATTTAGATTACAAAGTTAAATGTAATATAAAAGATGAAACTTAGTTTTTTTTTGTTACAAAAAAATACAAAGTATTTTATTTAAATCTGTATTTTGACAGAAAACTCTGTCAAATACCTGTTGAATTGGGATTACAGTCATTTTACAGAGTATTTAACAGAGTTATTATTTTAAGTGCACAGCAAAACATTATCATGATTTAATGTTTTGGGCAAGAGTATAAAATTCGCAAGATTTTTTTTTTTTTTAATATTGGGAAATGCAGAATTTTCTAAATTTGTAGAACATACCTCCCACGACAAAAAATCATATTCCTTTTAAAATAACTTCCTAGTCAAATTATAACGAAACTTATATTTTTCAACTCCAACTCTTTAAGTTTTTATCAAATTAAAGCTTGATAAACATCATTAAATATAGAAAAAAATAAATATGTTGGTAATTTGAACAATACAAACTAACTATGTACCCATCCTTGACTATGCCAATTAAAGCTAATATTTGTTGTTCCAAGTTGTAGAGTATACAAAAAAAAAACAACATACAATCCATCCACATAGAAAAAAATAAAAATAAAATGAAAAACAAATCCTACCTTTAAGCTAAAATCTGCAAAAAACAGATATAAAAACTCAGCAGATTTATTTTGGTCTATAAAAAGGGAAGCAAACACACAAACACACATATAAATATGCACATACACACACACTCACACACACTGACACAGACAGACATATTTAGACATATAAAAACTTAATACAATGAGACATACTCCAAATAAATACCAGTAGACAGCAACCACACTCATACATAAACATACATACAAAGTTGCATATAGTACATAGACTACAAGGATATGATGATTTTATTTTGGTATCAGCAAAAAAAAGAACTAAAATCAAAAAAAGAAAAAAAAAGAACAAATATGAAATTCTATAATACAAACTAACGTTTCAATGTATTACGAACGAACAAAAAAACATGCAGAATAAAAGGAAATAAAGTAAGGGACAAAAAAAGAACAAAAAAAAAAGAAAATATTGTACTCGTATATTAGGAAAATCCTTTCACTTTGACATTAATCCGAAATAGCCGCTGAGAGGCAGACTTCAACAACGAAAGATGAACAACAAGAATTGACAGCACATTAGTACAAAAGAATAGTCCATATAAACTTTGGTATACTTGAACAAAAAAATACAGAAAAAGCAAGACTATTTTGACTCTATTACATTTATATGTATGAGTTTTAGTTTAACCCTGAAAAGGCATTCAATAAATTATTGTCATCAAAATTGCATTATATTTAGAAAAAAATATTACTCCAATGCCTAACTTCATTTTAGACTACAAGTGTCAAAGTTTTAACATGATGTTTTTAGGCTGGTGCCTGATTTTAAAAATGTTGCAGGACGCCACCTCAGTTTGTCTATTTAAGCTACCGACTAACAAAAAAGAAAATAAGAATTACTAGTTTAATTTTCTTAAAACCAAAAAGGTTTGTAACTTTGATTTGTAACTTGAATAATAATTTATCTGGTGGGGAATAAAACCGTTTTTCATCAGCTGGTGAATAAAACGAAACATAATTATTTTTCAACAAAATTTTTTTTTTTCACAAATTTTTTTTTCATAAATTTTTTTCATAAATTTTTTTTTACAGATTTTTTTTTATAATTTTTTTTTTTAACATGATAATGTTTAAAGGCTGGTGTTTAATTTTAAAAAAGTTGCAGGACGCCACCTCAGTTTGACTATATAAGCTAACAATTAACGAAAAAGAAAACAAGAATTAGTATTTTCATTTTCTTAAAACCAAAAATTTTAATAACTTGGGTTTGTAACTTGGATAATAATTCACCTCGTGGTCAATAAACCCGTTTTTAACCAGCTGGTGAATAAAAAGTAACATAATTATTTTTCAACAAAAAAAAATATTTTTCATCAATTTTTTTTCCATAAAAATTTTTTTTTTTCATTAAACTTTTTTTTTCATAATTATTGTTTTTTTCATCAAACTTTTTTTTTCATCTTTTTTTTTTTATCAATTTTTTTTTTTCATCAAATATTTTTTTCAACAAATTTTTTTTATTCATTAATTTTTTTTTTCATCAATTTTTTTTTTTATCAAATTTTTTTTTTTGTTATCAAAATTTTTTTTTATCAAATTTTTTTTTCATAAATTTTTTTTTTTATCAATTTTTTTTTCATGAATTTTTTTTTTTCATCAATTGTCCATCAAATTTCTCATTTTTTTCATATTTTTCTTATCACCTTTTTTTATCAAATTTTTTATTAACAATTTTTTTCTCACCAAAAATTTTTTTTTTTTCATATCTTTTTTCATCAATTTTTTTTACATCAAAAAATTTTTCTTTTCATCACAAACATTCATCAAAAACTTTTTTCACCAAAAATTTTAGGTTCAATAAATTTTTTTTAACATAATTTTGTTTCTCGTGAAAAAAAAATATTTTTTTTTTTACCAAAACTACTTTTTCACCAAGTCTAAGCTTTTCGCATAAAAGTTTTCCATTTGTTTATCAAGTGTACATAAAACAAGTGAGAGTGTTATATTCCTTGGTGCCGAATCTTTTATACTCTTCAAAATGTAAAAACACCTTTTTTGCACTTATTTTTGAACTCTCTTACGAAATGTACAGCTCTTTTGGTTTTTTAATGGGGTCCTCGACTGATATTTTAATTCGTTTTGCATGGAATAGCAAAGTAATATAACACTATTTTTCTAAAAAAACTTTGCTTTGGCAAGTACACCCACATCTTCCGCAAAACATTATCATGATTTAATGTTTTGGGCAGGAGTACAAAATTCGCAGGCATTTTTCATCAATTTTTTTCATAAATTTTTTCTTATTGATTTTTTTCATAATTTTTTTTTTTATATATCAAATTTTTATTTTTTACATTTTTTTTCGAATTTTTATACCCACCACTCTAGTGATAGAGGGTATATTAAAGTTTGTCTTTCCGTTTGTAACACCTCGAAATATTGGTCTAGGGCCCAATAAACTATATATATTCGTGATCCTCGATCGATTTTAAGACGATCTAGAGATGTCCGTCCATCCGTCTGTCCGTCTGTCCGTCTGTGGAAAACACGCAAACTTTTGAAAGACTTTATGGAGGCTCCTGAAGTTCGGCATGTATGTTGGGCATTTACCTGATCAGGTTGGTATTGCAATCCAGCGAAATCGGTCAAGTGGTTTAAAAGTTATGAGCAAAATACTAAATTTCGTGAATTTACGAGATAAAAAACACCCTAACTTTCGAAAGGCAATCCTAAGGATAGTCAAGCTTGGCGTATATATATTGTCGTTCCCCTGGCTTGGTTCGTATTGAATTTCAGTCAAATCGGTTTAGTGGTTCAAAAGTTGTTAGCAAAACCGTGAATTTCAGATTAGTTTCACCTTAAATTCACGTGTTGAAAACCCGTTAAACATGTTTTTTTTTGGTAAATCTCAAAAATATTTTACAACGTATTTTTGTCTCCCAAAAATATTTTTTCCCAAAAAAATACACTCGAAAAAAATTTTACACTCAAAAAAATTTTACACTCAAAAAAAATTTAGTAAATTATTATTATTTTTTTTTTTTAAATTACTAAAAATTATTTTTTTCACACAAAATAAAATATTTCTAATCAAAAATGTAATTTTTATCACGTTAGAAAATTTACTATCACTTAAAAAGGGCATTGTGGAGGGTATTCATAAATTCGGCCAAGTCGAATTTAACTTTTCTACTTAAATTAATTATTTTTTTTTCTGCATCAATTTTTTCCATCCAATTTTTTTTTTTTTAATATTTTTTTTTTGTTTTCATCAATATATTTTTTTTTATAATTTTTTTTATTATTTTTTATTTCATCGTTTTTTCATTAAATATTTTTTTTTTTAACAAAATGTTTTTTTTTATAATTTTTTTCCATCACAATTTTTTAATAATTTTTTTTTTTTTGTTTACAAAAAAAACTGTTTCTTAAAAAAAAAATTTTGTCATAATTTTGCTTTTCATGAAAAAAGAAAAATCATTTGTTTACTAAAACTACTTCTTCATCAACTCAATACTTTTGATATAAAAATGTTCCATTTGTTTAACATATGTACAAAAAATAAGTGAGAACGTAAAATTCTTTGGATACGAATTTTTTATACTCTCCAATATGTAAAAAACACTTTTTTGCACTTAAGTAATGCTTTCCAATAGAGATGCGCGCGTGTTTTAGTTTTACTCACGTGACCGTGAGTGCACGTGATTATCAAAAAAATACTTTCGTGCGTGAGCCTGCGTGAGTAATTTTTGTTTCGTGAGTTTGCGTGATTGTTTTGTGCTGTTTGAAACAGAAAACGAGTAAAAAAATCGTCATTATATTGAATTTAGAGGGTATTAATACAAAATTGTGATTTAAATAAATGTTTATTGTTGTTTTAAGGAAATTAAATACTTTTTGTGCAAGAAATCGAAAAAAGTAAAAAAAAAATTTGAATTTTAATTTCGTGAGTCTTCGTGAGCGTGATTTTAGTTACTCACGTGAGCGTGCGTGAACATGAGCAGAACAAATAATTACGTGCGTGATCGTGCGTGAGCAATATTTTTATTTCGTGAGCGTGCGTGAGTTAAAATTCACGCAAGCGCCCATCTCTACTTTCCACACAGATGGACGCATGTAGAGTGTCTTAGAAATGGATCAATAATATATCGACCGATATTTCATTTCATTTTGCATGAAATTGCAAATGAATAAAACATTTTTTTTTCTAAAAAAAAAATTTGCTTTGGCAAGTATACCCAAATCTTCAGCAAAACATTATCATGATTTAATGTTTTGGACAAGAATACAAAATTTGCAGGAATTTTTCCATTTGTTTCTTCTTCTAAAGGAAATAATGTTTCTTTCGTTCATAGTTATTTTCACAAGAGTTGTGTCAAAATAGTTCAATTCAACTAGTCACTTAACTGAACGATTAACCTACACAAAATAAACCTTGTCAAATTACAAGAAAAAGTCTCGTAATACCATTTTACCAATATTTGACAATTTTCCTTGTTTTTTAACAAAAAAATTTTCGATAGAAATTTAAATTTTTTTTTGTAATTTAACAAATTTTTACAAATTTCCAAATTTTTTTACCTAAAGATTTAGTAAATTCACGAGAATTTCTTGTAAGTTTTATTTCCCCCAAAAAGTTGTTAATTTAAAGTTTTATTTGTGAAAAGCTTGTATAATTACAAAAAATAACTCGTACACAGAGAAAAATAAATTTCCAACTGAATTTTTCAGTTGTATCAACACAAAATTCGGTTGCTCCTACTACATTTCGATGTGGCAAACAAATTTTGTAGTTGTTTCAATTAAAAGACTGTTGTATTAACAATATTTAGTTGTAACTGTCGATATTCAGTTGTTACAACCTAAATACAAATGCATCAATCGAATTTTCGTTGCAACAACTGATTTTCAGTTGGAAATTAGCAAATTTGTTTTCTGTGTGTAGTTTTTACTTCGAATTATCGTAAAATAGGAAATAGAAAAAAATCTAGTAAAGTTACGAAACCTACTTGTAAGTTTTATTACAACAAAAAAATTGTAAAATTTTTAATTTTATTGTTAAAAAGCTGGTAAAATAACAAAATTATTGGTAAAAGTCCAGTATAACTACTAGGAATTCTCGTCAAATACTTTTCTTGTCGTTTTGCAAGGTTTTTTTTAGTGTATTATAGGATTTTCAGTGTGAAAACGTCTCTGACGAATGCTGTTAGTATTGCAGAAACTTGGGGTAAGACAAATTATATCAAATTGTGGCTCAGGATTAACTTCACTAACTGACATTTACCTTAAAATTTTAAAATTTACTTTCTCTTATTTTTCCGTCTCATTTTCCTATTAAAGGTTAAGGTTTTGTATTGAAGTTGCAAGTAAAAAAAAAAAAGAAAATATTATAGAAACGTTTTACAAAAAAATATGACATCAGTGATTTTAGTAGCAGCAGGAAAATATTTAGTAGAAAAATCAACTTACTTTAATCTATAAGTACATCTTTGTTGTTGCCATTTATTTTTTTCATTTCTTCTATAACTCACTCTTTCTCATCTATTTTATATTCTGGTCCATTTCTATTCTTTTACATACATATGCTTACTTAAATGTTAGTTATAGATAATATAAATCTATACAGATTTATACATATGCCGTTATAAACACAAGTTATTGCTAAATACAACTTACATATATACACACATAACATTGAATAGGAAAAGGAAATAAAATTGTATTTATGTATTTATATGTCAAAATGTAGTCTTTATAATATTCTATGTGGTAAAATGAAGTAGAGTAGAGTAGTTATATGTCATAATTTTTTTTTATAAAACTAATGAAAATTATTGCATAATGAAATATTTTTATATAAAGGATAAGGTAAATGAAATTGGTTTAGTTTAAATAAAAATAATTGCACTTATTGGCCCAGCGAAAAAGGGACATATTTTGGAATGAGAATGTAGAATACACAAATAGGTCACTAAATATTCTTAAAATTACATTTTTATTTTATTACACTGTGCTACAAGTTTGGGTTCGCAGACTGTATCTTGAATGGGACCAAAAAAAATTAAAGAAACGATAGAATAATATTGAAGACCAAAACCCTGAAAGGTTTTGAAAACCCACTGTAATTTATCCCAATTAGAAATTTTGTCTTTAAGACAATGTCAGTAATGATTCATCAGGTAGAAGTCAGCAAGTGAATACATTTTACTAAAGACAACTTAATGACATGTCATAATTATTGTCGGAGCTCCCCAAGCTTTATAAATGTACTGACTTGTCATATAAGTTGTCTTATCAATTTAGAAAAATCATGTCTTTAATGCTGACAATTATATAGTAAATCCGACCCATCACTAAAAATTTTTTTGCGATGTAAAATCGATGTAATTTTGTTTAAGCCTTTAAAACTCTTTTAATTTACTTTGTAATTGAAAAAATTAAATTGAATTGGTCTTAAAACAATAAAAACAAAATAAAAAAAAATCCGCGACCGGGGATTGAACCATGGCCAAAAATCTACAACACGTAAGCTGTCAAACCTGCTAGACAACTAGGCCAACCACAACTTTAAATTGTTTATAATAAAATATATTTTGAAATCATTATATTTTCAAATTTGTCAAAAACAAAATAAATTGAATATATCGTCACCTTAATTGTAAAGGGCTCCAGCAATATTTTTTTTTGTAAATGATTTTTTGTGTTTTGTATAAAAAATATTAAAAACAACAACGATACGCTTAAATAACTCTAACAAAATCTTGCTAAATATTACCACTTAATATTTAAAAAAATGTTATATTTGAGGAAGATAAATTTATATTGTAGCATTTTTCAATTCAGTCTACGAAATATATTTAACAGGACAATTCAAATAATAAATTAATTTAAATTTGTTTTTAAATAAACACATTTATTATCAAAGTTTGGCTAAAGGGGTAAGGTGCTAGACCAGTGAACAGAAGGTTCTGAGTTCGCGGACCAAGTGAGGCAGATAAAAATAGTAAGTTTTAAAAAATTAAATTTAAGAAATGGACAGATAAAAATAGTAAAGTAGTGTAAATTAAAAGACGGGATTAATAATTTTTGAATTTTTTAACGATCTTTGACGTACTATGTACATTAGACTGGGTCGACCATAAAGGAGAAAAAAAAAGTTCCCATTGTGCGGGCTTAATTTTAAAGCTTACCTCGAAAAAGTTCCATAGCCAAAATATTAGATTTTTAGGTCGCGATTTGGTACCGCCGAAATCGTTTTTTGTTCATAGCTATGTCAGTTGATGTCCGATCGTTTTAAAAAAAAAAAATTGTTAGAAAGTCCTAAGCGAGTACTAAAGTTGACTCATATCTGGTTTTAACCTCAGAGGTCATCTTCTTGTTATGATTGTTAGTTTCTCATCTTTCTACCCTTTTATTTTCTACCTTTTTATTTTTCCATTAAATTATAGCACTAAAAAATTCATGAAATTCTTCCCTTGGAAGTATCCAGTTAAATTTATTAACAAAAAAGTTACATTTGATTTAAGATTTTCATATACAATATAAAGAAAATTAGAAAAAACACTTGTTATTATGCCTTTAAACTATATTTAATTTTTTTAGTTTGTATTTAAATACATACGAACAAGTGTTTTAAATCTTTTTCTATGGAAATTTAAAATTGAATGTAACTTTTTTGTTAATTAATTTAAGAGGGTACTTCTAAGGGAAGAATTTCATGAATTTTTTAATGCTATAATTTAATGGAAAAATAAAAATCATTTAGGTGGGTAGAAAGCTGAGAAACTAACACTCATGACACGAAGATGAGCTCAGAGGTCAAAACCAGATATGGGTCAAATTTAGTACTCGCGGAGGACTTTCAAACAATTTTTTTTTTAAAACGATCGGACATCAAATGACAAAGTTATGAACAAATAACGATTTCGGCGGTACCAAATCGCGACCTAAAAATCTTATATTTTGGCTATGGAACTTTTTCGAGGTAAGCTCTAAAATTAAGCCCGCACAATGGGAACTTTTTTTTTCGACCCGGTCTAATGTACATGTCATAATGTAGTCAGCACTATTGACTACCTGCTTACTTGGCGGCGAGGAATTTTGACAAAATACTTGAAAAAGTCAGGAGGTGTCATGAGGTTTTTTGTTTGGCAGAGATTTTTCAGTCAGCAGGTACACTGACATTGTCATAAGGAAGTCTTTGAGATGTCTTAACGACATTTCTAATTGGGTTGTGCAACAAAGTTTGGTTCACAGAGTGTATCTTGAATGGGGCAAACAAAATTAAAGTATACCAATAGAAGACCAAAACCCCAAAAGCGTTTTGAAACCTTAGCTCGAGTTGTTTTTTATGGCTCACTTAATTTTTAAATTTTTTTTCAAAGGCATTGGAAATAAGTCAAAAAAAAGTATTAAATCTGATTCTGAAGCAAATAAAGTTTAAAGATAAAGTCAAGTCAAATTTGTTGAACAATGTGGTTCGAATATTCCACTTGTAGTTCGAAGAATCCATTTGGAATTCGATGAATCTATTTTTAATTCGAAGATTCTACTTGTATTTCGAAAAAAATCTCAAATAATTACACTGTGCTAGTCGCAAAAGTTAACAAAATATTTTTTTAATTATTTTTATAAAAAAAACTTTATTTTTTATAACGTCCACTTATGTTAGTGATAGAGGGTATATAAAAGTTTGTCATTCCGTTTGTAACTCATCGAAATATCGGTCTAAGACCCAATAAAGTATATATATTATTGATCAGTGATCGATTCTAAGAGATTCAAGCGATGTCCGTCTGTCTGTCCGTCTGTCTGTCCGTCTGTCCGTGATCACGGCCAAAGTATTTAACAAATATAACTAACAAGGGAAGTCTCCCTGGTGTCACCCACCGATCTTCATGAAATTTGGATATGATGTGTAGAACGAAAATTAATTCGACAAGTATTTTTTTTAAGCGGCCCAAATTCATTTTTAGGGGTGGTCGATTTGTATGGGGGGAAGTTGACCATTTTGAGTTTTTTACGATTTATGCCTATTTACTCAAAATTAATATAGGCATATTTGGTATCAGATTAGGTATTTAAAATACCTATCTCGTGATGCTAACAACGTGCCAAAAAAGTAAATATTTTTCGACTTATTAACAAAAATGTCTTAAAATTTTGGTATTTTACTCAATATGACGAAAAGTTGTGCATGTTTGGACACGTTCTTTGCACATGAAGATAAGGAGTGAGATCATAAAAATGTTAACACACATAAAGTTAAATAAAAAATAGACTACTGAATTTTAAGACTTCAAACCAAATTTTTATTAAATAAAATTTAATACAAAATCATAACAAAAAAACCGCATGGAACTCTAACCACTACGAATAAAGTTATCCACTTTTTCCGGAAACCCTCCCATTAAGGCTTTTATGGTAGTTTCTGTCACCTTTTTAGAGCAGGTGGTCCATCTACGTTTGAAATCTTGCATGTCCTGGGAGACCTTTTTTGTGCCCTTTAATTCTTTTTTAACAAGAGCCCAATATCTCTCCACTGGCCTGAGCTCCGGGCAGTTTGGTGGATTTGCCTCTCTTGGTACAAAAACCACATTATTATCATTATACCACTCCAGCGCTTTCTTGCTGTAGTGACAAGATGCTAAATCGGGCCAAAAGTAAGTGGATACATTGTGCTGACTCAAGAACGGAAGAAGTCTCTTCTGCAAACACTCCTTGATATAAATTTCGCTGTTTATAGAGCCAGATGTCACAAATGACTGGCTTCTTTGGCCGCAGCTACATATGGCTTGCCATACTAGGAATTTTTTGGGGAATTTCGTTTGCTTTTTTGACCGAAATTTTTCCGCAACATTTCCTCGAACATCGGAAACATAAAATTCTTGACCAGGGAGCTGCGCAAAATCAGCCAGGACATAAGTTTCGTCGTCCATTACACAACAGTTGTATTTTTTTATAAAATTTGATTTCAATTTTCTAGCTCTGGTTTTGGCCTCCAAATTTTTAAAAGCGTTTCTATCGGGAACTTTTTGAACTTTGTAGGACTTTAGTCCCGCCTTACGTTTCACTTTACGTACAAAAAAGTCTGAGCATTGGGCTAACCGAGCTGTTTTTCTGCCAGATGTGTTAGGAGCTCTCTTAAGGATGCTTTTAACTTTATATGCCTTACCAATGTTACGATAACCAGTCGTTGTTCCTGTTCCCGGCTTCCTTTCAATTGTTAGGTGTTCCAGATACCTTTTTACCACTTTTGAAACTGTTTGGCGGCATACATAAGTTTCTTTGGCAATTTTTTTGTATGTCCATGTTTGGTTTTGTTGAAAATATTTAATTATTTTTGAACGCACTTTTCTTTCATCGTCCATTGTGTAAAAAATTGCAAATTAAAACTCATGATGTAAATTAATTTATTAACTGACATATTTTTAAAATGTAAACTGCCGAAAAAAAAAAAATTTGGAAGCTTTACACCAAAGTTGTAGGCAAAAATGTGTGTTAACATTTTTATGATCTCACTCCTTAGATTTTTCAAAAACCTTTTATTTGGTATGCAACATGACTTGGTTCCTTTGTATAATATAGGAGATAAACCCCAAAAACTGAAAAATTACCCTTTGTTCCCCCCTCATTTTCACACCCTAAATATGAATTTGGGCCGCTACAAAAAAAAAATTCGTGTCCCTTTATTTTTCCTGTTCTACAAAATAAAACCAATTCCATAAAGATCGGCGGGTGACACCAGGGTGACTTCCCTTGTAAGTCGTAGCATATTTACTTGTTGTTGTCCTAAGTGGTTTTGTATTGCATTTGAGCAAAATCGGTTCAGCGGTTCAGAAGTTATAAGCGAAAATGTAAGAACACCTTGAAAATTTTAGTACATTCTACATAACCTTAAAATACAAAATGCTTTAAATTGGCTGCTGGTTGGCATATGTGAACAGAATTGGACCCAGAGTGGTATTTTTACAAGTACAAACCTATTTGCCACAAAAAAAAATCGCGGAATTTTTTTTTCGCCAAAAAATTTGTTCCGCTATTTTTTTTTAAATAATTTTTTTCACAAAAAATCTTTTTTTAGATTGTGGAGGGTATCAATACATTCGGCAAGGCCGAATTTAACTTTTTATACCCTCCACTCTAGTGATAGAGGGTATATATAAGATTGTCATTCCGTGTGTAACACCTCGAAATATTGGTCTAAGACCCCATAAAGCATATATATTCATGGTCCTCGTTCGATTCTAAGACGATCTAGAAATGTCCGTCCGTCTGTCCGTCTGGCTGTCTGTCTGTTGAAAACACGCTAACTTTTGAAAGACTTTACGTAGGCTCCTGAAGTTTGGCATATACATTGGGCATTTACCTGGTCAGGCTGGTATTGCAATCTAGCGAAATCGGTTTATTGGTTCAAAAGTTATGAGCAAAAAAGTGAATTTCGGCATGGGTTTTTCGCGAATTTACGAATTAAAAAACACAACAACTTTCTAAAGGCGATTTTGAGGATGCTGAAGCTTGGCACATATATTTGTTGTTCCCCTGAGCTGGTTCATATTGAATTTCAGCCAAATCAGTCCATTGGCATATGTATTTGTCGTTTCCCTGGTCTGAACTTCAGATAAATATTCGCAAAACCGTGAATTTCAAATCAGTTTCACCTTAAATTCAAGTGTTGAAAACCCGTTAAACATGTTTTAAAAACACTGGTAAGTCACAAAAATATTTTACAACGTATTTTTGTCACTCAAAAATATTTTTACACTAAAAAAAATAGACTCGAAAAAAATTTTACACTCAAAAACAATTTTACACTCAAAAAAAAAAATTAGTAAATATTAAATTAAGTATTTTTTTTTTTTTCAAAAATTTGTAAAAAAAGGTTTTTTACACAAAATAAAATATTTTGAATCAAAAATTTTATTTTTGTCACGTTAGAAAATTTACTATAACTTAAAAAGGGCATTGTGGAGGGTATCGATAGATTCGGCCAAGTCGAATTTAACTTTTCAACTTGTTTTTTTTTTTTTTGTAAGTCTTTAATTTTGAGGCTCAAAGTGGAGACAGAAGATAAACTTCGATCGGAGTGATATTTTCCACACTTTCGGAGGTATTAGAATTTGATCAGAGAGAAAAGCCCCAAAAACGAGCCACCCTAGTGTACAAAAACTAGCTATAACAGATGGGTGTCGTAAATTCAAATCAAACTAAAAATAATTGTATTGAAAAAATTTTTCCACTAAATCACGAAATATTTCGCGAGCAAAAAATATTTTGCTCGAAAAAATTCACAGTATTCTGGTTTGTTTTGTTAATTTAAAAGAGTTGAAGGGTTTTAAATTTAAAAATGATCGCAAAAGTTTAAAAATATCGTTTTTATTGTCCTTGAGAATCACAATTTTAAATCGCGAATGCGAATTGTAATTTTCGAATTGTAATTGCAATTTTTGAATCACAAATAAAATATTCGAAATACAATATGAATTTTCGAATACTTTTTGACAAATAATGCCATTGGCTCTCAAAAAACCTTTCGACTTGTATAAAATGTTCACATAGTATATTTTTAAAAAAATGTGAACTCTTACTTTTTTCTTCCCGTTCCCATTAAGTTTCATTAAAATCGGTGGGTGCCAAATGGAAGACCTCCCTCGTAAGAAATAATTAAAATCTTTGCTTGGATCTTTTTGTTTACAAAACATATTAACAAATTCATAACATTTTAAATCATCACAGAGAAACCATAGTTAATAATGATGTGATGATTACTATTATCATCACCACATAAAGACAAAAACAAATAATAATAATCTTTCACCGTCAGACTCACCACACTCTTTTGTTTGGTCCTAACTTACGATGTCCTACGTACAAAGGACACATTTACAAATACACATCATTAACAACTCAAACTAACTTAAAAGCAAACAACAAGAAAACAAAACAGTGTTTGTAACAGCAGTTGAGACCCGTCAAATCTTAGCACTATTATGCATGTTCACAGATATAACAAACAAACTGAAATACATATATGAACAGTATCTAGTCACTGTATTAAGAAAGGTTGGAGGTTAGAGCAAATAATTCATAAAAAATTCATTATGTGCAATGTTGCCACTAAAAAAAATTTAAAATGGATGCAGTCAAAATTTTATATATGAAACCTGAAATTACA
The DNA here is from genome assembly GCA_963921195.1 of Pegoplata infirma. Lineage (NCBI taxonomy): Eukaryota > Metazoa > Arthropoda > Insecta > Diptera > Anthomyiidae > Pegoplata > Pegoplata infirma. The sequence continues at coordinate 49,763,610 of OY992539.1, read as the reverse complement.
CATGTAATTTCTTTATCTAATAATAATGCAAAAGTTTTCTTCCGAGTTAGTGTTAATTAAATTATCAGATAATAAATTTGAAACGAAAAATGCCTTTATTCATTTAAACATTTCGTAGCGGTAATGTAAGGACAAAGAAAAAGTATGAAAATAGTACTTTTTAATGAAAAAGTACCAATATTTTAACAGGGAGCCAAATAGAACATTTGACTAAAAAGTACCAAAATATTTTTTTAATTAATAAAACCTTGACATATTTTTATAACACACTTTTGTTCAGAATAAAACTACTATGTAAGTATTAAAAATATTTTTTTTGTTACAAAAAGTACCAAAAATATTGTATTAAAAGTAATAAAATAGTACTTTTTATAAAAAGTATATAAACAGTTCTTTTTATAAAAAGTACCAAACAGTACTTTTTATAAAAAGTACCAAAACAATAATTTTTATAAAAAGTACCAAAGCAGTACTTTTTATAAAAAATTAGAAAACAGTACTTAAAAAAATGTCATTTATATGTTTTAATAAAATAAGCAAGTAATTTTTTAATAAAAAAAATTTTCTATACAAAACACCAAAATATACATTTTTTATAAAAAAGTACCAAAATAGCTTTTTTTTAATAAAAGTATTAAAATAGTACTTTTTATAAAAAGAACTAAAACAGTACTCTTTATAAAAAATTCGAAAACAATACGGTTTTAAAAAAAGTACCCATATATGTTTTTAATAAATAACCAAGTAATTTTTTTATACTTACAAAGTACCATAACAGATATTTGTTCTACAAAGCATCAAAAAATCTATTTTAATAAAAGCATTAAAACATTAAAAAAACGAAGTAATATTTTAATACAACAATAGGTTTTTTTATTAATAGTACCTAAGAAGTCCTTTTTATAAAAAGTACCAAAGCAGTACTTTTTAAAAAAAGCACTAAAACGGTATTTTTATAAAAAAATCAACAGCATCACTTTAAAAAAAAAATGCCAACATATTTTTTAATAAAATAAGTAATTTTTGAATAAAAAAACTTTATACAAAGTACTAAAGCAGCTATTTATTACAAGTACATACCAAAATAGTACTTTTTATAAAAAGTACCAAAACAGTACTTTTTTATAAAAAAATAAAAAAATCCTTTTTTAAGAAAAGTATTAACATATTTTCTAATTAAATAACTAACACCCAGTTTTTGAAACACGAACGTTATTCGTCTGCTACGAATTTGCACGTATGTATTTTGTTTTTGTTACAATAACAAAATAGTACATGTGAATTCATCGCAGACAAATTACGTTCGTGTTACAGAAACTGTTTGTAAGTAGTTTAAAACAAGTAGAAAAATTAAATTCGACTAGGTCGAATCTATGAATACCCTCCACAATGTTATCTGTTAGTAATTTTCTAAAAAAAATTTCAAAAAATTGCATTACAAATTTTTTATTAGAAATATTATATTATTTTGAGTCAAACTTTCTTTTAATCAATCAAATTTTTTTGAGTGTAAAATTTTTTTGACTGTCAACATTTTTTTGAGTCTGCCATTTCATTAAAAAAAAAAAAATAAATAATAATGTGTACTTTTTTTTTTTGAGTGTAACATTTTTTTTTTGAGTGTAAATATTTTTTTAGTGTACAATTTCTTTGAGTAACAAATTACTTTGTAAAATATTTTTGTTGTTTTATACCTATATGTAATACAAAAAAAAACTATTTTCCTCTTTTTATATTACCATCCTCTTCTTTAAAAACCAAAAACGAATTAACATTCAATCATACATATACTTACTTTATTTGATTTTTTCCCGTTACATACAGTTACACTAACAATAACAAAACAATAACAAATATTTACTTGTCTAACAACTAAACTGCACCCCACGACAAGAAAACAAACAACAACAAGTTTTACAAAACTTGTATTTCACCATGCTTTTAAAACTTGTTTAACGAGTTTTCAACAGTTTAAGGTGAAACAAATCTGAAATTCAGTGCTTTGCTTATAACTTTTGAACCACTGAACCGATTTTGCTGAAATTCAAAACCAAATAGCCTTGGGGAACGACAAATATATATGCTAAGCTTCAGCCCCCTCAAAATTGTCTTTCGAAAGTTATAGTGGTTTTAATCTTGTAAATTCGAAAAATACCCTTGCCGAAATTTACTCTTTTGCTCATAACTTTTGAACCACTGGACCGATTTCGCTGGATTGCAATACCAACCTGACCCGGTAAATGGAGAACATATATGTCAAACTTCAGGAGCCTCCGTAAAGCCTTTCAAAAGTTAGCGTGTTTTCAACGGACAGACAGACAGACGGACGGACGGACGGACGGACGGACGGACGGACGGACATCGCTAGATCGACTTAAAATCGATCAAGGATCATGAATATATATACTTTATGGTGTCCTAGACCAATATTTCGATCACTAGAGTGGAGGGTATAAAAATAATAAACTTTTTTTATAAAAAGTTCCCAAAAATTTCTTTCTATTAAAATTAAAAAAAAATATATAAAAAGTATCAAAACCGATATTTTTATACAAAGTTCCAAAATATCTATTTGATTAAAAGCACCACAATAGTAGTTTTTATAAAAATTACCAAAATAGTAATTTTTATCAAAAATTCAAAACCAGTTCTTTAAAAAAATAGCTATTTTATTAAAAGTACCAAAATAGTACTTTTTATAAAAATTACCAAAGCACTATATTTTATATAAAGTACGAAAACAGATCTTTTTATATAAAGTACGAAAACAGAACTTTTTATATAATGTTCGAGAACAGAACTATACCTACATTTTCATAAAATGACAATTTTGGCACCAAAAGTATAATTTTGGTACTTTTCACAAAAAAAATGTTGGTACTTTTCATAAAAACATTTTTTTTTATAAAAATTTCCCAAAAATTACTTTCTATTAAAAGTAAAAAAACAAAAATTATAAAATGTACCAAAACAGATATTTTTATACAAAGTACCAAAATAGGTATTTTTTAAAAACACCACAATAGTACTTTTTATAATTAGTACCAAAATAGTACTTTTTTTAAAAAATTCAAAACCAGTGTTTTAAAAAAAATATCAAATATTTTTTAATAAAATAACCAAGTCAGTAAAAAAAATTATAAAAATTCAAAAAATTTCTATTAAGAGGACCAAAAAAATTATAAAAGTACCAAATCAGATATTTTTTATACAGAGTACCAAAAAAATATTGTATTAAAAGTACCAAAAAAATACTTTTCATACAAATTTCCAAAGCACTACTTTTTATACAAAATACGACAACAGAACTTTTTCCAAACGAGTACGATAACAGTAATTTTTTAAAAAAGTACCTACATTTTCATAAAAAGTACTATTTTGGCACCAAAAGTATAATTTTGGTACTTTTCATAAAAAATTTATTGTATCAAAAGTTCCCAAAAATTACTTTCCATTAAATGTACAAAAAAAAAATTATAAAAAGTACCAAAACAGATTTTTTTATACAAAGTACTAAAAAAGTACCAAAACAGTATTTTCATAAAAATTTGAAACCAGTACTTTAAAAAAAAAAGTACCAAATATTTTTTAATAATAAAGCCAAGTTATTAAAAACAAGTAAGAGTGTTAAATTCGGCTGTGCCGAATCTGTTATACCCTCCAACGTTCAAAAAAAAAAAATTAAAAAAAAAAAAAATTGCAGAGGCGTTTTTTTTCTGGTGGGGGGCTTGTCGGGGGTCCTTGGGGACACCTTATCTCTGGTCAAAAATGTTAAAAAATTTTATTTATATGTTTAAAATTATATATATGTTTAAAAATTATATTACTATATAAATTATTTGCTAATATCCACGCCCACAAAAGGGGGCGGACCGAAAAAAAATCATTTTCAAATCCCCTGCGCCCAAGTCCAAGACTTTGAACTTTTACAAGCATAAAAATGTTTCATTTGTTTAACAAAAATACAAAAAAACCTATAAAAAGTTACAATTTTTCATTGGTTGGTTTACTTCTTCAAGGGGGAACTTTTCCCCCTGGTCCGATTTAGCCCATCTCCGAACTTAACCAGCCTATAAACATAAGACATATATGTGCCAAATATCAGGAGTCTAGTACTTTTATTTTGGACTGTATCATGTCTTCCACAGACGGACGGACAGACGGACAGTCGGACGGACGGACATCGCTAGAATGTCTTAGAATCGATCACTGATCAATAATATATCGCTCCTTTACTTGTATAGTGTCATAACTCAAAATATTTCATTTTGCAGAAAACACGTTTAAAGTTTACTATTGAAACTGGTTTTTAATTGAAAAAGGCCGGTACATAGAAAATGTAATAATGGCGTGTACTCTTCTCAAACGATAAGTTCAAAAGATATTAATATGAATTTTTGATACAATATAAAGCATGATATAACGAATAATTCTGCATCATTAACTCAAAAAACGCATTTTTTGAGTTATGACACTATACAAGTAAAGGAGCGATATGTACCCCATACTGTAGTTGGAGGGTATAAAAATTATAAAAATTTCAAAAAATTTCTATTAAGAGGACCAAAAAAATTATAAAAGTACCAAAACAGATATTTTTTATACAGAGTACCAAAAAAGCTATTGTATTAAAAGTACCAAAATAGTAATTTTTATAAAAATTACCAAAGCACTAATTTTTATATAAAGTACGAAAACAGAACTTTTTCAAAAAGAGTACGATAACAGCACTTTTTTAAAACAGTACCAAAGTAATACTTTTTTAAAATAGTACCTACATTGTTATAAAATGACAATTTTGGCATCAAAAGTATAAGTTTGGTACTTTTCATAAAAAAAATTTGGTACTTTTCATAAAAACTTTTTTTATAAAAAGTTCCCAAAAACTACTTTCTATTATAAGTAAAAAAACAAATTATAAAAAGTGCCACAACAGATATTTTTATACAAAGTACTAAAAAAGTACCAAAACGGTATTGTTATAAAAATTTTAAACCAGTACTTTTTAAAAAAAAGTACCAAATATTTTTTAATAATATAGCCAAGTTATTAAAAAAAATATATAAAAAGTTCCAGAAATTTACTTTCTATTAAAAGTGCAAAAAAAAAAATTATAAAATATTGTTTTGTTTTGTATTTTTTATACAAATTACCAAAACAGAAATTTTTTATACAAAGTACCAAAATAGCTTTTTTTATTAAAATTACCAAAAAAGAGTACGATAACAGTACTTTTATAAACAGTAAACAAGTACCAAAGTATTACTTTTTTAAAATGGTACCTACATTTTCCAAAAAAAGTACTATTTTGGCACCAAAAGTATAATTTTGGTACTTTCATAAAAAAAAAATTATGGTAATTTTCATAAAAACTTTATAGTATAAAAAGTTCCCAAAAATTACTTTCTATTAAAAGTACAAAAAAAAATTATAAAAAGTACCAAAGCAGATATTTTTATACAAAGTACCAAAATAGATATTTTTTAAAAGTACCACAATAGTACTTTTTGTAAAAAGTACCAAAACAGTACTTTTTTTAAAAATTTGAAACCAGTACTTTTTTAAAAAAAGTACCAAATATTTTTTAATAAAATAGCCAAATTAATAAAAAAAATATATAAAAAAAGTTCCAAAAATTTACTTTCCATTAAAAGTACAAAAAAAAAAAAAAAAGGTACCAAAACAGATATTTTTATACAATGAACCAAAACAGAAATTTTTTAATACAAAGTACCAAGATAGTTTTTTTATTAAAAGTACCAAAAAATAGAATCGTAACAGTACTTTTTCAAAACAGTACCAAAGTAATATATATTTATATATTCCTTGAATTCCTAGGTGGAACACAACAAGAACTATTTTGGCACCAAAATAGTACTTTTTATGAACATGTAGGTACTATTTTAGAACTTTTTTAAAAAGGTATAACTTTGGTAATTTTCATAAAAACTACTTTTTTTTAAAAAAAATTCACTTAAAAATGGATTGTTTTTAGAGGTTGCTCAAGTTCTTCAACTATGAACCTTTTTCCCACTGGTCCGAAAAAATTGTTTAATTCAAAAAAAAAAAAATATGTAATTTGAGGCATACAACCAAAATATTTTAAAAATATTTTTAATTCGTTAAAGGGTCAGTCTTAGTGAAATCAATCAAAAATATCTAAAAATTTTCGTGACCCCCTCCGATTTTGATGAAATTTGGTTTAGTTGTAACCCTAAGTGATAAACTGACGCACACTTATTTTCAGCCCTCTAAGTAAACAGTGGGCGAAAATACGGAGGGTCGAAATTTCCCCCAAAATCTCCCAGTCGCGACAATTGGTGCCCCCCTTATTTGAAGGTCGTGGAAAAGGGTGGAGGAAATGGGGGAAAGTATCCCCCGATAATTTTTTCACTTGGTATTCTCAAAGTACAAGTCCTAATGAACATAGTCTACAATTTTTATGTTGGGACAACAATGGAATCGACCAAAATCAAAATTTTTCAAAATTTTCCCCCAAAATCAACAAATCGCGACATTCTTCCTCCTCCCATTGGAGGAACAAGGTAAAAAATATTGGGGGATACTATCCCCCGATTTCCCCCACCCCTTGCCACAATCTTTTAATACAAGAGGCACCCCTAATTTTTTTTTTTTTTTTGTGATAGTAATATTGTAGGGCATATTAAGCTTTAAAACAAGTCAAAAATGAACTCTGTAGCTACAATACAGTTCACGATATTAATATTGAAATGCGCAAGAGTGTCGCGATTTGGAGATTTTGGGGGAAATTGTGAAAAATTTTGATTTTGGTCGATCTGATTGTTGTCCCAACATAAAAATTTTAGGATATGTTCATTAGGACATGCACTTGAGAATACCAAGTAAAAAAAAAAGCGGGGGATACTTTCCCCCCATTTCCTCCACCCTTTGCCACGAGCTTTAAATAAGGGGGGGGGACCCTTCCTTTTTTTCTAAAATTTTTTGGTTATGGTAGGTCTTGTAGAGCATAGAGCTTCAAAACAAAACAAAAATGGTCTCTCTAGCTCATGCGCGGGTACAAGGGGGGGGAAAAAGGGGAAATTTCCCCCCCCAGACCAAATTTCGAAAAGAAAAAAAAAGGAAAAAAAAAGAAAAAAAAAGAAAAAAGAAAGAAAAAAGAAAAAAGAAAGAAAAGGAAAGAAAAAGAAGAAAAAAAGAAAGAAGGAAATTTTCTAAAAAAAATTTCGAAGTCCAAAAATTTTTCATAGAAAAAAATCTGTAAATTTTAAAAGTGAAAATTTTTAAGGGAAAAGTGAATCAATCTGAAAATTTTCTGTGAAAAATATCTGTCAATCTTATTATGAATTTTAAGGAAAAATGTCTCAGAATCTGAGTCTTTTTTAAGAAGAAAAATGTCTCAAAGTCTGAGACTTTTTACTGTTGAAAAATAGTCTCAGAAGTTGAAACTAACTGAATTGGTAGAAGAAGAATTGGTAGAAGAATCAGAGGCTTTTTCAACGGGAAAAAGGTCTTAGAATCTAAGACTTTTTTTTATAGGAATAAGGTCTCAAAATCTCAGAAAAATGTCTCAGAATCTTAGTCTGTAGAAAACAGGTCTCAGAATCTATGACCTTTCTATAGGCAAAAGGTCTTAAAAACTGAGACGTTTTGTATAGGAGAAACATTTCCGAATCTAGGACTTTTTCTATAGGAAAAGTGTCTTAGAATCGGAAAAGATTTCAGAATCAGAAAAAGGTCTCAGAATCTGTCACTTCTTCTTTAGAGAAAAAGTGCCAGAAAGCTCTCAGAATCTGAGACTTTTTCTTTAGGAAAAATGTGTGAGAATCTGAGCCTTATTCTTTAGGAATAAGGAATTTAAAACTTTTTCTTTAGGAAAAAGGTCTTAGAATCTGAGACTTTTTCTATTGGAAAAAGGTCAAAGAATCTAAGACTTTTCCTATAGAAAAAAGGTCTCAGAATCTAACAGTTTTTCAGTACGAAACAAATCTAATAATCAGAGACCTCTCTATTGGAAAAATGTCTCAGTAATGCTTTATAATATGAGGCTTTTTCTATAGTAAAATGTCTCAGAATCTGAGACTTTTTCTGTGGAAAAAAAATTCTTAGAATCTGAAAATTTTTTATACGAAAAAAAGTTTCAGATTCTGAGACATTTTTCGTTAAGAAGAAGTCTTATATTCTGAGACATGTTCCCTATAAAAAAAAAATTTCACGAAAAATGTCTCAAAATCTGATATTTTCTATGTAGGAAGAATTTCTTCTATTAAATTCTCAGATTTAGACTCTTCTTATGTATACGAAAAATATACAATTTTCTTTTAAATTTCTTTTAAAAATCCGAAAATTTTTCTATACGAAAATAGTCTCAGATTCTGAGACATTTAGTCTTATATTCCGAGACATTTTCCCTATAAAAAATAATTTTTTCACGAAAAATGTCTCAACATCTGATGTGTAGGGAGAATTTCTTCTATTAAAAAATTCTTTTCTTATGTAAAATAAATATAAAAAAATATAAAATTTTCTTTTAAAACAAATTAAAAAAAATTGATCTAAACGAAATATGATCATGAAAAACAAACCTTATCGGCAAAAACTTATTAATTTGATGTTTTTATAGCTTTCCCATCACTTTTTTTTGTAAAAAAAACGTATCCCTTCTTTTTGCTCGTCAACAAAGGAGAATTTATGATTTTTTTATCGAAGTAAAAAAAAAATTCCCCCCCCAGACCCAAAAGCTGTACCCGCCACTGCTCTAGCTATAATAGAACCAACGATATTAAGTTTTTACGGTGTAAAGTGTCGCGACTGGGAGATTTTGGGGGAAATTTTGAACCTTCGTATTTTCGGCCCCTGTTGACTTATAGGGCTGAAAATTTGCATGTGTTAGTATTTTACGTAGTGTAAGAACTAAACCAAATTTCATCAATATGGGAGGGGGCAAAAATATTCATGATTGATTTCAATAATAATGACCCTAAAACCATTTTGGAAAAAAAATTTTAAATCTAAAATTTGACTTCAGTTATACACGGCTTTAAGTTAACTAATTCTCATATTTTTTTTTTTTTTCATTAGAAAAATAAATTATATTTCACGATTTGGTGATCCCATACTGTGAATTAACAAGTATTTTCTCATCTGCAGGACTTTAGACCGACCACATCTCTATTTACTGTTTTTGTGTCAAAAACAACATCAGTTTTAGCAATGGTTATATTCAGGGCAGTGCACTATGGGCGGGATATTAAACCACAGCTGGATAAAAACTTATTCAAACACAGAAAAAAAAATTTGCCGATAAAAAAAGTTTATAGTATTTATAAACAAATACATAAAAAATTATGAACTTTTTCATTAAATTTTTTTAAACTTTATAAAAAAATAAAATATTTCATAAACTCCACATATTATGATTTTGATTATAAATACTATGAAAAGTTTAAAATATTATGAAAAAGTTAATACATTTTTATGAATTTGTTCATAAATATTATGAAAAACGTTTATTGGCATTTTTTTGTGAAGTAAATAAATGATTCTCCAAGGAAAATCAGGACCCAAAAACAGTATGGTGGTATACTCACTATGTCATTTCGTATAAATCTCATCGAAATTATGTTTAGGATAGTAAAGTACATAAAGTAAATTCATGTGTAAATATATTTGCCACTAATAACTTATTTAAAAGGATGGAAAATTTCGCAAATGGGAAATTGAGTTCTCCCTTAAATAACTGAACCAACCTCTAAATCAGTTTCTTAGAGTTTTTTTTTTTTTACTTTTCATAAACAAATAAAATAATTTCTAACCCATAGTTCCACTATAATATATAAAAGTAAATAGAAGGTTTTGTAATAAATAGCAACGTGCCTGGAGCATAAAAAACACCATAGTTTTTCACAATCTAGTTGTTTAAACGAAAAATATTTGCTAGAAATGTACAAAAATTATGATAAAAACAAATGAAAACAATTGCAAAAAAATACAAAAAAAAAAAAGAATATCCTTAAGGATAAATAATTCTATATAAAAAACGAAATCTTGTGTTGCTGCAGCAACTGTTACTAACATTACGGAATACACACATTAACGCGCATAAATAAATTTACTTATTTGTCTACTGGCTTCACACCGGATAATTATCGTTGTTATAATTACGGAGATTTGTTGCCAACTACTTAATGTATTTTGGTTGTATTTATTGTTAAGGTATTGTAAAAACAAGGAAAAAAAGTTATATTTGAATTAACCGAAAGCAGAAATATCCTTCACAGTGCCCACAACATTTCGAATAGAATTTATTTTGAGTGTAAAATCATTTTTTAGGGGGAATTAAGGCCATACTAAAATAAAATTCTAATGTGATGGTTCAAAACTTGAACACGCGTATACTCTTTTTGGTCTTATCTACCAGAATCAATCTCCAGAACTTCGTAATTTTTTTCGTGTTGCACTGTGTAATTAAACAAAAATAAGTTAGACAAGAGTGTTAAATTTGGCAAAAGTTGTTCCTAAATTTTCCCTCAATCAGCTATTCCCTGGTCACAGTTCGGCAAGTATTCCGACACGAAATTCGAAAGTTAAGATTTGAAGGGACGCCCTAACGGACATGCCGCAAAAAATTCTTCGAATTTGAAATATGTTTAATTTTATCAAAAAATTTTGAGTTTTATTGTCCCAAAAAAAAATCTAATTAAATATGGTTACAGCTCTTTGTATTGGTGTTAAACAGAAAAAAGTCTAATTAGATTTTTGCCCTTAATGGGCACACTAAAGGGATAATGAATTTATAGGAGAATGTTAAAGTGGCGATTACTTTGTGAATAGGAATGGTAAAGTTGGGTTGTATGTACTGCATACTATGTAGTAATAGTGGTAGTAGTTTTATTAAGGATTAAAATGAAAATAAATGATAAGGAGAGAATAACTTTTTGAGTAGATAAAAACTCTTTTATTTTTTTGAATTTTTATAAACTCCAGCCAGAGAATGGGGATATATTCACTTTGTCATTCCGTGTGTAATGGATCAAAATATCGGTCTAGGACCCCATAAATTATTTCTTACGTATAATTTAAGGGTTCCCTTATTTTGGAAATGTTGGAAATGTTCAGACGGTACCCAACAATTTTTTCTATTTGACTTAAAAATAACTCATAAGTCATTTTACGCCCCTACAACCATGCCCTCTCTAAGCGACAGGGCCTTAAAAATATTTTTTTCATACTAAAATCTTTTTATTTTGATTTTTTATTTTTAATTATCATTTTATTTGATAAGCTATAAACGACATAAAATTTGATTTTGATACGAGAAAGAAGGCTTTATGCTCTGAAAAAAATTTTCGAAAAAAAAAAAATTTAGAGCGTTTTTTTTTTTGTGAATATATATCATTAAAAGTACCATAACTTAAATCGTTGCGTGTCAAAGCTAAAAAAAATTACCGTAGGGCCCAATGGCTCTAAATAATTTAATTTCTTCAAAATATTAATATTATTATAGTAATTTCATACGTTCTGAAATATAAATTACTAGCTTACAATCCCGGTACTTCGTTACCGCTTGTATTGAATATTACTCTATCGATTTCAATAAAATTCCCTCACGTATTCTTTGTTTTATTTACTTGTGGACGTTTAAGTCTTCCATAAAAAAATATTTCAATGAATAATTTAAACAATAAAATTTGAATAACTTTGCTGGTTATCATGTTCGTTCCGGCGGAAAAATATGTCAATTTTCGAGCCCTTATGTCGGGATTTTGGATTTTGAGTGAATAAATATTTCAGTGACAAAAGAAATTGGAATAAAAAATATATGGAGTAAAAAAAGCTAAACACAAAAAATTTGGGTTAAAAATATCATTCCATATTGTTCCCTGCTCTATTCCATATTGTTTCCCGTTCTACGTCATTTCATTTCCAATTCCATATCCATCTTCTAAGGTCATTATTATAGGAACAAAGAAAGTACCAAAAGTACACTTTATTACCCCCATTAGAAACGGAATTTAAAAAAAGTACCTCTTCCAGAATGTTTTTTCTTCACTAGGATCATTGTTTCAGCAAATATTAAAAGTACTTTTTATCCCCGTTAAGAAACGGAATTTCCAGAAAGAGCATTTCCCAATCTCTTTTTTCACCGAAGGATTTTACATACCAAATTTTAAGTTTCTGGGACCATTATATCAGGAAATAAATAACTTTTTATTCCTTTTAACATAGAAACTTTCAAGTTTCTATGTTTATTATATATGGTACTTTTTATAAAAGGTACTTTTTATAAAAGGTACTTTTTATAAAAGGTACTTTTTATAAAAGGTACTTTTTATAAAAGGTACTTTTTATAAAAGGTACTTTTTATAAAAGGTACTTTTTATAAAAGGTACTTTTTATAAAAGGTACTTTTTATAAAAGGTACTTTTTATAAAAGGTACTTTTTATAAAAGGTACTTTTTATAAAAGGTACTTTTTATAAAAGGTACTTTTTATAAAAGGTACTTTTTATAAAAGGTACTTTTTATAAAAGGTACTTTTTATAAAAGGTACTTTTTATAAAAGGTACTTTTTATAAAAAGTACTTTTTATAAAAGGTATTTTTGTAAAAGGTACTTTTTTTAAAAGGTACTTTTTATAAAAGGTACTTTTAATAAAAGATACTTTTAATAAAAGGTACTTTTTATAAAAGGTACTTTTTATAAAAGGTACTTTTTATAAAAGGTACTTTTTATAAAAGGTACTTTTTATAAAAGGTACTTTTTATAAAAGGTACTTTTTATAAAAGATACTTTTTATAAAAGTACTTTTTATAAATGGTACTTTTTATAAAAGGTATTTGTGATAAAAGGTACTTTTTATAAAAGGTACGTTTTATAAAAGGCACTTTTTATAAAAGGTACTATTTATAAAAGGTACTTTTTATAAAATGTACTTTTTATAAAAGGTACTTTTTATAAAAGGTACTTTTTATAAAAGGAACTTTTATAAAATGTACTTTTTATAAAAGGTACTTTTTATAAAAGGTACCTTTTATAAAAGGTACCTTTATAAAAGGTACTTTTTATAAAAAGAAGTTTTGATAAAAGGTACCATTATTTCAGTTAATAGAAAAAGTACCATAAATACACTTTTTTCCATTTTATCCCCATAGAGTCAATATTGGCAAAAATCCAGCCTTGGTGAACATTTTTTCCGGAGGTGAACCTACATTGAAAATTTTAAGTTTTTAGGACCATTATTTAAGAAAATATAAAAGGTATCAAAAGTACAGTTGTTTACCCTTTTTACCCCCTTAGAATCAGCATTGGCAGAAATCCAGCCTTTGTAGATCTATATTCCGGGAGCTGAACCTACATTCCAAATTTTAAGTGTCTATAACCACTATTTAAGAAAATATAAAAGGTACCAAAGGTACAGTTTTTTACCCTTTTTACCCCCTTAGAATCAACATTGGCAAAAAACCAGCATTAGTGGATCTGTATTCCGGGAGGTTAACATACAGTCCAAATTTCAAGTGTCTGTGACCATTATTTCAAGAGATATAAAGAGCACAAAAAGTACTGTTTTTTACCCTTTTTACCCCCTTAGAATCAACGTTGGCAAAAATCCAGCCTTAGTAAATCTATATTCCGGGAGTTTAACATACAGTCCAAATTTCAAGTCTCTGTGACCATTATTTCAGGAGATATAAAAAGTACCAAAAGAACAGTTTTTTACCCCTTTTACCCCCTTAGTATTAACATTGGAAAAAATCAGGCCTTACTGGTTCTATATTCCGGGAGGTTAACATACAGTCAAAATTTCAAGTCTCTGTGACCATTATTTCAGAGATATAAAAAGTACCAAAAGTACAGTTTTTACCCTTTTTAACCCCTTAGAATCAACATTGGAAAAAATCCAGTCTTAGTGGATCTATATTCCGGGAGGTGGACCTACAGTCCAAATTTCAAGTCTCTAGCTTTAGCTTTAGCGGTTTGGGCTTGGCGATGATGAATGAGTATGTCAGTCAGTCAGTCACGTTACTCTTTTGTATATATAGATAAAGAATTTCAAAGTCCAGCACTTGTACCCAGGAGACTAGAAAATTATTTTTTTTTTTGGCCCGCCCATTTTTGTGGGCGTGGATATAAAAAAAATCATGGAAAGAATGACAAAATGTTTTTACAAATTTGGCAAAAGCATACAAAAAATAAATTATAAAATATTTATAACAAAGGGGAAAGGTATGCCCTACTGAGCCCACCTCATCCCCCCCAAAAAAAAGACTGCCCTAGAATTTTTAGTTTGTTCTACTTTTTAACATGTTGTATGGTTTTAAAGATGCGGCAAATCCGAATTTAACACTCTCACTTGCTTTTTTAATATAATTTTTTTTTTCTTCAAAAATTTGTTTTAATTTTGTTTTTCCTCGAAAAACTGGGAGCCATGGCTTTTTTATTTTTAGTCCTAATTTAAAAATTTACCAGTCTGGTCTCTGTGTACAAAAGTGTTTCAAACATTGATGTAAGGGTCGCCTAGAGGTTCTCTGGGACCTCTTTAAAGCTTCTGATATCGGCTTTAAAAAAGTACTATTTGTCGATGGATAATTAAGTCAACAACGACTTTCATTACAACTTGTATTTAAATTTTCACTTCTGTTACACAAAATTACATCGTATCGTAAATTTTTATAGTAAAAAATTAAGCACACACACTCACATACAACGTATACACACACACACTCATACAAATAATTGAACAAAAACAACTTTAATGTAAATGTTGGTAAAAATATAAAAGCAAAAAATAAAAAAAAAATTAAATGTATAACAGGATACGGAAAAACAAACTAAAGTATTAAAATAAAAAAAATCCTTTGATGTATAGAAGAAAAAAAAAATAAATGTATAGAAAAAAATTGTTATTATAGCAGAAACAACAACTACAAGAACAAAACAAATAATATAAAAAAATAAAAGAAGCAGAAAAACGTAATGTAAACACTAGAGAAATAACAGCAACAATAACAAAAACAACAACAGCATCAAATACATACATACAAATGAATGAACACTAGGGTGGCAGGGAAATGTATAGAGAATTTTTTTTTTAAATTTAATATCATCCGGGCGGAATATTCCCAGTTGGAAAATGTGTCACTGAGGAAATTTTCACAGTGATTCCATGAGGAAATGTCTTCAGGTTCTGACAAATCATAGGTAATCCTTGATGACATGTCCTAATATTGTCAGCACTGAACGTTTGCTGTAAGAGTGTGCACAATTCCTCTAAAAAGAAATGTCTTCAGAATATCAGTATATTAAATTAGAAATTTAAATCTGGGCAACTCTTCAATTTCGAAGAAAAAGATGGCAATATTATTGTTTTATTTAAAATAAAATCAAAATCTAACAAGTAGAATGAAAGTAATAAATAGACAAACAATTTCCAAAATAAAGTTTGGTACAAGTAGTTAGGTGTGGGACTAATAAACTGGAGGTTCCAGGTTCAAATCCAGTTGGGACTATAAAAGGCGAAAAGTTTTTTCTAAATTGAGAAAGCTAGTTTGTAAAGGAAAATGGATAAAAGTAAAAACTGAAGGAAATACGAAAAATTTTTAAATTTTCGCATGACCTACGTCAGACATTTCCCCAAAGAAGTCTTAAGTGACATGTCCCCAGAAGGTCAGCCCTAACCACTGTTGACTTTGAGTGAGGACATTTTGAAAATTTGTATGAAAATGTCCTCAACCCATTACATAGAGATGTCTTGTGGATGTCAGCAGTGACTCTGACATGTCATCGCTCCGTAACTGAGGATGGCTCGAGGACGTTGCCAACTGGGTTGTCCCACATGGTCTAAAAACAAATCGATTTTTATTTTTGGATTTTAGTGAGTTTTATTAGCTTAAAACGTTCATTCTGGTCGGACAAGTTTTTCAGTTCCAAAGGAGACTGGGGGCTTACTCTAAAAAATTTTCATACATTTTTATACCCTGCACTTCATCGAAATATCGCCTATAACGTATATGAGGCATTCCACACCAAATGTCCAGCGAAAAAACATGTGTTCAGTAAACTTCTGAATAGGTTGTATGGAAAGCCCTATATGGAACTTAGAAAATCTGGTTTTTGGTTTTTCAATTTTTCAAAAACTGGGCGTAGGAGGTGTGGTCAAATATTGGAAAAAAGGACATATTTGTGGCGAGTTGCCTTGATTAAATATTAATCACATTAAAACGGAATGAACCGCAATCTCAAAAATTTACATTCTAATATAGTTTTGTATGGGCTATAGATTAATTTGTTTTTTTTTGGAAAATTTTCAGAACCTGTTTTGAAATTTTCCATTTTTTTTAAAAAGTCAATTTATCAAAAATCATTCCACAATTTTTTTAAACTTTTTTTTAAAGTTTAGTTGTTTGTCCATCCACACAATAAAAATTCAGAAACGTGTTTTTTTTTTTTTTTTTGAGAAAATCGCATTTGAATTTTAAAGGTCATAACAAGTTAGTAATTTGCTTGTATTTTCTTGTTTCAACAGAGCGTATGAGTAATATTTATGTAATTAATAATACTCATTAAATTAAAACAAAAAAATACAAGCAAATTACAAAATTGTTATGAAATTTAAAATTCAAACGCGATTTTCTCAAAAAAAAATAAAAAACGAAAAACGCGTGTCTGAATTTGTGTGGATGGACAAACACCTAAACTTAAAAAAAAATAAAAAAAAAAAAAAGTGCCCGGATTTTTGATAAATTGACTTTTTTAAAAAACTAATAATGGAGGGCATTTTTCGTATTTTTCGAGAAAAGCGCATTTGCCTATTGGATTTAATAAAAATTCTGTAATTCTTTTTTTGGGTCAACGTCGCGTAGTAACAAATATTTGCGAAACCAACGAACTATCGTTACTCATACGCGGTGTTGACCCAATAAAAACAAGCGAATTACAGAATTTTTTGTGCATTTTAGAGAATATTTTTGCGATATTTTTGGATGACGTTTTGAGATCTGACCACTTTTTTCGATTTACCTTTTAATACTGATTCACAAAATCCCTAGTTTTGTGCATTATTGAGTGTAATTTCTGTGATATTTTTGGATAATATTCTGGAATCTTACCACCCATTTTCGATTAACTTTACGATGCTGATACTGAATTTGGTTTTCAAATTATTCTATCACATCAGGTTTTCTAGAAAATTGAGGTTATAATAAATATAATAAATTGTTTGTAGCAACCAAAACATTTTGGCAACAACCATGTTATGATCCTAAATATTCAAAAAATTATAATTTATGACCATATATAACATGATTATTTTAATGATTGCTATAAACATATTATAATACAATTTTCAATCATAATATGACGCTCTTAAATTATTGTTGCGACAATCATATCTCTTATCTGAGTGTGGTTTAAGTTATTCGATTTGCCTGAAATTTGTTCTACATCAGTTTACGACCATGTGACACAAAACTCCGCCCGTAGAATGGTAAAAATCCAAAGTTGATTTCGCTGCCACCCTAATTAACACATACATTTAAATATAAGAGAACTTTATATTCGTACATACATAAACACATAAAAACATTACAAAATAACAACAGCAGCAGCAAAAATAATAAAAAAAGAATTTTATAAAAGTAAAGGGAACCTGTTGCAAAAATCTATATATATACACACATTTTTATGTGTATGTGTGTAAACATAAAAACATACACACATGCACAGTGATTTTACATATACAGTAGAGGAAATTTAGGAACTGTTTATAATCCAGCAAACATTATGACTACAAACGCAGATTAAATTAAAGGAGGGAACTATCAAGCGGAAGGACTTCTTTTTATAATTTTTAGCATTTTGTGGACGATTCCATTTGGTTGATCCAATTGGTCTATATTTGGACTAAAGACCCGAGCACTTGTGTAGCGTATTAAACGATCAACATGGACGTAAAATTTTCTTAATTTTTATATCCCACAGCCAGGGCCGCATTAAGGTATGGCGGGGCTCTGGGTACACAAGAATTTGGGGCCCACTGGAAAAAAGTCGCATGACAAAAAAAAACATTTTTTTGGTACAAATAAAATATTTTTTTGGTACAAATAAAACTCATGTTATTACCTGTTTTATGACAAAGAAACTAAAAAATAAAAACATTTTGAGAAGGGATATTCTAGCTCGAGGTCATTTTTCTTTACTCAAAAAAACCATGATATTTGTGTAGAACAATTTGGTTTTAATGAGACCTTTTCTATCTAAGAATCTGAGACTTTTCCTATACGAAAAATGTCTCAGAATCTGAAAATTTTTCGATATGAAAAATGTCTCAGAGTCTGAAATTTTTTCTATACTAAAAATGTCTCAGAATCTGTGACAATTTTTTACGAAAAATTTTTTAGAATCTGAATATAATTTTGTACGAAAAATGTTTTAGTATTTAGATTTTTTTTTATACGAAAAACTCCTCATATTTGAAACTTCCTCAAAACTTCCTCAGCATCTGAGACTTTATCCACACGAAAAATGTCTCAAAATCTAAAACTTTTACTATGCGAAAAATGTTTTAGAATCTAAGACTTTTTATATGCGAAAAACGTCTCAGAATCTGATACTTTTTCCAAACGAAAAATGTTTCAAATTCTGCTACTTTTTCTATACGAAAATTGCCTCAGAGAATCTGAGACTTTTTTTATACGAAAAATTCCTCAGAATCTGAGACTTTTCCTATACAAAACATGTCTCTGAATCTGAGACTTTTTTTTACGAAATAAATTTTAGAATCTAAGACTTTTTCTATCAGATCTTTTTCTTAAGATCTGATACTTTTTCATACGAAAAATATCTCGAAATCTGAGACTTTTCTATACGAAAAATGCCTCAGAATCTGAGACTTTTTCTATACGAAAACGTCTCAGAATCTGAGACATTTTCTATGCGAAAAATGTCTCAGAATTTGATACTTTTACTACATGAAAGTTGTCTCAGAATGTGATATGCTTTCTATACGAAAAATGTCTCAGAATCTGAGACTATGCATACGATAATAGTGCGTTTACATTGGATTTCTAATCTAGTAAATTGCGATTTTAATCTACTTTGCAATCTGTACCGTTTACATTGGCATTTTTTACATTTGAGAAGATTAAGATTGGCATTTATAAAAACAAGTTGGTAATAAATGTGTGTGACTGCGTCAGAAGACAGCGACGGTAATTAGTCGTCGTATGATTAACAAGAACAATGACGGCGTTTACAAATAACAATGACGGCGGCATAAACATAATTGGCGGCGTCATCAAAACGGCAGGCTTTGTGTCGGTGTTTTTCAGTGTTGGAAAATGGAAATAATAAGAAATACAGAGTTGTATCTAACTTTACAAGATTGCGTTTGCCGATTAGAGTCTAAACTACTAGATTGAAAAAAATAAATTTGTATGGGCAATCTAATAGATTGAAACTAGATTGGAGCCACAATCTACTTTAAGCTAGCTTAGAGGACCAGTGTAAATGCACTATAAGTCTCTCAAGATCTGAGACTTTTTATTTTGGCAAAACTTCTATCAACTTTAGACTTTTAAAATCTCAGAATCTGAAACTTGTTCTGTACGAACAAGACTTTTGATACGGGACAATTCGAAAAATCTGTTAGATTTTTCTGAAAGAAAATGTGAAATTTTCTTTAAAAACGAATTAAAAAAAAAAATGTTGCTCCATTTTCGTATAAGCGAATTAATTGTCATTTCGGGGCCCCTTATGTTAGGGGCCCAGGGCACGTGCCCAGTGTGCCCTAATTATTAAAACGGTACTGGAAAAGATACAATTTATCTGATGACCGATTCGTGTTAAGGAGGCCAAAACACTAGAGGAAATGTATTAAAAATTTTTTAACATGATAATGTTTTTAGGGTGGTGTATTATTTTTAAAATGATGCAGGACTCCACCTCAGTTTGATTGTATAAGCTAACGACTAAAAAAAAAGAAAATAAGAATTACTGTTTTCATTTTCTTAAACCAAAAAGTTTTGTAACTTCGATTTGTAACTTAGATAATAATTCACCTGATTTTGAATTAAATCGTTTTTTACCAGATGGTGAATAAAACGCAATATGAGTGTTTTTCATAAATTTTTTTTTATCAAAAAATTTTTTTCATTTTTTTTTTTTTTTCATATTTTTTTCATAAAATTTTTTTTTTATAAATTTTTTTTTTCATAATTTTTTTGTTTTTTTCATCAAATTTTAATTTTTTTCCATCAAATTGTTGTTGATAAAATTTTTTATTACGTCTTATTGTTTTTTCATCAATTTTTTTTTTCATAACTTTTTTTTGTCATCAAAAAAAAGATTTTTTTTTAAATTTTTTTTTACTTAAAATTTTTTTTCATCAAATTTTTTATTACATCAAATTTTTTTACCATTTTTTATCAAATTTTTTTTTTCGTAACTTTTTTCATAATTTTTTTTTTACATCAAAAATTTTCTTTTCTTAAAAAAATTTTTGTTTCAATAAATTTTTTTTTTATCAAATTTTTTTTTTTTTTGAAATTTAAAAAATAAAAAATTTTGTTTACATCAAAAAAATTTTTTTTTTAATAAAAAACTTTTTTTTTCATCAAAAACTTTTTTTATTGAATATTTTTTTTCACCAAAAATTTTGTTTTCATCAAATTTTTTTTACCATAATTTGGTTTTTCGTTAAAAAAAGGAAAAAATATTTTTTTCCATTTTTTACCAAAAAATCTTTTTCACCAAGTATAAACTTTTGACATAAAAATGTTCCATTTGTTTAACAAATGTACAAAAAAACAAGTGAGAGTGTTAAATTCTTCGGTGCAGAATCTTTTTTACTTTCCAAAATGTAAAAACACTTTTTGCACTTAAGTAATACACTCATTTACAAATTTTGGTTTGGGCTTCATCTTGCTTTTCACAGACAGATGGACGGATGTATATAGCTAGAGTGTCTTAGAAATGGATCAATTATATGTAAATTCGTTTTGCATGGAATGGCAAATGAATACAACATTATTTTTTCTAAAAAAAAACTTTGCTTTGGCAAGTTCACCGAAATCTTCAGCAAAACATTATCATAATTTTATGTTTTGGGCAAGAGTACAAAATTCTCAGGCATTTTAACATGATAACTTGGATTATAACTTGTAACTTGGATTATAATTCACCTCGTGGTGAATAAACCCGTTTTTCACCAGATGGTGAATAAAAAGTAACATAATTATTTTTCAACAAAAAAAAATTTGTTTTCATCAAATTTTTTTTTTTTTTTTCATCAGTTTTTTTCCATAAATTTTTTTTTCATCATTTTCATAATTTTTTTTTTATCAATTTTTTATCAAATTTTTTTTTCATCAAATTTTTTTTTCATCAAATTTTTTTTCATCAAAATTATTTTTTCGTTATTTTTTTTTATCAATTTTTTTTTTCATCAAAATTTTTTTTTCATACGTTTGATTTTTATCATATTTTTTTCATCAAATTTTTTATCATCATTTTTATTCTTACCAAAAAAACTTATTTTTTTCATATTTTTTTTCATCAATTTTTTTTTACATCAAAAAATTGTTCTTTTCATCAAAAAAATTCATCAAAAACGTTTTTTCATCAAAATTTTTTTTTCACCAAAAATTTTGGGTTCATTAAATTTTTTTTAACTAAATTTTGTTTTTCGTGAAAAAATTTTTTTTTTTTACCAAAACTACTTTTTCACCAAGTCTAAGCTTTTAGCATAAAAATTTCCTATTTGTTTATCAAATGTACATAAAACAAGTGAGAGTGTTATATTATTTGAGGCCGAATCTTTTATACTCTCCAAAATATAAAAACACTTTTTTGCACTTATGTATTTTTGCACTCACTTACGAAATGTACAGCTCTTTTGATTTTTTAATGGGGTCCTCGACTGATATTTCAATTCGTTTTGCATGGTATAGCAATGTAATATAACATTATGTTTTCAAAAAAAACTTTGCTTTGGCAAGTACACCCAAATCTTCCGCGCAAAACATTATCATGATTTAATGTTTTGGGCAAGAGTACAAAATTCGCTTTTGGGGTTTTCCTCAATATTTATTATACCTATGGCTGGAATCAGTCGTTCCATCGAGATCGGTTGGTAGTTCCATGTGATTTTGGATTTCACTCACTCTTTCATATGGAATGAAAATAACTTTGAACGGTTCGGGATCTGGAAATAAATATTTCTGCCTATGGGCAAAATGATAATACTTTTTCAAACAGAATTTGGATTATGAAAAGCGTGGACTCGCCCAGGCTTCATTGGGTAAAACGGTCAGTCCCTTGTGGGTTTTGGAACATTGGGGTCCAAGACCAATATTTCAAGGTGTTATAAATGAAATGACAATCTTGTCCTTTATTGCTAAGGACAGTTTATAAAATATTTGACAGGGAAATGTTATTTGGAAGATATTGGAGGTTGTTGTAAATTCCTAAGAATCGTACAGAAAGACGATCGGTTCAGTTAGGAATCTCTAACTTATGTAAGATAAGACGGTTTAGAGTGTGTTTTCAACGACATTTGACAGACAAACAGACTAGCAGATATCGGTCGATCGTCGTAGAATCGATTGGTAATCATGTATACCATATACCCCCTTCAACAAAAAGGAGGCTATAAAATTGAAACATAAAATAAACTCATAAAAAAAAGAAATATGAATATAATCAATGCTATTTTTTCCGTCAAAGTCACATACACCCATAGCAGTCTGTAGCACCATGAAAACATAATGGCATTGTAAGAACAACAACAAAAAAAATATAATGAAAAGAAATCTAGGATGACTTTTTTCTTGGGGGAGAATGAGATTGACAACGACTTGTATATGAAATGGAAAAACTAAAGAGAAAGGAAATGAGTATATTGAAATATTAAATAAACAACAAAAAAATAAAAAAAACGATAACACAAACAAATCCAACCACAAAGAAATGATGCAGGAAGAAAAAAATATTAAACTCAACATAAAATGCAGCACATAATAATTGAGAGTAGAAAAAAAACAGCAGGCAGTAGCGGCAGCAACAGCAGCGGCAGCATAAACCAACAAGTGAACACATTGCACTTTGGAGTTTACGCACAAAAAGGAAGTTGTAATGTAAACAATAATCACAAGGTAATATAAACAAAACAAAAAAAAATACAACAGAAACAGACAAATGCCAAAGAAAGAAAAATTAACATTAAACAAATGTTTAGCTACACACACAATACATGCTCACACAAGAGAAGAACCTAGATGTGAGAGATGGTGAGTTGAAGTACATGCGCTATAAATAGTGTGATTTATTGCAAGAGAAAAATAATTGGAGTAATTAAAGCAGAGATGGGAATTATGTTGTCCAACTGAGGGTTCCGAAAAATTGCACATACTTTATTTTGGTACTTTGTAAAAAAGTACCTTTAAAAAAAGGACCAAAAAAATATTATTCATATCTGTGACATCTGTATCGTGATGTTTTTCGATTCACGATAAAGATGCCACAGATATGAATAATATTTTCTATGAATATATGTCTTTAAAAGCAACATAACAACTAAAACGGTTGCTTGTCAAAACTAAAAAAAAAATATTTTTTAACAATTTTTTACAGTAGGATTTTTTCGAAAAATTTTTTAGAGCCGAAAGCCTTATCCCACCAAAATCAATTTTTTTGTCGTGAACAAGCTAACCAAGTATAAATAAATAACAAAAAAATTAAAAATCCAAAAAAAAAATTTTGGTTTGTATGGAAAAATAGTTATCAAGACCTCGCTCTTTAAGGCCCCGTCACGTAAGGAAGGCGTGGTCGTAGAGGCGTAAAATTTTTCCTGAGTTATTTTTAAGTCAAATGGATAAGAATGAGCGAGTACCGTCTTAACATTTCCAAATAAGGGACACTATAATATATATACAAAAAATTTCCCCTCCTGAAAGTGAAAGCAGTACACTTTAGGGTTTTTAATTGATATTTTTTAACTTTGCTGGGTACAGGTTTTGAGTTTGGGGGGGGGGGGGGGGGGGTTGGGGTTTGGGATTTTTATTTTTTTACTTCAAATAAAAAAACGAGGATACTTTTTTAAAAAAATACTGATGGAATAGCTATAAAATCATAAAATTTTGTAGTTTTTGCCAAACAACTGCAGCCGATATTTTAATTAAAAAATGCCTGCTAATTTTGTACACTTCCCCAAAACATTAAATCATGATAATTTTTGCGGAAGATTTGGGTGTACTTGCCAAAGCAAAGTTTTTTTTTGAAAAAATAATGTTATATTACTTTGCTATTCCATGCAAAACGAATTGAAATATCAGTCGAGGACCCCATTAAAAAACCAAAAGAGCTGTACATATCTTAAGTGAGTGCAAAAATAAGTGCAAAAAAGTGTTTTTACATTTTGGAGAGTATAAAAGATTCGGCATCAAAGAATATAACACTCTCACTTGTTTTATGTACTTTTGATAAACAAATGGAAAATTTTTATGCGAAAAGCTTAGACTTGGTGAAAAAGCAGTTTTGGTAAAAAAAATCTTTTTCTTTCACGAAAAACAAAATTATGTTAAAAAAAATTAATGAACCCAAAATTTTTGACGAATTTTTTTTATGAAAAGAAAAATTATTTGATATAAAAACAAGTAGAAAAGTTAAATTCGACTTGGCCGAATCTATGAATACCCTCCACAATGCCCTTTTTAGGTGATAGTAAATTTTCTAACGTGAAAAAAATAACATTTTTGGTTAGAAATATTTTATTTTCTGTAAAAAAACTTTTTTTATTCATTTTTGAAAAAAAAAAAAAATTACAAATTTTTTTTTGAGTGTAAAATTTTTTTTGAGTGTATTTTTTTTTTTTTTTTTTGTTTTAGTATAAAAAAACTTTTTTTTGTTAATTTTTGAAAAAAAAAAAAATAATTTACCAATTTTTTTTTGAGTGTAAAATTTTTTTTGAGTGTAAACTTTTTTTTGGTTAGAAATATTTTATTTTCTGTAAAAAAAACTTGTTTTTATTAATTTTTGAAAAAAAAATACAATTTTTCTTTTTGAGTGTAAAATTTTTTTTGAGTGTATTTTTTTTTTTTGTTTTAGTGTAAAAAAACTTTTTTTTGTTAATTTTTGAAAAAAAAAAAATAATTTACCAATTTTTTTTTTGAGTGTAAAATTTTTTTTGAGTGTAAACTTTTTTTTTAAGTGTATTTTTTTTTTTGGTTTAGTGTAAAAATATTTTTGTATGACAAAAATACCTTTTTAAATATTTTTCTGACTTACAAATGTTTTTAAAACATGTTTTCAACACGTTGAAGGGGTTTTCAACACGTGAATTTAAGGTGAACTAATCTGAAATTTACGGTTTTGCTAATAACTTTTGAACCGCCGGACCGATTTGGCAGAAATTTAAAACAAACCGGACCAGAGGAACGGTAAATATATATGCCACACTTCAGCACCCTCGTAATTGCCGTTCGAAAGTTACCGTGTGTTTTATATCGTAAATTCCAGAAAACCCCTTGCCGAAATTCACTCATTTGCTTATAACTTTTGAACCACTGGACCGATTTCGCTGGATTGCAATACAAACCTGACCAGGTAAATGTCCAACATATATGCCAAACTTCAGGAGCCTCCGTAAAGTCTTACACAAGTTAGCGTGTTTTCAACAGACAGACAGACGTACAGACGGACGGACGGACATCGCTAGATCGTCTTAAAATCGATCGAGGATCATGAATATATATACTTTATGGGGGCCTAGACCAATATTTCGAGGTGTTACAAACGGAATGACAAACTTATATATACCCTCTATCACTAGAGTGGAGGGTATAAAAAATGATGAAATAAAAATTGAAAAAAAATTTTTTGGGTGAGAAAAAAAATTGATAAAAAAAAAAATTAATGAAAAAACAAAAAAAAAAAATTATGAAAAAAAAAAAAAAATTGATAAAAAAAAAAAAATATAGTTGTTTATAAAAATAATTATAAAAATATTTTTATAAAAAAAAAAAATTTTGATGAAAAAAAAATTTTGATGAAAAAAAAAATTCAATGAAAAAAAATATGATAAAAAAAAATTTATGAAAAAAAAAATTTGATGCAAAAAAATTAATGAAAAAAGAATTTTATGAAAAAACAAAAAAAAAAATGATGAAAAAAAAAATTTTTTTTGAAAAAAATTTTTGATAAAAAAAAAATTTTATGAAAAAAAAAATTTATGAAAAAAAAAATTGATGATAAAATTTTTTGTTGAAAAATAATTATCTTACTTTTTATTGCTGGTGAAAAACGGTTTATACTCCACGAGGTGAATTATTATCCAAGTTACAAAACCAAGTTATTAAAATTTTTGGTTTTAAGAAAATGAAAATAGTAATTCTTGTTTTCTTTTTCGTTAATTGTTAGCTTATATAGTCAAACTGAGGTGGTGTCCTGCAACTTTTTTAAAATTTGACACCAGCCTAAAAACATTATCATGTTAAAAAAATTTGAGTCTAATTTTGGGCCTTCACTTTTTTATCACGTTAAAACTTGATCGACTTGAAATTATATAATAATCGAAAAAAATACATATACATATAATTTACATACCGGCAAGTTGCAATCTGATTGAGAAACTTAAATATAGTATATACTTATGGAGAAAGTAATTAAGTAAGAGTGCTAAAAAAAATATTAAAAATATTTAAGAGAATTAAGTTTGTTTAATTAACTCCGAATAAAATGGAAATGAAACAAATAATTTTGTTCCTATTTGAGCATTTTATGCTATAAAAACCAAGTTTTAATTTTTACCGAAAAAATATCCTTGTACCAAACAAATTGAGAGCGAGAGAACTTATGATACAAACAAAAATGAGAGTAATACACTAAATGAAACGTAATAATCTAATTGGAGCACTTGTGCTAACAAATAAAATTTACAACTAACAAGCAAAGAGAGTAAAACAAGAGTGTTATAAAATGAGAATAAAAAAAGATGATTCTGTTTTTCATTTTTTTTTTATTGGACATATGTCTCTGTGTATTGTATGTCATCACTGGGTTATGTGATATTTCAATTGGAACATCATTATTACAGTATCATAGACCTCGTCAGCACCATCATATGTAGAACAATTACAGCAGCAAAAACAACAACAAAAATACCACGACTATCATTATAAGTTAGGAGTAGGCAGCACACAATATTAATAAGAGCATAGAGTATGTTTGTAAAAGAATAAGTGGAGTATTTTGGTGTATATTGTGATACAATACAAAAGAGTAGTAGTAGTGAGTGTATTGCGTGTTTTGATGTAGCACTTCGCGTGTTGTCTTGTGATATTAGTCTTTGTTAGGCGGTCTTTGTGTCAACAACGTGTTGCTCGGCATTTTTATAAAGAAATTTATCACAGATTTCTACAAAAAAAAAAAAATATCACTCACAAAAAAAAGAGAATTATACATAATGAAAATAAAAGTTAAATAAAAAATTTTTAATTTGTTTTTAAATAAAAACGCATTTTTTTTTTAACAAAAAAATTGTTGTAAAAAACAAAGAGCTTACAATTTTTAAAAAAATAAATAATTTTCTAAAAAAAAACTTGTGATTTATACTAAAAAATAAATCAACCAAAAAAAATGTTAAACATGCAACAAGTTTTTTATATATTTTCCTCATGAAAAAAAATTATAAAATATTGATTTAAAACTTTATTTAACCAAAAATATTTAAATTTACCAGGATTAAATATAACAAAAAAATATATTTTAATTCTACAAACAACAATTAAACAAAAAAAAAAAAATATTGTATTTACTTCAGCTATGATAAAAAATTAATAATCTTTTATAATGCAATTTTAATTGACCTGCATTGTGTGGCATTATATAGATATAGTGAAAAATCCATTAAAAAAATTCATATATTTTTATTAAAAAAAATATATTGTGTGCACATGAATATTAAAAAGCAAATAAAATAAATAATAAAAAAAAATATTTAAATATTTATTCATAAATTGTATTTAATTTTTTATTACAAAAAAAATAAAAAATCTGTAAAAAGGAAAAACTAGTGTAATTATTTATAGAAAAACAAATACTCTGTGTTATTTAAACAAGTTTGCATTAAATTTGCAATTAATAAATAAACAAAAAAAATCAAACAAGTAAGTGGCTTTAAATATTTATAAAAAAATATATATTTTTTTTTAAAAAATTATGCAATATTATATTTTAATTGCCCATAGCAATGTGGATTATGTTTACAAAAGAAAAAAAAAATATTTCAATAATTTTTAAATTTTATGGAAAAATAAAAAGTTAACAAAGGATTTTGAAAATTTTGTTCATCACAAGTGTTGAAGTATGAGACAAAAAAAGAATATGTAATAAGCAGGATGAGCTTTACACTAAACGAAATGAACCTAACATAAAATAAATATAAAAGTTAATTCGACTTGGACGAATCCATGAATTATAGAGTGGACCAATTTCTATTTTTTTTTTTCAAATTTCAAAATCAAATTTAAAAAAAAAATATTGTATATCGAGGGCCTATATTCAAAACCCTCTATCTTCCATTTTCACGAAAATTACTTTTTAATGGCAAAATATTCAGAAAAATATCATCTATGGTGTAAAATTCAGAACAAAAATATGTTTTTTTGCTATTTTATTTGCATTTTTGGTTTTCTCTATCTCTTACACAATTAATTTTTCTGAATGCAAAACCCTCTATCTTTTCAAATAACACCGCTCAACAAATCAAAGGTTTTTGGCTCCGGTTTAAAGTTTCATACATATTATTTTAAAAGATTTTGACTCGCTGATTCCAAATTTGTGCTCCAAATTTTTCCATCACGTCTAGAATTTTAATTATTCGCGGTGGAAAATGCGAAAAACGCGATTTGTGTCTTTTTTGAAAGCCTGCACAGCAGCCACTGGGTGGAATAAAAATCTGGTATAATGAACTAACAATAAGTATTCAAATTAGTGCCCCCCATTTCCCGATTCTCGGTATACCCGGGAATACCGGTATTCCCGGTTCTGGAACCGGTTTCCCGGTTCTAGATATATTCCCGGGAATACCGGTATTCCCGGTTCTGATCCTGGTACCGGTTCTCAAAATCCAAAAAAATACTATACCATAAAATATTTAAATTACACTATTTAATCAGTATTTCAGTAATATTTAGTTGTGTTTGTTAAGTTATTTAAAAATCATGTAATTATTTTTTCTTAAATTAAAAAAATAAAATGGAAATGGAAATGGTATTTTTCACATGTTTTAATTTTTTTTTTTGTAAAAGCAAAGAAAACATTTTAATTGTACAAAATTTTACAAAACATATATACCGGTATTCCCGGGAATACCGTCAGAACCGGAACCGGGAATACCGGTATTCCCGGGAATACCGGGAATGAATTAAGAACCGGGAAACCGGTACCATTTCCCGGTAATACCGAGAACCGGGAATACCGGTATTCCCGGTACTACGGTACTGACCGTAGGCACTAATTCAAATCTTAAAAGTCCAGCCAGTGCCAGACAAAATTTCACTTGCTCATAAATTATCCAATTTTAAAATTTTGACATTGAAGTTTTTTAAATATTTTCAAAAACTGAGTATACAGTTTTAATTTTACTCATTTAAAGGTCACAAAGCAGTAAACATCAAAATCCTATCTTCTTTAGTTCGCGAGAAATCGCGTAATTAATTTTTTGCTTTTTTTTCGTTTTTTATATTTAGATAGGTTTTTTTAAAATTTCGTTTCTTTAAAATTTCGTAAAAACATGGTATGCAGTTTTACTTGTGCTATATCAAAGGTAACACAGCTGATGACATCGAAATTGTAGGTGTTAAATTTTGCGAGATATGGCGTAATTATATAATTATCGCGAAATTAGTGTTTTTGTATTTTTTTTAATTTTGACATTAAATTTTTTTAAATATTTTCAAAAACTGAGTATACAGTTTTAATTTTACTTATTTAAAGGTCACAAAACAGTAAACATCAAAAAATCAAAACAAAATTCTTTAGTTCGCGAGAAATCACGAAATTAATTTTTTTGCTGTTTTTGTTTTCGTTTTTATTTGTTTGTTTAAAATTTCGTAAAAACATGGTATGCTTGATCAAAGGTCACACAGCTGTTGACATCGAAATTGTAGGGGTTAAATTTCGCGAGTTATCGCGTAATTATATATTTTTTTTATTATTTATTTATGTTTTAAAACCGGTTCTTTAGGAATAATAAAAAAAGTGGTATGTAGTTTGATTTGAGCATGTTGGAAGAAATTAAAACTGCCCACAAAAAAAAATAGAGCTGCTCACTTTCGCGAGAAATAGCGAAAAACAGTTTTTTGGGGGTATTTCTTGTTTTGATTAATAAAATAAGTTTCTTTTACATTGTTGAAAAACACGAAATGCAGTTTGATTTGCTATTGATTAAATGTGATAAGGCTGCTCGTCGGCACTAAAGTTGAACGTACACTCAAAAAAATAAACTGATAAAACGCCTGGTAAAATGCCTTGTAATCCTGTTCTACCAATATTTAACAATTTTCCTTGTTTTTTAACAAAAAATCTTGTACTTTGCTCAAACGAGAACTACAGTTTTATTGGTAATTTTACAAGTTTATTTTCGTAATTGTATTCTACCATTTTGAAAGGTTATTTTACAAAAAAAAAAACTGTAATTTTACAACAAAGTTTTTATTACGAGGATTCTAGTTGAATTACAAAAAAAAAAACTTTATTTTACAAAAATTATGTTATACGATGATTTATGTTGTTTAACAAAAAAACTTTTTTTTTTGTATTTTTTTTTTATTGAAAAATATTTAAAAAAAAGTTGACAAAATTTTGAAAAATTTATTACGAGGATTAATTTAAGGAGGAGTAGTTAATTTACAAAAAAAAACAGTTATTTTACAAAAAATTATTTTATTACGAGGATTTATGTTGTTAACAAACATTTTTTTTGTAAATTTACCATTTTGGTTTGTAAATTTGCCATTTTTTTAAACATACTTACCATTTTTTCTTGTAAGTTTACCATTTTTTCCTCGTAATTTTACGAGAATTTTACCTACGTCATATTTTACGAAAATAGCCTCGTAAAATCACGAGATTTATTGGTAACGTTACAAGTTTTTTTTTTTGAGTGTAAACATTGCTGAGGCTCACCGTGTACAGTTTCTAAATGATAACACTCCAAGCCATTGGAGAAGCACCATGGGAAAAAAATAAAATTATATAAGGCTAAAAAGAAAAATTGAAGCCTTAGGAAAGTAGTTCTTATTAAAAACTCCAAATTTTAATTCCATGCATATTCGGCGTTATTTTAGGGTGTTGTGATTTGGAGGATTTTGAAGCCAAAATAGCATATGTTTTCGTGGACAAAAAGTTGTGTTTAGGCACGAACTTGCATGAGTCTTTAAATGGGAAAGTGTTTACTAGATGGTCTATTTAATATTAAAACTAACATCTAGCCAGCATTTTTCGGCAAACTCCGAAAATTGCCATATTAGTTTAGCACAAAATTTTTAGCAAAATTTTTTGTTTTTTGCGTGACACATCTTCAAATTTGTTTTACCTATAATTTTCTTGTCTTCGGCTGAACAAACTGGCGGTAGAAATATATTTAGGTCGTTAAGATTTTTTTTTCAAAGAAAAAAAAAATTTAAAAAGAAAATTATTTGAAATTTTTTTTTTTTTGAAGATCGATTTTTGATTGAGTTAGGAGAAAAAAATCATGCCCGATTCAAAACTAGCGACTTTGCTTCATTTTTGGAATTTATGCAAAAAAATGGATTTGGAACCATAGTGCAGTGTGGGGTATAAATAAAGGAGACAAAAAAATTATTTTTTTTATAAAAAAAAAAATTGATGAAAAAAACTTTTTTTGATTATATAAAATTTTTGAAAATTAAAGAAAAAAAATATTGATGAAAATTGGTGGACAACTTTTTTATTCACCAGCAGCTTTATTATTATCCTAGTTACAAACCTTTAAGTTTTAATAATATGAACACTAAAGGTGTCCTAACGACTAAGGTAATTTTTCAAAATCACTTTTTAATACGTGGTAGGGTCCTAAATTGTAGTTTTGTATCTAAAAATGAGTGAGCCAAAATTTGGAGACAATCGGATAAAAATAACTCGTGCCGAAAATGGATTGAAGTTTTGGGACACTCTTATCTGATGAAAAAACACGTTTTTTCCAGTTTTTTGAAAAATATTGGTATATGCTATTTTTTGTTAATTTTTTTGTTAAGTAATATGAAAATGGTAATAAATTACCTTTCCAAAAAGCTTAAAGAAATTCAAATCGGATGAAAAATAAGCATTTTACGCATACATGCCCCAGACCATTGCATGGTTTTTAAAGCCAAAATTTGAAAATTTTAAAAATTTTTAGGCAAAAAAATAAAAAAAAATAAATTTTACTTTATAATTATATTAAATACATGTTATAGATAAAAACTAACAGATATGGTAGTCTAACTTTTTTTTCATTTGGCGTGGGTAGTGATATAATTTCCGCGGATTCCAAAGAAAATGTGTTTTTCTAAAATAATTTAGCAAATATGGGAAACAATTTTCTGTATTGTATTATACGAAGTGAAATACATAAATTCTGTAAATTTTTGAGAATTCGGGCATCTTTAACCCCTTTTCGTCGAGGTGAAATGACAAATTTGAGACGTTATACATTTCTATAATACAAAATATCTGCATATATCCGATTTCTCAAAACTTACAGAATTTACGTTTTACACTTCGATCCGCAGAATAGAGCACACATTTTCAAAAATTTGCTTAATTATTGTAGAAAAACGCATTTTATTTAGAATCCGCGGAAATTTTATCACTACCCGCGCCAAATAAAAAAAAAAAGCTTGACTACCATATCTGCTATTTTTAATCTTAAACATGTTTTCAATTTGATCATAAAGTAAAATTAAATTTTTACTATTTTTTTTCCTAAAAATTTTGAAAATTTTGAAATTCTGGCTCTAAAAACCATACAATGGTCTGGGGCATGTTGCGCAAAATGCTTATTTTGCATCCGATTTTAATTTTATTAGTCGTTTTGAAAAGGTAATTTAGTACCATTTTCATATTATTTTACAAAAAATTCAACAAAAAATATCAAATACCAATGTTTTTCCAAAAACTAGAAAAAACGAGTTTTTCGTTCTTATAAGAATGTCCCAAAACTTCAATCCATTTTCGGCACGAGTTATTTTTAGCCGATTGTCCTCACTCATTTTTAGATACTAAAGAACAATATAGGACCCTACCAGGTATTAAAAGGTGATTTTCGTTTTTAAGGACACCTCTAATGAACACAGTAATTCTTATTTTCTTTTAAACACCTTTAAACATAGAAACCAGCTTAGAAACATTTAGACTTACCATAGAAAAATAAAATATATTTAAAATCAGCTTTTAATTTTATTTCCATACAAAGTGTTCTTGTTTTTAAAATCGACTTTCAAAAAATGTATTGACAATTTGAAATTTAAAATAAAACTTTTGTTAAAATAGACTTTTTGTTTTCTTGTGGTAATGGCCATTATCATGTTAAAATTGGTTTCTGTAAATTATAGTGTTCCTTAGTTTGGAAATGTATGAAACGTTGAGACTTCACCGCTCATTTTTTTTATTTGATTTGAAAATAACTCATGAGTCATTTTACGTCCCTACGACCACTCCTTCCCTAAGCTACGGGGCCTTAATCCTTTCAGAAATTTTGTCCAATATATTAGGCATATGGTTTTCTCTTTTTGAAGTCTTGTAGATTTGGCACAAATGAACCGATTTTGACATATAATACCGTTTACAAAAGACAATTTTCGTAATTTTATACACATGTGACTAACACTTGTAATTTTTCATTAGTTTTTTTTTTTTTTTTAATTAAGTGGTTAAAAAAAAAAAATATATTTTTTCAAAAAGCACTATTTTTTTTAATTGTCACATTTTTTATATTATTTTTGTCTCATATAATTATATATATTGTCTATTTTAATTACACTTATTTTCTTAAAATTTAATTGTAAGAAACGTGTCCACCGATAGTTTTGTCCAATATCGAAGACACCTTGCGGCCAGACGGAACAATTTAAACGTAATCTGACTTTAGATTCTTAGTCAGCACCATCAAATTAGTTAAGAATCAAATTTTTAAATGTTTTTATCAAGTGGTTCTATATAATGTCTGAAAGGATTAAAAATCATTTTTCCATGCAAACCAGAAAAATTATTTTTGATTTTTATACCCTCCACTCTAGTGATAGAGGGTACATATAAGTTTGTCATTCCGTATGTAACACATTGAAATATAGGTTTAGGACTCAATAAAGTATATATATTCATATTTTTAAGACATTCTAGCGATGTCCGTCAGTCCGTCTGTCCGTCTGTTTGTCTGTGGAAATAAGATGTTGAAGATGTCGGAGATGACTGAAACTTAACATATTTATTGGATGTTCTCCCGAGAAGTTTGGTATGGCATTTGAGTGATATCGGTTCAAAAGTTACCCCGCCAAAACTAGGTAATGTGTTGTGAAAAGTAATGAGTGTCAATTACATTACTTATAACAACTACTCATTACCCACTGTATTACTTTAGTCCAAAAAGCAACTAGTGGCTTATATTGTAATATGTAAGTACTAATTTGCAATAATATAAATAATAAGTTATTGAGAATGTTAAAAATATATACTTATTTGCAAGTTCATTTGGGAAATTAAGCCCAATCAGAAAAAAAAACAATATTTGTTTTAACTTTTTAGCTTAAAGTTTCGCGAAAACGAATAATCTAATGATAAATAGGTATTTCAAACTCTGTTTGCAACTCTTTATTTTATTCCTATAAAGTAACTACTTATTTTACTCGTTATAGGTAAGCAGTTATTTATCTCCCTACTCGTAAGCTTGTAGGCACTAATTATTTTTGTCTCACGGCCTTTATAGAATAAGTAGTGTTCATGCAATGAGTAAGTATATACCAATAATTATTACTAATTACTATACTCATTACTAGTAACTCAAAAATTTGCTGGGTATGAACAAAAATGTAAGGACACCTCAAAAATTTTAGTACATTCCACATAACCTAAAAATACAAAATGCTTAAATTCGGCTGCTGGTGTTCAATTATGTGAACATAATTGAACACCAAATGGTATTTAAACAAGTAAGAACAATTTTTTTTGGACAAAAAAAAAAAAAAAATCGCGGTTTTTTTCAAATTTTTTTTTTCGCGGAAATTTAAAAAAAAATAATTTTTTTAAAAGTAATTTCCTTTTAAATAAAGTTTTTTTTCAATAATCTTTTAGAAATTGTGGAGGCTATCACTATATTCGACAAGGCCGAATTATACTTTTTTACTTGTTTCAATTATTTTTGTCTCATTTACCCAGGAAAATTTTTCAGAACCGATTCTGACAACACTTGTTCTAGAACAGGTTCTTCGGTAACCATACACTATTACACTTTAATTATTCAGAACAAGTTAAGTGAAAATTATTGTAAATCTTGTTCTCTGCAATCAAAGTTTCATAACATTTTGGTTCTCAGGAATTAAAAAAAAATTATGTGTCAAAAAAATAAAAAATTAATATCAATTTATTTTTGTTAACAAAGAAAAACCACGAAATTCTGTTAAAATTGCAGGATATAATCGTGAAAATTGTTGAAACAAAGGTGAGTAAACTAAATTTTCATTGTCTGGGTCGGGTCAAATACTATTAAAATACTGTTTTTCATGTTTGTTTGCAGAAAATCCATGTTCTGGTGTATCTTTATTGCAAGGCCCAAAGTGCAATTTTGGAGGCGAAAAAGGATGTAAGTATGTGTGTTGAAAAAAATAATATACGATGTCATATATAATTATCTTTACTTTTTTTAATAAATTAATGCAATTCAAAATAGTTCTTTAATTCTCATTTCAGTTATAATCTTTACTTCTAGAACCGATTCCGAAGAACAAAAATGTGTTCCAATTTTGCTTACAAACACCTGTTGCTTTTGGGACAATCCCTTTGTAAAAAGAATCGGTGTTGCACAAGAATTAGAACAGGTTCTAGGGAAGTATAAGTTGTTCCACAATCGGTTCTTTGCAACCGAAAATTTTGCTGGGTAATTATATATATTGTCTATTTTAATTACACTTATTTTCTAAAAATTTAATTGTACGAAACGTGTCCACCGAGATTTTCGTCCAATATTTTCGAAGACACCTTGCGGCCAGGCGGAACAATTTGAACATAATCTGACTTTAGGATCTTAGTCAGCACCATCAAATTAGCTTAGAATCAAATTTTTTAATGTTTTTATCAAGTGGTTCTATATAATATCTGAAAGCGTTAAAAACCATTTTGCCATGCAAACCAAAAAATTTATTTTTTTATTTTTTTTGTTAAATATTATAAAGCATAATGACCAGGGCAAGGAAGTTCATGCAATAAAAATCGCGTTTTTAGCGCTAAAAATATGTATAAAAAATTAAAAAATTTGCAGTAAAAATTAATATAATATGCATTAAAAAATTGATTTATTTTAACATTTGTTTATAAAAAAATTTTAAAACATAAAGTTCAGTCCCATTGTGAAAAATATTTATATGTACGTGTAAATTAAAGTGAAGCAAAATAAGCTTTTTCTCGAGTTTCGAAAACGTTGGGGTCGGGAAAGTTGCCTTTGAGGGTTGATATTAACACACAAAAATATTGGACCTGTAGAACAATGGCTTTGGGTTCCTTTTTTGACTTGAAAATTGAAACTTCCGAACAAAGTGAAAAAATAAATTTTTTGATTTTTTTTTGCTCAAAATATTAGTCTATGTTCGGACATTACTGAGAAAGTAGTTTTGTGGTAATTTTTTTTTGTGGTAAATAGATTTTGTCTGTAAAAATTTTTTTCTTCGAAAAATATTTTTTTTAAATTAATTTTAAAATTCATTAAAGGCCAAATTAAAAAATACGAAATTTGTTTTTTTGTCCTTCAGGTCCAATATTTTTTTTAATATCGTCCCTTAAAGGCAGCCCCGACCTCGACGTTTTCGAAATTCGAAAAATCTAAATTTGCTTCGACCTAGTGTAAATATTTACAAATAGAGCGTCCCGAATTCGGATTTTTCTAGTTTGAAAAAGCTTGTTCCCAAAACGATGCGCAAAAAAATAAGAAAAAAAATCAGTTTTATCCTTGACCAAAATTACTCCATGAAAATTGTATTAATATTTTTCCCGGATTGTACATTGCTCAACTTTTTGCTTAATTTTTTTGACAAAAAATTTTTTTTTTATTTATTTTTTATCAAAATGCACTGACAATGGAATTATTTTTATGAAAAAAATGTCACAATATTCACAAAAATAGCAAAAAAAAACAAAAAAAATAATTTTTTTAATAAATATTAAAAAATATGCAAGAAAATATTTATTAAAATATGTAAAAATATGCACTAACAAATCGATGCCATTTTTAAGGAAATTCGATGATTCGCAAAGATAAATACTTTAAGTTGTTCACAGGCTAACGACAACAAACATGTATTTACATGAACCCCCTTGCCCTGATAATGAGCTTATTAACGACAAAAAAAAAAATTGATTTTGGTGGGATAAGGCTTTCTGCTCTAAAAAATTGAAAAAAAAATTAGAGCAGTTTGGGTCCTACTGTAAAAACATTTAAAATTTGAGCAGGTACCATCTCAACATTTCCAAATAAAGGGACACTCTAGTGAGTATTTTTGGCATTAGTTAAATATCAAACCAATCGGTCCATGATTGGGTACTCATATGATCAGACATGGGCGACAAAAAATTTCTTACTTCCCGAGTAAAAAGGAATTTATATAAATGTATATTATTTTATATGTTTTTATAAAACGATATAAAACTATATGAGTCAAAGTATAAAATTATATCTCACTTTGAAATTTTCCAATTTTTTTAAATGATGTCATATAAAACCATATCAAATTATATTGTTCATAATATATTAATATAAATGGTAGATGTAATCATACGTTGCACATAAAACTTAATCCGATTTCATACATTATTATACGTGACTTTATATCTAATTATGTATAGGACTTTACTAAACAAAAAATCCAGTATCAATTTATGTATAATTACACTGTGCTACACCAAAAATATGCAGGGGTTCTCATATGAAAATTCGGGTTGGTTGGAGTCCATAGAGTACTGATATACTCATAGTTTTTCTAGATCACTTCGTTAAGTACGTTTTTTATTGGCAAATGTGTTGAAAAACGGCAATTCTTAAATTACAATTTTAAAAAATTATTACTTTGTTAATGTGCAACCGATTTTCGATTTTATGGATTTTTTTTAAAGGTATAAGTCATACCTTTTAAACAAAACAAAAAAATTAAAAATCGATCAAGAATTGGCTGAGCTACGATCGTTTAAGTTAAAAAAAACCCAGTTTTTTGAAAAATTTGCCATATTCTTTATACTCTAAGTTGAAAGTGCATCATTAAACAATTTTTTTTGTATTTTTGTATAAAAGTATAGTAAAGTAGCTTTCCAAAACACCAAAAAACATAACAATCGGTTAAAAAATGAATGAGTTATACTAAGTTTTGTGATAGGACATTTTTAATTTTTTTCAGAAATGCTTGTAATTCAGGTATTATTCATAAATCTTATTGCTAGTAGTAATTTTATGTGCCTATGCATATAAACAAGAGATGGCAACATAATTAGATTTGTGCGTGATTGACACATGATCACAAGTGAGCGTGGTTGAAAATCAATTTTACATTTTTGAAA
This sequence comes from Pegoplata infirma, assembly GCA_963921195.1. Taxonomy (NCBI): domain Eukaryota; kingdom Metazoa; phylum Arthropoda; class Insecta; order Diptera; family Anthomyiidae; genus Pegoplata; species Pegoplata infirma. The sequence goes on along the minus strand of OY992539.1, from coordinate 49,724,821 downwards.
CGAAATTGGTAAAATTGTGGGATCATGTGATGGAAATTATACCTATTTATAAATATACGTATGAGACATTCCACACCAAATGGCTAGCGAAAAAAAACACGTGTACCGTAAATTTCTGAATAGGTTGAATGGATAGCCCTATATGGAGCTAAGAAAATTGCGTTTTTGGTTTTTTAATTTTTTAAAAACTGGTCTTAGGAGGCGTGGTCAAATATTGGAAAAATGGTCAAATTTGTGTCGAGTTGCCTTGTTTAAATATTTATCAACTTAAAACGGAATGCACTACAATCTCAAAAATTAACATTCTTGTATAGTTTTGTATGGGCTATTGATTAAACATTTTTTGGAAAATTTTCAGAACCCGTTCTGAAATTTTGCATTTTTTAAAAAAGCCAATTTATAAAAAATACGGCCACTTTTGTTTTTTTTTGGATTTTTTTTTTTAATATTAGATTTTGTCAATTTTTACGGACGGATCGAAGATGGTGATGGGTACAAATTCGGGGGTATAAATATTCTTATTTATACAAAAAAAAAAATATCAGAAACTAAAATTTCAAAAATTTCAGCAAATCTAAAATTTTACATTTGAAGGACTTATTGTAAAAACTCGATAAGCAACATTTCATTTTATGGTGGGTTTTGCTTTAAAACTTTTGAATTAATGTAGAAAACTCTTAAAAAAAAACAAAACTGTAAAGTTAACAATTTTTTTTTAGTTAAGTTGAGTTGAGGCTTTTTAGCAAATTTTTGTTAAAATCAGCGTTTTAAATATTTTCTTTAGTTAAGTTCAGTTTACGAGAATACTAGTTTTGAATAAATTTTGAATTAATTTTTTGTTGACTTTAAAACTGAGTTAACAAATTTTTATTAATTAATTTGCTGATTTTTCGTAACAACTATTCTAATTCAACTAATTTTTTTGTAAATATGTACTTAAAAATGTTACGAAATTTTCAGCTAAATTTTAAGTTAACGTTACAGTTTTTTTGCTACATTCATTCTACGAAAAGTTAGCTAAGTATTTTTAGTTAAATTAACTAGAAATTTAGTAGGCTCAAAATCAGGTGCTTAAATAGTTAAATTTAATTAAATTTTTTGTTAACTTTACAGTTTTTTTTTTTGTGTAACTTTTGCAGAACTTTTATTCTCAAAATACTTGTACAAAGGGTTACAGCAAGACTTCTGCCAAAAATCTGTAAATGGAACATCAGCAGAAGGCGAAAAAAACGAACAAATACAATGTTGCTTATCAAGTTTTTGCAGTAAGCACTTCATTTGTTTTGATTTTTTAGGGACGAAATCTGAAGTTAATCAAAATTTTAAATTTTTTTGTTGCTTTTTTTGGTATAAAAGGAAATATGAAGAGAAAATAAATCACGCAAACTCACGCAAAAAAATCAACTCACGCACACTCATTCACGCAATAATCTTACTCACGCAATTTTTTTCCACTCACACTCACTCACAATCACGTGAGTAAAATTTAATTCAGTCACACTCACGCGTGATCACGCTCTAATCTGCTCATGTGCCCATCTCGAGTTTGTCTATCCACACAAAAGAATTCAGTAATGTGTTTTTCGTTTTTTTTTTTCGAAAAAATCGCATTTGAATTTTGAATTTCATAACAATTTAGTAATTTGCTTGTATTTTCTTGTTTCAACGTAGCGTATAAGTAACATTTATGCAAAAATTTAATACTCATTCGCTACGTTAAAGAAAATACAAGCAAATTACAAAATTGTTATGAAAATTAATATTCAAATGCGATTTTCTCAAAAAAACATATGTCTGAATTTATTTGTGTGGATAGACAAACATCTAAACTTAAAAAAAAGTGAAAATTTTCCAAAAAAAAAAAAAAAAATTAATCGATGTTTGAGATTGTGGTGCATTCCGATTTAATTTAATAAATATTTAAACAAGGTAACTTAACACAAATTTTACGATTTTTCCAATATTTGACCACGACTCCTAAGCCAAGATTTTGAAAAATTTAAAAACCAAAAACGCAATTTTCCATATAGGGCTATTCATACAACCTATACACATGTTTTTTTTTTTTGCTGAATATTTGGTGTGGAATGCCTCATACGTTTATTTATAAATAGGTAAAATTTCCATCAAATGATCCCACAATTTTACCAATTTCGTTTCAAAAATGTTTGCAAACGTACAACTTTTTCTGTCATAAAAATGTTGCAGGTATAACTTTTCAAAAAAGGTTTTTTACTTAAACGAGCCTATTTTCAACCTACTCTCAATATTTTTTTTGTTTAAGAAGTAACACTCATATTTTTCAAACAAAACCAAAACATTATAAATGGGACTTAGAAGCAACTGACACGCCCATTTTTTTTATTCCACTCACACTGCCACTCTCTCACAACCACGTGAGTAAAATTGATTTTCAATCACGCTCACTTGATATCATGTGTCAATCACGCACAAATCTTATTATGTTACCATCTCTTGTTTATATGCATAGGCACATAAAATTACTACTAGCAATAAGATTTATGAATAATACCTGAATTACAAGCATTTCTGAAAAAATTAAAAATGTCCTATCACAAAACTTAGCAGTACTCATTCATTTTTTAACCGATTGTTATGTTTTTTGGTGTTTTGGATAGCTACTTTACTATACTTTTATACAAAAATACAAAAAAAAATGTTTAATGATGCACTTTCAACTTAGAGTATAAAGAATATGGCAAATTTTTCAAAAAATTGGGTTTTTTTTAACTTAAACGATCGTAGCTCAGCCAATTCTTGATCGATTTTTAATTTTTTTTGTTTTGTTTAAAAGGTATGACTTATACCTTTAAAAAAAATCCATAAAATCGAAAATCGGTTGCACATTAACAAAGTAATAATTTTTTGAAATTGTAATTTAAGAATTGCCGTTTTTCAACACATTTGCCAATAAAAAACGTACTTAACGAAGTGATCCAGAAAAACTATGAGTATATCAGTACTCTATGGACTCCAACCAACCCGAATTTTCATATGAGAACCCCTGCATATTTTATTTTTGGTCTTTTGTAGCACAGTGTTATATATGACTAACATAATACCATTTAAAACTATATATGGCTCCATACTAAAAAAATTTCCAACAAAATTAATAGATATAATTATATGTGTCTTAAACGATAACATATCTGTGTTTGTATGGTACTATATATACGCAAATTTCGTCTAAACTCAATATATATTCATAAATGGTCGCATATGTAATGCAATATATATTTTGATATAATCATGTATATAAAAAATATTTTGTTGACCAAACAACTAGCCATATATAATTATATATGCCAGTATTTCAAAATTTATTTTTGTGTGTCAACATATATGGTTATACAAAACTTTTTATTGGATCATATAAGATTGCATATGATTTTTGGGAACCCGAGTTCGATTCCCGGCCCAGTCGAGAAAAAAAAGTTTTTTTTTTATTTTTTTTTTTTAAATAGAAAACACTTTTTTATTGCATTTTGTTTTTTTAGAACTAAAAAATTTTCATTTTTGGAATTTTTGCAATCATTTTTAAAAAATTATTTTTCTTTTATATAGTTATATATAACTATATTTGATTTATTATAAAATTATCTATAATTTTTGGGAACCCGAGTTCGATTCCAGAAAAAAAATATATTTTTTTTTATTTTTTATAAATAGAAAATACTTTCTTATTGCATTAATTTTTTTTAGAACTTAAAATTTGGCTTTTTTTGAATTTTTGTAATCATTTTTAAAAAATTATATTGCTTTTATATAGTTACATATAACTATATTTAATTTATTATAAAATTATCTATCATTTTTGGGAACCCGAGTTCGATTCCAGAAAAACTATATTTTTTTATTTTTTTTTTTTAAATAGAAAACACTTTTTTTATTGCATTTGTTTTTTTTTTAGAACTTAAAAAATTTTACTTTTTGAATTTTGCAATCATTTTTAAACATTTATATTGCATTTATATAGTTAATAATAGCTATATTTGGTTTAAATTATCAAATTATCAATGATTTTTGAAACCCGATCTCAAATCTAATTCTGATTTCATGATTCCATGAAAAATTTCAAAGTTATAAGCCAAAGTCTTATTTCACTGGAAGCCTATGACTTGAAAATAAGGCATATCGTTACACTAAAATTATTGTTTAAGCTTACCATGGAAGCCCCTAATAGCGCTGTACGTCAATCCAATTTTTTTTTTTTGCAAATTTTATCAAAAATTTTCTAAGTCTTTTTGAAAATTGTGTACAAGTGAATAACATATTTAATTGGATGTAATCATGTATTACTATATGTTAGATCAATTTGATATAATTAGATACGATCAATTTATTTAAAACTAAGTCTTTTAAAGTTGTTATTTGCTAACAACGTCCGCTGGTCTAGAGGGTAGAGATTGCGATTACAAAACGGAAGACTTGTGGTTCTAATCCCCGTCCGTTCGAAGTTTTTTTTTTTTTTTATTTTCAGTTTGACATTATTATATCTAAAAATAAATCTAAAAACAGAAACATTTTTTGGATAAAAATGTATCCAATAATTTTTTTATAAAATCAAGATATCAGATATTAAAAGATAACTTTGGCGCGGCCAAATTTCGGATGAAATTATATTATATAATATCCAATTTAATATAAAATCATGATATTGGATATTTTAAGATAACTTTGGCGCGGCCAATTTCCGGATGAAATTACATCTTATCATATCATATTTAATACAAAATCATGATAATAGATAATTTGGGATAACTTTGGCGCGGCCAATTTCCGGATGAAATCACATACAATCAAATATTAAACTGTAACTTCATATATTATAAGATGTTATGAGATAACTTTGGCGCGGCCAATTTTCGGATGAAATTTAGCAAAATCAGATCCAATAAATTATATATAATTTTATAAGATAACATGTTTTACCATACAATTTTTTTTTACTCGGGTTGTTTATTTTGTTTTCTAAAGAGTTTTTTTTAAATTGCATATTTTGATTGCTGCACTTTTTCTAATGTTTATGCAACAAGGTTAGCAATAATAATAAACTTCACTTTTTTAAAAATAAAGTTTTGACCACAGATGGGAAAAATTGATAACTTCAACATTAATTGTTTTCAAAATGGTTCTTAGATATTGCCGAATACATTTGCAATTCAATTGACTGCAATTTTTTTTTTTAAATTTGTCAAGTTTTTATATGCAAGTAAAAAAAAAATACAAAAATACTCCCAGCTATGTTCTTCAGTAACCCAAAGAAAAGTTTTAAAAAGCCAAAAACTAAAAACAGTGTGACATTTTAAAACCATAAGGAAAGTTTTACGTTTAAACAAATTTTAAACATAATAAACAACAGAGCCATTAACCAGCATCATTAAACTAAATACCTAAAATATTTAAATAAAAATTTATACTATTTTTATTTTTTGTTTATTATAAATATGCAAATCTTAATACGAAGAAAATAGAAGCAAGGACATGAATATGGTTTTAACTTTTTACCAACAAAATAAATCTAAAAATGTAATCTGTGTTCTTCTGTAGTTTTAAAATAAAAACAAAAAAAAAAAAAACATAAAAACTAATTTGTTTTTAGATTACGAAAGCTTCTTTCTATAGGGTTTATTTCGAATAAAAGAGAAAATAAAACTATAAAATGCTGGATTTAACCCGTTGTAAGCCGATTTTGAAAAAAAAAAAATTAAAGGCTTGTTATTCTGTTTATCTAAAATCCAATTGTCTGTTGAAATCAACTTAAATTTTTCCCGATATGACTAAGGTTTCTAATGCTGTTTATAAAAATTCATATGTCTGTTGAAATCAAGTTAACTTTTTCCTGATATGACTAAAGTGGCTAATGCTTGGCATATATTATTTTCGTGGTCTGAGTTAGCTTGGTATTGAAATTCAAAAAATCGGATAGTTACAAGACCTCGAACTTTTTATTCATCTCTGCCTTCTGGTTACAAAATTTTTTCCACTTTTTCTTTATTAAAAACAAATTAAATGGGTTAATAAAATAATTTTAATGATATAAAGCTAAAAATGATTTTTTTAAAAATAAATTGTGGAAAATATGTGTTTATCACTTTTATGGTATTTAGATATTTAAGAGCTCATAAAATTTAATAATTTAATAAAAAAAGCTAGTTAGATTAAAAAAATTACAATATATGCATATTGTTGAATAATATTTCAATAAAAATGCATATAAATTAATATTTTTATTTAAATATAGTATGCAATTTTTGTCAAAAAGAAAATTAAAGTTAATTAAAATTTAACAAAAAATGTAAATTTGTTTTATGGTTTAAAACTACTGAAAATTTATTATTTGTATTTTTAAGGCTGCTGTTATTTTGGTAATAAAAACATAATTTAAGAGTAAAATAAATAACTAAAAAAAAAACTTTATTCAAAATACAAACAAAAACATCATGGAATGCATTATTAAATTGTATTTAACCAAAAAATTACCTTTTTTCAGAACTTTTCTTGACTTCCTTGATTATTTCTGTTTTTGTAAATTTTTTTCTGAAGTAATCAGTTTTTTTTTTAAATTTATTTTTTTTTTCATCAACAAAATTTTCATTTCTTTTTATACTCTCCAACTACAGTATGGGGGTATACTCACTTTGTCATTCATAGAGTATATATATTATTGATCAGTGATCGATTCTAAGACATTCTAGCGATGTCCGTCCGTCCGTCTGTAGTTAACACGATGCAGTCCACAATAAAAGAGCTAGACCCCTCAAGTTTGGCATAAATATGTCTCATGGTCCTAGGCAGGTTTAGTTCGGAAATGGGCCAAATCGGACCAGGGGGAAAAAATTTTTTTGACGTTTTTTTGTATTTTTGTGAAACAAATGAAATATTTGTATGTTCGCAGAAGTTTATAGTCCTGCGCTTGGACCCAGGGGATTACAACATGTTGCTTTTTTTCCCCGCCCCTCTTTTAAGGGCGTGGATAAAAAATAGTTTAAATAATTATAAAACTATAATACTTTAGTGCACAAAGCAGACAAAAATGAACTTGGAAGCATATACCACGAGGGCCAAGGAGTTCCCCCAGCTCCCCGACCCCTCCGCCACCTGCCCCCCCAAAAAAAAACGCCCCTGGCTATTTTTTTTATAATTTTTTTACATGTTGGAGGGTATAAAAGCTTCGGCACAGCCGAATTTAACACTCTCACTTGTTTATTTTAAGTAGGTTTATTCTAGCTCGAGGTTATTTACTTATTAAAAGTATGATATTCTCATCGAATACTTTTCAAGAAAATTATTTTTCTGTTTTAAATTTAATTATTTTGGCAATTTTTGCAAGACCTAATCCACACGTGTTTCAGATGTTGTCAGATTCCATTGTCAAATATAGAAACCCTATACTACAAGTACACACAAAAAAAAAACTTTATCAAATTACTAGAAAAAGTCTCGTAATCCCATTTTACCAATATTTGGCAGTTTTCCTTTTTTTTAACAAAATAAATTTGAATCGAAATTTATTTTTTTTTTTTTTTTGTAATTTTACAATTTTTTTTTTTGTAATTTTACAATTATTTGTAATTTTACAATTTTTTTTACAAATTTTCAAGATAATTTTACAAAAAAAAAAACAGTAAATTCACGAGAATTCATTGCAATTTTAATTGCGCCAAAAAACTGTAAATTTACAATTTTATTGGTAAAAAGCTTGTAAAATTACAAAATTATTGGTAAAAATCTTGTAAAATTACTAGGAATTCTCGTAAAATAAGAGGGAGCAAAAAATATAGTAAAATTACGAAACCTCTTTGTAAATTTTATCGTGTCAAAAATTTGTAAATTTACAATTTTATTTGTAAATACCTTGTAAAATCACAAAATTATTGGTAAAAAGCTTGTAAAATTACTAGGAATTTTTGCAAACAAAAAAAATTTGCAAGTTTTTCTTGTAATTTTACAAGGTTTTTTTTGATTGCAGTAAGGGGAATTTAAATGACAAATCGCTAATGTTCAAACTTAAGTATTAATATATATTCGACAGTACTCTTATCAAGAATACGAAAATTGTACCATCGTAGAAAGATCACGATATTCAAAAATATTGAAAACAGGTTAACATATGATTACCCATTAGATAATATTATATGCTTGTACCATTAGACTGGCATTTTTTTCTCAACTTTCGATTTTCCCAAGTGTCCGGGCAAATTTTTATTGTCCTACTTAGGTCTAAAACTTTTGTGGTACAAATTTGAGGTCAATCGGATTAAATTAATCCATGGCGCCCGGCGGTCAAAGTATTGGATTTTTTAAAAATTTAAAAAATAAAAAATTTAAATTTCTTTCGACACATCATATTTGTTAATTTTGATGCGGTGAGCACGAATATCAAAAAACAAAATCGGTCGAACGGTTTTCGAGATATCGCCATTTGAAATTTGCAAAAAATGGCGGTTTTTTCCTACGTTCAAGAAATTTTTTAAAAAACATCACAATTTTTTTCCCCTCGGCCATTTCATAGAGCTTAAGACAATCTTTCATTTAAATCTAATTTGAGCCAAATCCGATCATTTTATCCCGTGGCGCACTTCGGTCAAAGTTTTGGATTTTTGAAAAACTTCCACCAAAAAAAATTAGATTTTTTAAAAATTAAAAAAAAAAATGTTTTTGATTCATTATTTTAATTAATTTTGGCATGCTGAAACGAATGTCATAAAATTTCTTGAATCGGTCTGACGGTTTTCGAGATATCCCCATTTGAAATTTTCCAAAAAATGCCCAAAATGGTGGTTTTTTCCTACGTTCAAGAAATTTTTTAAAATACATCACAATTTTTTTCCCCTCAGCCATTTCATAGAGCTTAAGACAATCTTTCATTTAAATCTAATTTGAGCCAAATCCGATCATTTTATCCCGTGGCGCCCTTCGGTCAAAGTTTTGGATTTTTGAAAAATTTCCACCAAAAATCCAAAATTTTGACCGAAGGGCGCCACGGGATAAAATGATCGGATTCGGCTCAAATTAGATTTAAATGAAAGATTGTCTTAAGCTCTATGAAATGGCAGAGGGGAAAAAATTGTGATGTTTTTTAAAAAATTTCTTGAACGTAGGAAAAAACCGCCATTTTTTGCAAATTTCAAATGGCGATATCTCGAGAACCGTTCGACCGATTTTTTTTTTTTTTTTTGATATTCGTGTCGAAAAAAATTTAAATTTTTTATTTTTTTTTTTTTTTCATTTTTCAAAAATCCAAAACTTTGATCGCCGGGTTAATTTAATCCGATTGACCTCAAATTTGAACAACATCCGTTTTAGTCCTAGTAGAATAAAAAAATGCCGGACTTTGAAAATTGGCGAAAAAATTTTTTGGCCATACAGAAAAATGCCAGTGTATTGTACCATATATGGGGTATTCACCATGGCGTTCAAATTCAGATTAATTTTTGTTAAAAAATAAAAATTGTTTTATTCCAACTCCAAAATATTATATTTTGAGTAGGTTTATTCTAGCTCAAGGTCATTATTTCTTTTTCTAATTAAAACTTTGATATTCTCATAGAATTATCGCTTATACATTAGCGATTTGTCATTTAAATTCCCTTTGCTACTTGCAGTATACGGTTTAAATAAATTTAAAACAGAAAAATAATTTTCTTTAAAACTATGCTATGAGAATATAATTTTTTTAATTAGTAAAGGGAATTATGTCCTCGAGCTAGAATAAACCTACTCAAAATATAATACTTTAAAGGTCGGATAAAGCAAATTTTATTTTTTAATCAAAATTTATCTTATTACTTAGCAGAAGACATAATTATTCCAAATGTTGAGAGTCTTGCTCATTTGGTTTGGACAGCAGTGTGCTTTTCCCAGATTGAACGACAGACGCGCATAGCGTTCTGATTAAATTTTGCACATTTACCAAATTTACTGCTATTTTACTTTTGACTGCATCGTACTCTCCATAGATGGACGTATCAGATTTTGCTAATTTACGTAAGCTCTTATGGTTTGGACTGCATCTTACTTTCCACAGCCAAACGTACTAACGGACGCAATTTTAACGATTTGTCTGAACAATTAAATTTAAGATTTTTTTGACCTTGAGGACGAAGCCTTTTAAAACCGGTTACTGTTTAGAGATTTGAATTTTACGATTATTTTCTGATTTTTTTTTATACTAACAATAAGTTGTGAGTTAAAAGTAAATATCTTTGAATAAGGTAATGCTGATAGTAATCAGTACTCATTACCAGATAATTCAATTAAGAATTAGCAAAATTACCAAATTTTTGCTGGAAGCGTTAAGGTTACCACATTTTTCGAGATCTTACCCAACAATTATATTTGTATGAAATTAAAAAAATATAAATTTTAAAATATTATCTTTTTAAAGAGATTTTTTTAATTAAATTTAAATTACTCTCGCCTAGTAACACTTTGAAACAAATTCAGGTTAGCAAAAGTTAGGTCGATTCTGAGAGTGAGGGTGAAAATAGAGGCCAAATTATAAGACTCGTATCGCGGGGTTTGTTTATGTTAGTTCGATTTTTTTTTAAATCGACCTTCGAACTTTGAAGTCAAATGCCAATTTTCAGCATATTGTTTATATGGTTTTTTGGCTATAACTCGTCGACTAATTGATATTTTTTCAATCTGTAAAAGCCAAATTATTGCTAGAGACCTGTCCAACAATTAATTTTTTACAAAAATTGATATAGAAAATTTTTGTGGTGCTTATGAAGCAAAATGTTGGAAAAATATTTTTTTCATGCTTTTTGATTTTGCTTTTTGCTTCATAAGCACCATAAAATTTTTCTAAATCTATTCTTTAAAAAATTTTAATTCTTGGACAGGTCTCTAGCAATAATTTGGCTTTTACAGATTGAAAAATATCAATTAGTCGACGAGTTATAGCCAAAAAACCATATAAACAATATGCTGAAAATCAGCATTTGACTGCAAAATTCGAAGATCGATTAAAAAAAATCTAACTAACATAAACAAACTCCTTGAAACGGGTCTTCTAATTTAGCATCTATTTTCACCCCTCACTCTCATAATCTACCTAGCTTTTGCAAACCTGAATTTGTTCCACAGTGTAATACTACAAATTAACTTCGATTTTTTTACTTTGTACTTTTATCTTAAATAATTGATAAAAAATTAATTTACTTTGTACTTGGTTTTAACGTAAATAATTGATAAAAAATTAAACCAATTGGTCAATGCTTCATTTAAACCACAAAATGTATTTACTTGGTTTTATTAAAAATATATAAAGAAGTTAAATAATACGACTTTTTATTTAAACCAAAAAGAAAAAACATATAAATTACCCAGCAAAAACAGGAAGAGTCGTAAATGCTTGAAACACAAATGATTAACAGCAAATTTGGTTTGTATTTTCATAATTTTTAATGCATACTTTTAGGAGAAGATTTAAAAGCAAACTTAATAATAACAATGTGCAACGGCGAACACAACAGAAGAACTTGACTGTATAGGTTCAATTCTACTATCAAGGGGTAGTAAAACCCTATACTTGGATTGTTTAGATTTGTCACCAATTCATTTTGATCACGAATTCTAAAAAATTCCAAAAAAAAAAAATTGGTTTGTAAAGGGAAACAATTTTTTAGGGCAGAACTTTAACCCCCCAAAGGCACGGCTTAATTTTGTCCGATGTTAAAATGCCCGGCAATCGCAGAAATTAAAAAAAAATCATTATTCGTACTACCCTAATGGATGTAGCTAAACTGAATAGTCCGTGAGATATCCAAAAGTAAAAAAAAAATATTTTAGGTTATAATTAAAAAACAAGTAAGAGCGTTAAATTCGGCTGTGCCGAATCTTGTATACCCTCCAACATGCAAAAAAACAAAAAAAAAAAAAACAGGGGCATTTTTTTTTTGGGGGGGGGGTCAGGGGTTCGCTTGTAGTTATTGAGGGGGTGCAAAATTTCCCTCGAATTTGTGTTTAAAAATTCATTCTTATGCTTTTTGCACTAAAGAAATACAAGATTATCATTATTTTAAAAAAAATGTTTTTTTCCACGTCCATAAAAGGGGGGCGGGCCGAAAAAACGACATTTTCTAATTCTGTGGGTCCAAATGCAGGACTTTTAACTTTTTGTGGCATAAAAATTTTGCATTTGCTAAACAAAAGCACAAAAAATCATGTAAAAATATAGTATTTTTCAGAGGTTGGTTTAGTTCTTCAAGGGGGAACTTTTTTGCCCCTGGTCCGATTTTGCTCATTTACGAACTTAACCTGCCTATGAACATAAGACATATTCGTGCCAAATGTCGGGAGTCTAGCTCTTTTATTTTGGACTGCATCGTGTTAACTACAGACGGACAGACGGACAGACGGACAGACGGACGGACGGACGGACAGACGGACGGACGGACATCGCTAGAATGTCTTAGAATCGATCACTGATCATAAATATATATACTGTATGGGGTTCTAGACCGATATTTTGATGCGTTACACACGGAATGACAAAGTGAGTATACCCTCATACTGTAGTTGGAGGGTATAAAAAATGTATGCTGGGTTTCAAAAAAAAAACAGTTGTTTAAGACTTAAGTTCATTGTAGCAAAAGGTTAAAGTCAATTGATTTAATTTGATTTATTTTTTTAAAAATGGAGATAAATAAATTTACACGTTTTCTGTAACATAATATGCAAATATTTATAATTGATTTAATTAATAGAAATACTTTTCCCTATATAAATGAAATAAGAGTACAAAATTGCCGTATTTTTTTTAAGCTGATTAAAATAACTGGCATATAAAATTTCACCTTTCGCTTTGTTTAAATCTTAAAGTGATTGTAAATATGTATAAAACTCCTGTAAATCGTTTTATTTTTCCGTTTTTAACATGAAATTCGAATTAAATGCATAATATTTGTTATCGCACCATTAGCCCTTTTTGATTTATCACCATCAGTGCTTTTTGGTAGAGTGGAGGAAATTTGTAAAATGTTCTTTTCTTGAATTTACTTTTAAACTAAAATTGTTTATCCAACACTAATAAGTGTAAGCGACAGAAGAGCGCTGACGATATGAGTACTAAATTTCAAAGATTTTTTAATACAGTAGAATCTCGCAAATTAGAACCACTTTGTTCCTCGGGTAGTTCTAATTTCTGAAAAGTTCTAATTTCTGGACATTTTTTTTTTTTCAAAGAAAATTATAAATAATAATAATAAAAACAGTTACGACTGCTTTATTTTAACACAAAACCATTTTTTTGTTAATATTAAATTACTATAACACATTAAATTTGTAGAAAACACTTTTAAGGGCTTTGAAATGAGAAATAATAGGCGTTACATCGATTATATCATCGTCACTGCTATTTGATCAGTCATTAAACCCATCTTCATTTCATTTTTCGATTTCTCTTACACTTATGGAATTGTGAAAATAAAAACAAAAAAAAAGTCCAGAAATAAAAACCACTGGTTCTAATTTTAGAGCGGTTACTACATACAATTCGGGTTTTCCCCTATTTAGTTTAAAAAAAAAACTATAAAAAAAATATTTTGTAGTGTAAATAAAAACAAAAAAAAAATAAAACTTCCAGAAATTAGAACCACAGGTTCTAATTTTAGAGCGTTCAATACATTAAAATTGCCGGTTCTAATTTCTGGACAGATCTAATTTGTGAGAGTTCTAATTTGTGAGATTCTACTGTACCACCATCACCGCTCTTTAGTATAAGGTAAAAATTTCTTTTTTTAAAAACGATTTTTGAAAAAAATTAATATTGATTTGTATTTTGACAAATTTATGCCATAATATGTAAAACTATGCATTTAAAAGCTGCAAATATTTCAAAAATATGCGTTTAAAATCAAAATAAGCAATATGTTTTTGAATTTTCATCTAAATATGCAAAAACAAATCGATGCCATTTCAATTCAAGTCATTAATAATATTTCAATTATTAGTCTGATTTTAACGACATCTTTTAAAATTCGGTCAATTATTTTTGCTCAGTGTAGTCTCTCTCGTGCTCACTAATACTAATGCAAAAACTTTTTGGACATCACTTGTGTAAAGTAAAAGTAAGATGCAGTTAAAAAAAAGAGCAGAAAATTTGAGACATGATCAAAATTGAATTTAAGACATTCTAGCGATGTTCGTTTGTCGGTCCGTCTGTAGAAGACACACAGAGCCCAAAATCGAAAGAGCTAGACTCCCGAAGTTCGTATCGGACCAGAAGGAAGATTATTTTATTTGAAGAACTAAACTAACCGCTAAAAAATGACCAAAATTGAGCACAGTCAAAAAATTTTGTCATTAACTATTTGTAGTTTATTTAAAAAGTATTACGTTTTGTCATTTTAAAAAAAAAAAAACATTTGTTTAATGTTCAGTTTTTTAAATGCCTATTTCTGTTCTTTGTTTTAAAAATAACAACATAAAACATAAAGACTTTTATTAGCATTAAATTTTTAAAGCCACTTATGTTCTGTAAGTAAAAATAAGTGATTCTTTTTTAATTTTTAATGATTTGTGTACGTTATTTTTTTTTATTGTTGTCATTTTTTAAAGAGAAGTCATTAGTTTTTACCTACTTGTGTTGGTTATTTTTTTTTGTAGAAAAAAAGAATCAAAAAATTATTTATAGAAATATAAAAACATGTTTGTATCAAGTCACTTTGACACGATGGGTAGAGTGTCTGGACAGAATGTAGTTGATTGCGGGATCGATTTCCCAAAAATTTTATTAAAAATTTTTTAAAGCAAAATTCTATTGAAAAATTGTAAAAACAACCAACGAAATCATTAATTTTTAATGTTTTTGTAGGTAATTTTTTTGGAATTTGTTGGTCAAAATAACACAACAATCATTAATTTTTAATGTTTTCGTTGGTTATTTAGTTCAAATTTGTTGGTAAAAAAATATGAAAGTGATGTTATTTTTTAATGTTCAACGTTATTTGTTTTAGAAAATTTTATTAACAGTAAAAAATAAATGTTGATGTTTGTTCAAACAAACGAATAATTACTAGGATGATTTTATCACTTGTTTTAAATATATTTTTCATTTGTTTTTGCCTACATAATAATTTGAGTGCAAACAAATGTTGAAAACATTTTTTTTATAAAAAAATTGTCCGTATTTCCTTTACACTTAAAAAATTATGATATTAACTGTCTGTAGTTTATTTAAAAAATTTTACGTTTAGTCGTTTTTAAAAGAAAAAACATTTGTTTGGTGTTCAGTTTTTATTAATGACTAATTCTGTTCTTTGTTTCAAAAATAACACACTAAAAAATAAAGACTTTCATTAACATTTAATTTTTAAAGTCATTTATTTTTATTCTGTAAGTAAAAACTACTGATAATTCCTTAAATTTTTAATGATTTTTTTTTTAATGATATATCATTAGTTTTTACCTACACAAGTAGGTTATTTTTTTGTAGAAAAAAAAAATAAAAAAATTATTTATAGAAATATAAACCCATATTTGTATCAAGTAACTTTGGCACGATGGGTAGAGTGTCTGGCCAGAATGAAGTTGACTGCGGGATCGATTCCCCAAAATTTTATTAAAAATTTTTAAAAAGATATTTCATTAGAAAAAATAACCTACGAAATCATTAATTTTTATTGTTTTCGTAGGTTATTTTATTGAAATTTGTTGGTAAAAATAACAGAACTACACTGAAAAAAAAGACAAAACTAAATTAAGGAAAAAATGTCTTTGAAAATTTATCATGAATTTTCCTAAAATTTAGTTAAATTTAACTAAAAAATGATAAATTTTCTTTACTATGAGGAAAAAAGTTTAGTTCATTTACTTATTATTAGTTCATAGTTTTCTTACTGCCAAATAAATTTTCCACAAATCTAAGAAACGTTTCCTTATTTTTAAGACATATTTCCTAAAAATCAATTTAGTTCAAGTTAAGTTAAAATTTACTAAAAAAAACATAATCGTGTTTCTCTTCTTTAAATTGAGTGTACTTCTTAGAATTTAGTTAAATACTTCAGAGAATTTAGTAAATAACTTCTTAGAATTTAGTTAAAAATTTAAAATGGCGATATCTCGAAAACTAAGCGAGATAGAGCGAAACGGATGAAATTTTCAAAAGAAAGACTACAAAGAATAATACGGAATAGCCTACCTCTGCATATCTGTTGGGGTCTCAAGACCATAATTTTAGATCTAAAATTTGAAATTTCCGAGATTTTATATATGCACATATCTCGGTAAATACTGCCAACTCGAGAAAATGTCCAACGCATTTTTGTAGCTCTTGACCCGTAGAACACTTCCGCAAGATACCCGAAAGCCCGAACCCATGTATCCGGGGTCTGGACCCAATCTAGTTCTAAAATGTGAATGAATAATATAATTTTTTCCATTTTCTAGTTAAAATTGGCTTAAAATTAAATAACTTTGTTTTCCTTATTTTTTGGGAAAATTATGAACTAAAACCAAGAAAAAAAATCTTTGGAGCCAAATCATGTCCTCTTTTTCTCAAAATTTAGTTAATTTTCCCAGATTTTAGTTCACTTTTTTTTGAGTGTATCATTAATTTTTAATGTTTTCGTGGGTTATTTTTTTCGAATTTGTTGGTAAAAAAGAGTGGAAAAAACGTATTTTTTTAATGTTTAATGTTATTTATTTTAGAAAATTTTGTCAACAGTAAAAAATAAATGTTGATGTTTGTTAAAACAAATAAATAATTACTGGGATGGTTTTCAATTGTTTATTAACTGGTTTTAAATGTGTTTTTCATTTGATTTTGCCTACAAAATATTTTAAGTGTAGTTTTTACTTTTATCCATTTTCCTTTGTAAATGACCTTTCTCATATTAAGAAAAAACTTTTCGCCGTTTTAAGTCCCAACTGGATTTGAAACCCTTAACCTCCAGTTTATTAGTCCCACACCTAACTACTTGTTTCAAACTTTATTTGCAAAATTGTTTTGAAAAGCGATTCCATTTTCAATTCAGAACAGATTTTGTTTGTTTTACAAAAATAAAAAAAATATTATTAAACATTTTCCTTGTTGTTTAACATTCTAAGCAATTCACCCACCCTCTCTCAAGTCTGTATTAGGAAAATAAATTCAATTCATACTACTTTAAAGTATTTTTGAAAACAATTTTCTTTATTAAACAAACATTTAAAATTTAATTATTAAAACAATATGGCGCTAGATTATATAGCATCCTCACATAAATGATTGAAATAAAGTTTAAAAAACACCTCAGAATCATTAGAACAAACCAACTTGTATATAAATCCTTTCATGTATGCAATTCATTCCATACATCCTTAAAAGAAAAAAAAGTCAAGTACCTTCACCTTTTTTCTAGTTGTTTTAAACAACACCATCAACATTTAATACCCTATATAACAAAATCGTATATACATATACCTAAGTATATATGGATGGAGTATAAAAAGTAAATTAAACCACAGTTCGGTAGAAAACAACCATACGCCACCTATAGAGTAATTTAAAAGAAAGCAAAAAAAAAAATTAAAAAATAATATGGAATAAATGTAGAAACTATCATTCCTATCAACCGAAAAACCACAAACCAACAGACAGCAAGTCATTCTGTTGGTGAAACAAATTAAAAAAAATAAATAATATAAAAAAAAAATTTAAATTCAACTTTAAAACTGTGAATGCAAAAAAAAAATATATATATGCATGTATATCTGTAAGAGCCTTATTTTCTGCATTCTTTTTATACTCATTTTGATCAGAATTTTATTTTTAATGGTATTTTTTTTATATTTTCATTCATACCACAACACCTTTCCGAAACACAAACAAATTTTGTTCAGATTAGGAGATTCACAAACTTTTCTAATTTCGTGGGAAGAAAGAAATTGACAAACGAAATTTTTGCGGTTTTTTTGTGCTTTTGTTAAACAATGTATGTCTGAAGAAGTTCAAAGTCCTGCACTTGAATCAAGCGGATTAAAAAATTATTTTTTTCGTGCCATGCCCTTTTGTGGTAGTGGATTTAAAAAAGTTCATTCAAAATATTTTGTAGGCAAAACAAATGAAAAACACAATTAAAACCAGTGAATAAACATTGAAAACCATCCCAGTAATTATGCATTTGTTTTAACAAACATCAACTTTTATTTTTTACTGTTAACAAAATTTTCTAAAATAAATAACATTAAACATAAAGAAATTACGGTTTTTTCATTTATTTTTACCAACAAATTCGAAAAATTAAAAATAAATGAAAGTTCTGTTGTTTTTAACAACAAATTCCAAAAAAATAACCTACGAAAACATTAAAAATTAAAATTAACCTACATTCGTACACTCAAAGAATTATGTAGGTAAATTCCACTGAATATTCACTTAAAACAAATGAAATTTTATTTAAAAACCATTCCACTGTTTTTTCATTTAAAATAAAAACACATTACAGTCAATTTTTGATGCTAATTTAATGACAAACCAAAACATTAAAAAACTAGTGAATATTCAGTTATTTTGTATTGAAAAACAGTAAAACTATAGAAGAAATTTTTTACTGCCGAAATTAAATGTAACAGAAAATTCGTTTTTAATACAGTAAATTATTTTTTTTAAACTACAGAAACAGTAAAAAAATTAAATCCTTTATAAAATAAGTGATTTTTCTTTTAAAATGACTTTACTGATTACTTTTTAAAATAACCTACAAACATTTAATGACATAATTTTCTTAGAGTAGGTTATTTTTTACAATTTTCTATTGAAATATTTTTTTAAAAATTTTTAATAAAATTTTAAGAAATCGATCTCGCAATCAACTACACTCTGGCCAGACACTCTACCCATCGTGCCAAAGTCACTTGATACAAACATGTTTTTATATTTCTATAAAAAAAAATTGAATTTTTTTATCTACAACAAAATAACCCACACAAGTAGGGAAAAGCAAATGACATATCTTTTAAAAATGCCAACAATTGAAAAAAAAAAACATACACAAATCATTAAAAATTAAAGAGGAATCACTTATTTTTATTTACAGAACAAAAATAAATGACTTTAAAAATTGAATGCTAATGAAAGTCTTTATTTTTTATGTTGTTATTTTTGAAACAAAGAACAGAAATAGTAATTTAAAAAAACTGAACATTAAACAAATGATTTTTCTTTAAAAATCAACAAAAGGTAAATCTTTTTAAATAAACTACAAACAGTTAATGGCATAATTTTTTAAGGGTATATGGGGCATTCCTTGTCAAATTTTAAAATTTTTTTTATAGATTTTCCCAATTTATTTACAGTTTTTAGTACCCTTCGAAAATTTGTTCGTGGTAAATTTTCAGATTTTTTTGATGACCTGTTTAAAAGATATCGAAGTTTTAAAAATTGGTAGTTTGTTCCTTTACTTAAACTTCTTTTACTCATAACATCTTCAATAATGGTTCAAATTTTTTTTTAAGTACTTTTAAAAAAAAAATCCAAAAAAAATCTTAAAAGCGCTTTAGTATGCGATTTTTCAGCTTTAAAGTTTAAATCTGATTTTTGAAAATGTTTGTTCTCTTCGATTTTTATTTAATTTTTTTGTGTAAAACTTTTATCGATTCTACAAATTTTTTGCCCAGGAGGATCGTGGGCTAACGATTATTACTATTTTGTAAAATTTTTTGAAAAATATTTATTGTAATTTTCCAATCTTAAAATCATTTCTACTGCTCCAATGGTGCGTCATAGAGGGGTCATTTATAAGACCGACCCCCATTAATTTTTACACTCAAAATAATTCTGCAGTAAAAATATTAGTAAGTGATTTGGTACCAAAATCTACTAACAAGTTACTAATTACCAGTAGTACGGTAGTTTTTTAGTATCTTCAAAGTACTAAAATTAGTAATTTTTACTGGTTTTGAATAATATTAGTAAAAAATTTTAGTATTGATTACCAACGCCTGCACTAGATCATTTTGGACTAAAAAATTAGTTCATTAGTAAAATTTTTAGTATTGAATACCCACGTTTTTTTTTGGGTGTACGTCTTAACATTTCCTTGGAACAGACTAATACCCTATCTCCAATTTCTAAGGGTGTCCCCACACAAAATGACATTTTTAAAAATTTGCTCTAACTACTCTAACTGCCCTTAGAGCAACAAAGTGTATGACCGACCCACAATATTTTTTCAGGCTAAACATTTTCTCAGAAAACACCTACCCTCTATCTCTGAGTTTTAAGGCGCCCCATACATTTTTTTTTTTTATTTTTTGTAAATTTCTTTTATTTAATCAGCTTCTACCGGTCCATTGGTGCTTCCGAGAGGGGTCATTAGTGAGACCGACCCCCATTTATTTTTACCCTCCAACATTTTTGTAAAACATACCTACGCCCTATCTCAACTTCCTAAGAGTTGTGGGTTGGTCACACATTTTGTTGCTCTAAGGGCACTTTTAGGGCAGTTAGAGCGGTTGGAGCAAATTTTAAAAATGTCATTTTGTGTGGAAGCCCCCTTAGAAATTGGAGATAGGGTATTAGTTTGTTCCAAAGAAATTTTACGACGTAAAAATTAATGGGGGTCGGTCTTATAACCGACACCTCTATGACGCACCATTGGAGCAGAAGAATTGGTTTTAAGATTGGAAAATTGCAATAAAATTTTTTTAAAAAATTTAAAAAAAAATAGTAATAATCGTTATCCCACGATCCTCCTGGGCAAAAAATTTGTAAATCCGATAGAAGTTTTACACATAAAAATTTAAAAAAAAATCGATGAGTACAAACATTTTCAAAAATGTTTTTAAATTTTAAAACTTAAAAATAGCATACTAGAGCGCTTTTAAGAACTTTTTGGGATTTTTTTTTTTAAGTACGTAAAAAAACAAAAATTTTTTAAAAAGAATTTGAAATTTGGACCATTATTGAAGAAGTTATGAGTAAAAGAAGTTTGAGTAAAGGAACAAACTACCAATTTTTAAAAATTCGATATCTTTTGAACGGGTCATCAAAAAAATCTGAAAATTTACCACGAAGGAATTTTCGAAGGGTACTAAAAACTGTTGACAAATTGGGAAAATCTAAAAATTTTTTTTTTCAAAATGTCCGAATTGACATGGAATGCCCCATATATAAGTTTCCCGAGTATAAATGTTTAGATATATTCTTATATATCACATCTTATTCGAGATTTGAATGATTAGTACTGATCCAAGTAAGATCAATTCTGATTCGAGATTTGAAAGATCAGTACTGAGTTTTCACATTTTTACTTGTGTTGTCATTCCTTTTGTAACGCATCGAAATATTGATCTAGGACCCCAACCTCAATCGATTTTAAGTCAATCTAGCGATGTCCGCCCGTCCGTCCATCTGTTCGTATTAAACACGCTAACTTTTGAAAGTTTTTAAAGAGGCTGCTGAAGCATAGCATATACGTTTACCTGGTCAGGTTGATATTGCAATTCAGCCAAATCCGTCCAGTGGTTCAAAAGTTATGAGCAAAAGAGTAAATTCCGACAAGGGTTTTTTCGCGAATTGACGAGATCAGAAACACGCTAACTTCCGAAAGACAATCCTGGAATTGCTGAAGCTTGGCATATATCTTTTTTGTTCGCCAGGTCTGGTCGGTATTTAATTTTAGAAAAATCGTCGTCCAAAAGTTATAAGCGAAACCCTTATTTTCAGATTGGTTTTACCTTGAATTCTCGTGCTGATAACCCGTTAAACATGTTTTAAAAGCAATGCTTTTCAAACTTGTTTATTTTTAAATCAATGCTTTTTAAACTTGCTTAGTTTTAAAAGCATTAGTAATTGTTACACTCAAAAAAAATTTTACACACAAAAAAAATTTACACTCAAAAAAAAATGTAGTAATTTTTTTTTTAAATGACACCATTTTGTGTACATACGTGCATTTAATAATTGTTGTTTTCTTGTGTCCATACTTTTATTCTATAGTTGTTGTAGTTTAATTAAAAACTAAAAATGCATTGCCATATGTTTGTTTGTAGTTGTAGTTGTAGTTGTTGTATTTATATTAATATGTGTAAAAAATCTGTATGTATGTTTTCGTACACGTGGTTTTTTTATTTGGTTCAGTTTCATAGAGACTTAAACATACGCGTTAATATCAGGGACGTGCCGTGAGGTTTTCATCAGGGTGTTCACCATTAATATAAAATTAACCTAACAAGGCACAACTCAATTTTTGGAAGAGAAGTATCACGTTTTGTCATAAAAATATTTTAAACACAAAACTAACACAATTCCTTAATTGATTGAATTTTTTCCGCAAAATTAAAAAATTTTAGAACTTGTTCTGAAATGACTTTCTTACAAAAAGTAAGCTTATACCCATCCTTATGCTTATGGTTTAAAAAAAAATATTTTTAAGAACAGGCACATATCATAAAAAATTTTTTTGCCCTTTTCAAGAAATTTTGCTTTTTCAATACACAAAAAGTACAAAAAACAAAAGGTTCTGGAAATTTGTTGATCGCAGATTTGGAATTAAAAGATGACGGTCAATAAGGATCACAGATGAGTTATTTTAATTTAAAAATGCGATTTAGAATCACGACGTTAATTTGTCTATAAAATTAAGTCCTATTTTTGACACCAATGTAAAAATACGTAATAGTGGAATGAAAAAAAGTACTAAATTTGGGGTTTTGCATTTTCAAACGTAATTTTCTAAAAAACGATACGCGGCAGAAACAATTGGAAGACAGATTTTAAATATGAAATTCAAAATAATTATAGTTTGTATATTGCAATTGCTGGAAAAGTGAATTTTTCTGAATATGTAGAGTTGTGTGATTTAATGGAAAGTACACTAGTTGACACACTAAAATAATTGTGTAATTAACTTTATTAGTTTACTTAAAAAATTAACCAGTAAATTTGTTTTTAAATAAAAATATTTGTATCTTTAAGAATTCCTACATCTGTATTTAAAAAAATTGTTTTAATACTAATTTTGCGTTACAATTAATGTTGGCGAAAAATAATTTCTTTTGCTAAAAATAAATGGCAAAACGCAATACACCCTATTTTCTTTAATTGAAAATATTAACAATCGCCGAAATATTTTCTTCCTCACATCATCACAATAAAATTAACGTGCATCAAACAAACCTTCATGTTTTTCAATATTTAAAACAAAAAAAAAATAATTTTTTTTTGTTGTTTAAAACCAAAAAACATGTAAAAAGGTGTGTTTTTTAGACAACCATTTGGCAACCTTTTATGTAAAATTTAAATGATATCTGTAATGACAATCATAGATAAAATCCCAAAGTATTATATGGCTTTTAAATTAAAGCAATAGCTCTTTCCAGTAAAAAGATATCACCTCTTAAAGTTACGTGTGCTACTTACTTAAGTGTTTCTTCACAATACAGCAGCAAGCAGCTGAGCAGCAAAATTTTTACATGTATTTTGTTGTTGCCGCAACAACAAAACACATGTAAAAATTTTGCTGCTCAGCTGCATGCTGCCGTATTGTGAAGAAAAACTAATTTGCCGCACAAAAAAGCCTTTAACAATTTATATTTTGTTTGTAGTAGTTGTTGTAATTTAACACTAGTTGAGTGTGCGCAACAAAGTTAAGAACAACCCAACAACTTCGTTTGTTCTTTAAATTTTGTTGCACATTCACTTAACTGTTGGAAACAATTGCATTAACACGTTCGCTGCCGCCATATATTATAAAAAAAGTTACCAGTGTGCCAAAAGTGTTTTTTTGTTTAAAAGTGTATGTTAAGTGTAAGTGAACCGTTCTGTGTCTTCAGTTTTACGTTTGTGTTGTTTTTTATGTGTTTTTAGAGTGTGACCACCGGTGGGTCACGCGGCACTCAATTTTTTCCTTTAGGAAAAAATTCTTGTGAACCACCGGTGGGTCACATGGCAGCGAACGTGTTAATGCTTACAAAATTTGGTATAACTTTTTTATGAAACGACGGAAAATAAAAAATGATATACCAACTGAAGGTGTACATTTTCTGCTATGAGAACATGTCGAAGTATATGTCCGAAAATATTTTTGAACCTTTGAAATAAATTATAAAAATATAAAACTGGCTTATTTGAGGGAAAATGCTAGGTGTTCAGAGAACACCTCCGCACATTAGACGGAACGTCACTGGTTAATATACTATGTTGGGAAAACAAATATGCAAATAAATACATTCAGCCTTACCACAGAAATTAAAATATATTTCAAAACAGGTTTAAATTCTAATTCCATACAACTTGTTTTTGTTTTCAAAATGTATGGCAAATTTAAAATTTAAAACTAAACTTTTGTTATAATAGACTTTTTCTGTGGTACGGGCGATTATTTTTTATCTCTACCTTGATAAACATTGTGGCGGGTATTCATAGATTCGTCCAAGCCGAATTTAACTTTTCTACTTGTTGTATTTAAAATTTCGCTTAAACTTGATGAAAGGCAATTAAGACGACTGACCAACCTCACCTACAATTTTAATGGTAAAATTTTGGCAGGAAAAATTTGTAAATTTACAAAAAAAAAAAAATTGTTAATATACATTTTTTTTGTTAAATTTTTGCTCCGGATAACAAATGTTTTACCAATGAAATTGCAAAATTTCAATGTTTTTTTTTGTTAATTTGCACTATTTTTGTGAATTTACAAACTTTTATACAACAGCTTTTTTACAAATTTTTTTTTTTTACTAAATTTTTTTTTTTACAATATTTTTCTGAACGTTTGGGAACTGCTGATTAATTTTATTTTTTATTTGTTTGTGATATTTGTTTATTGGTGTTAAAGAAAATATCCGTGTATTGTATGTGTAAATGCATGTAAAGCTTTTATGGGATTTAAAATCATGTTAGACAATGATTTGCTATTTGTTTATATAAAATTCCGAATAAAAAATGAAAAAAAAGATCAAACAAAAACAATGGGAATTTGTGGGTATTCAAAGTACACCAATCCTCTGATTTACGCAACAGATTAAAATTTAAAACATATCTATATTAAAAAGTAATATTTTGCTATAAAAACTTGTTGCTGTCTTGAGAAAACATGTAATATCGAGGATTTATATTCAAACAGCGCTATATGCAATTTTTATAGAAAATTATTATTTGGTATTACTCTTTATAAAATTAAATTGTCTAAATAAAACTGCTAAAAAAGTAATTAAACTTAAAACTACCTAAGTCGACATAGATATTGCAGATACCACTATTTGAATATAAGCGCTTGATATACAACCTGAGTTTTTCTTCATTCTTTTCGAGAAAAAAAAATAAATTTGTGTTGTTGATCGACTTTTAATTTGAATTTTACCATAAAAAAATAGTTTTAATATTGACATATGGAGTTGTTAAATAAAAATCAATTATTTTTTTTTGTCAAATCAATTATTTATTTTGTTAATATAACAAAATTTTTGTTGTGATACAAAAAAAACATTGTTGCCACTTACTATTTCCCTCACTAATTACCCATAAATCCTGCCCAGAAATTACTAAAATCCTGTCAGTCGTGGTTTACTTGTATTTTCATATAAAATCAAAGAAAAAAGTGCATAGATATATAATATACAAAAAACTGCAATCCGTTTAACCAAACTCTCAGTAAAAATGAAATAAAAATAGTTTTACATTGTTGCATTTTAGATAAAATGCAATATAGGGATTTTTTTTATAAAAACAAATATATATTTAAACTTTTTAGGAGTTAGCAAGGACTTTTTTTGTACAAGTATGAGTATTTTAGTTTTTGTTGTTTTAAATTCCATACAAATTGTATTCATTTACTAGCAATTTTGTTGTTTTTGATTTTGTTTAGCAGATAGTAAACTTCACTTGCATTCCCATAATACTCCTAAGGGATTAAATATTTTATATACAATTTTCTTTTATATATTTTTTTTTTGTTCCATGTTGATGTTATCCAATATTTATCAAGTGTATAGCAACAGTTAGCTTTTCAACTTTTGGAGCATTTTGTTTTAACTTTTTAAGTTACTGATTAAATCGTTGTAATGAAAATGATTTTTAAAAACTTTCCGTAGACAAGGGTAGTCTTTCAACTGGCTACTAACTATGACCCTGAAATAAGCATGTGTTGTAGAGAATTAAAAATAAAGAGATCAATATTATTTCAGCTGCATAATCTCAGGATTAGAGGAGTTTTCGTGGTTTTCGAATTTCAAAATCGTCGGATCATGGTTCAATATTACCACAAAGCAAGTAAAAAAGTAAAATTCTACTTTCCCAAAATCCATGAATACCCACAATTCTCTTTTAAGAGATAGAAAATTTTCTAACGTGAAAAAATAGCAATTTTGATTTGAAATATTTTATTTTAAGTAAAAAAATGTTTTTTAATTATTTTTGTAAAAAATATATAATTTTTTTTTATTTAGTGTGTTTTTTTTATGTAAAATTTTTTTTTTTGGTGTAAAAATATTTTTGAGTGACAAAAATAAGTGTTCAAATATTTTTGTGACTTACCAGTGTTTTAAAAGCGTGTTTAACGTTTTTTACAACACGTGAATTTAAGGTGAAACAATCTGAAATTCACGTTTTTCTTTTACCTTTTGAACCACAGGACTGATTTTGCTAAAATTCAATACAAACTGAGGGAGGTCTTTCACAGGGCACCCATCGATTGTCCTGAAACTTGCATATGGGAAAAGAGGAGGAAAATTTGAGTTACCTGTTTTTTCTTAGCTGCCCAATCTCTCATTTAGTATGTCAAAGGGAAGGGGGAAAAACCAAATTTTTTTTTTATAAAAAAAGCATTATTTTTATGAAAAACTTTTTTTTTTCATTAACATTTTTTGTTTCATCAAAATTTTTCATAAATTTTTTATTAAATATTTTTTTTTATCAACAATTTTGAATTATTTATAGAAATATAAAAACATGTTTGTATCAAGTGACTTTTGCACTATGGTTTTTGGCACGAATGTAGTTGATTGCGGGATCGATTCCCCAAAATTTTATTAAACATTTTTTTAAAAAAAAATAATTCAATAAAAAAATTGTAAAAAATAACCTACGAAATCATTAATTTTTAATGCTTTCGTAGGTTTATCATTAATTTTTATTGTTTTCGTAGGTTATTTTCGAATTTGTTGGTAAAAAGAAATGAAAAAAATGAATGTTATTTATTTTAGAAAATTTTATTAACAGTAAAAAATAACTGTTGATGTTTTATTTTGTTTAATGTTCAGTTTTTTTATATGACTTTTTCTGTTCTTTGTTTCAAAAATAAAAACAAAAAAAAGACCTTCATTATCATTCAATTTTAAAAGTCATTTATTTTTGTTCTGTAAGTAAAAATAAGTGATTCTCATTTAAGTTTTATTGATTTGTGTACGTTAATTTTTTTTTTTAAATTGTTGGCATTTTTTAAAGAATAATTATTAGTTTTTACCTACTTGTGTGGGTTATATGATTGCGGAATCGATTCCACAAAATTTTATTAAATTTTTTTTTTAAATATAATTTAAATAGAAAAATTGTGTTTGCCTTCAAAATATTTTGAGTGTGCACTCAAAAAATTATGTCATTAACTGTTTGCAGTTTATTTTAAAAGTTTTCCGTTTTGTCGTTTTTAAAAGAAATAACATTTGTCTGAGTTGATGAAGGAGAGGAGGACGAATGATGATTACTAAAAAATTGAATTTATTCACCATAATGCAATTTCACCTTCTTCTGTACGAAAAAACAACAGCAACAACCACACAAGAATTGAAAAACCATGATTTAGTTGATACTTGCTTAGCAGCCAACTTAGCGTATCGGTCTAGAGTGATCGTACCTAAGAGGCAGTTAATAGCAAAAACATTACAGATTCATGGGTTCAATCCTTGGCGGCTGCGATCTGTTAATAATTTTCACATATAGAATATAATTGACTATTAACTGAATAAATTTGACATTAAAAGTTTTTCTGATGATTATAATAACTGGATTATATGAAACTAGTAAAAAACGAACCAGGATGTCTTAAATTTTTAGAAAAATAAATTTTTCTTTCACACCTTTCTCAATTCAAACCATATATATGATGTTCAGTTTTTATTAACGACTACTTCTGTCCTTTGTTTCATAAATAACACACTAAAAAATAAAGACTTTCATTAACATTTAATTTTTAAAGTCATTTATTTTTGTTCTGTAAGTAAAAATAAGTGATTGTTCTTCTCTAATTTTTAATGGTTTGTGTAATTTATTTTTTTTTAATTGTTGGCATTTTTTAAGGAGAAATCATTAGTTTTTACCTACTAATGTGGGTTATTTTTTTGTAGAAAAAAAATTTAAAAAGTTATTTATAGAAATATAAAAACTTGTTTGTATCAAGGGACTTTGGTACGATGGGTAGTGTGTCTGGCCAAAATGAAGTTGATTGCAAGATCGATTCCCAAAAATTTTATTAAACATTTTTTAAAAAATAATTTAATAGAAAAATTGTAAAAAATAACCTACGAAATCAATAATTATTAATGTTTTCGTAGGTTAATTTTTTTTAATTTGTTGATAAAAATAACAGAACTATCATTAATCTTTAATGTTTTCGTGGGTTATTTTTTCGCATTTGTTGTTGGTAAAAAAGGTTGAAAAAAAATTAATTTTTTAATGTTTAAAGTTATTTATTTTAGAAAATTTTGTACACAGTAAAAAATAAATTTTGATGTTTGTTAAAACAAATGAATAATTTCTGGGACGGTTTTCAATTGTTTTGTCTCTTGTTTTAAATGTGTATTTCATTTGTTTTTGCCTGCAAAATATTTTGACTGTATGTATACACGATCTCCGATTGATTTTAAGACAATATAGTGATGTCCGTCCGTCTGTCTGTTGAAAACACGCAAACGTTTGAAAGACTTTATGGATGATTCTAATGTTTGGCATATATGTTGGTGCACTCAAAATAGTTTGTAGGCAAAACCCAATGAAAAACATGTTTTAAACATGTGATAAAACAATTGATAACCATTACAGTAACATTTATTTTTTACTGTTAATAAAATTTTCTAAAATAAATAACATGGCACATTAAACAATAACGTTACTTTCATTTTTTTACCAACAAATTCGAAAAAATAACCTACGAAAATATTAAAAATTAATGACTGTTGTGTTTTTTTACCAACAAATTCGAAAAATAATCTACGAAAACATTAAAAATAATGATTTCGTAGGTTACTTATACAATTTTTCTATTGAATTATATTTGAAAAAAATTTAATAAAATTTTGGGGAATCAAACCCGCAATCAACTACATTCTGGCCAGACACTCTACCCATAGTGCCAAAGTCACTTGAAACAAACATGTTTTTATATTTCTACAAATAATTTTTTATTTTATAAAAACGAATGATTTCATTTTAAAAAATGCCAACAATTTAAAAAAATATATCGTACACAAATCATTAAAAAATAAAGAAGAATCACTTATTTTTACTTACAGAACAAAAATAAATGACTTTAAAAATTGAATGCTAATGAAAGTCTTTATTTTTTATGTTGTTATTTTTGAAATAAGAATAGAAATAGTCATTTGAAAAAAACTGAACATTAAACAAATAGTTTTTCTTTTAAATAAAATTCAAACAGTAGATGACATAATTTTTTGAGTGTGGTCAGGTTGGTAATACAATCCAGCGAAATTTGTCCAGCGGTTCAAAAGTTATGAGCAAAAAAGCAAATTTCGGCAAGGGGTTTTCGCGAATTTACGAGATAAAAAACACACTTACTTTCGAACGACAATTCTGAGAGTGCTGAAGCTTAGCATACATATTGGTCATTCCCCTGGTCTGCTTTTTATTGAATTTTCAGCAAAAAGTAATTACTAACTAGCAAAACCGTGAATTTCAGATTGGTTTCACTTCACCTTAAATTCAAGTGTTGAAAAAAACGAGCTAAACAAGTAGAAAAGTTAATTCGACTTGGCCGAATCTATGAATACCCTCCATGATGCCCTTTTTAAGTGATAGTAAATTTTCTAACGTGAAAAAATAACATTTTTGATTTGAAATATTTTATTTTGTGTAAAAAAACTTTTTTTTAAGTAATTTTTCAAAAAAAAAAAAAAAAAAAAAAAATTTTTTTGAGTGTAAAACTTTTTAGTGCAAATATTTTTAAATGACAAAAATTCGCTGTAAAATATTTTTATGTAATATAATGTTTGTAAAACATGTGTAACGGGTTTTCAACACGTGAATTTAAGGTGAAACGAATCTGAAATTCACGGTTTTGCTAATAACTTTTGAACCATTTGACATTGGGCTAAAATTCAACACGAACCAGGCCAGAGGAACGACAAATATAAATGCCAAGCATCAGCATGCTAGAAATTGTCTTTCGAAAGTTAGCGTTTTTTATCTCGTAAATTCACGAAAAACCCTTGCCGCAATTCAGTCTTTTGCCCATAACTTTTGAGCCACTGGAATGATGTTGTTGCATTGCAATACCAACATGACCAGTTAAATGCCCAACATATATGCCAAACCTCAGGAGCCTCCGTAAAGTCTTTCAAAAGTTAGCGTGTTTTCAACAGACAGTCAGAAGGACGGACGGATATAGCTAAATCGTTTAAAAATCGATCGAGGATAATGAATATATATGGGGCATTCCATGTCAAATCGGACACTTTGAAAAATTTTTTTTTTAGATTTTCCCAATTTGTTTACAGTTATTAGTACCCTTCGAAAACTCCTTCATGGTAAATTTTTAGATTTTTTTGATGACCCGTTCAAAAGATATCAAATTTTTAAAAATTGGAAGTTTGTTCCTTTACTCAAACTTCTTTTACTCATAACTTCTTCAATAATGGTCCAAATTTCAAGTTTTTTCTTTCAAAATTTTTGTTTTTTACGTACTTTTTAAAAAAAAATCCCAAAAAATTCTTAAAAGCGCTCTAGTATGCGATTTTTAAGTTTTAAAATTAAAATCTCATTTTTGAAAATGTTTGTACTCTTCGATTTTTTTGAAATTTTTTTGTGTAAAACTTCTATCGATTCTACAAATTTTTTGCCCAGGAGGATCGTGGGATAACGATTACTACTATTTTTTAAAATTTTTTGAAAAATTTTATTGTAATTTTCCAATCTTAAAATCTACTATCATTTCTACTGCTCCAATGGTGCATCATAGAGGGGTCATTTAAAAGGCCGACCCCCATTAATTTTTAAGTCTTAACATTTCTTTAGAACAAACTAATACCATATCTCCAATTTCTAAGGGGGCTCCCACACAAAACGACATTTTTTAAAATTTGCTCCAACCGCTCTAACTGCTCTAATAGTGCCCTTAGAGCAATAAAATTTATGACCGACCTACAATATTTTTTTAGTCCAAACATTTTCTCTGAACACACTTACCCTCTATCTTTAACTGTTAAGGCGGTCCCCATACATTTTTTTATATTTTTTGTAAATTTGTTTTATTTAATCAGCTTCTACCGGTCCAATGGTGCGTCCGATAGGGATCATTAGTGAGACCGACCCCCATTTATTTTTACCCTACAACATTTTCTCAAAACATACCTACGCCCTATCTCCACTCCCTAAGTAGGCTCCCATACAAATAACAGTTGGAGCAAATTTTATAAGAATGTAATTTTGTATGGGAGCCTACTTAGGGAGTGGAGATGGGGCGTAGGTTTGTTTTAAGAAAATGTTGCAGGGTAAAAATAAATGGGGGTCGGTCTCACTAATGACCCCTTTCGGACGCACCCTTGGACCGATAGAAGCTGATTTAATAAAACAAATTTACAAAAAAAAATAAAATTGTATGGGGACCGCCTTAACAGTTAAACATAGAGGGTAGGTGTGTTCAGAGAAAATATTTGGACTAAAAAAATATTGAGGGTCGGTAATACATTTTGTTGCTCTAAGGGCACTATTAGGGCCGTTAGAGCGGTTGGAGCAAATTTTAAAAAATGTCGTTTTGTGTGGGAGCCCCCTTAGAAATTGGAGATAGGGTATTAGTTTGTTCCTTATAAAGGACCCCTCTATGACGCACCATTGGCAGTAGAAATGATTTTAAGATTGGAAAATTACAATAAAATTTTTTCAAAAAATTTTAAAAAATAGTAATAATCGTTATCCCACGATCCTCCTGGGCAAAAAATTTGTAGAATCGATAGAAGTTTTACACAAAAAAATTTCAAAAAAAATCGAAGAGTACAAACATTTTCAAAAATGAGATTTAAATTTTAAAACTTAAAAATCGCATACTAGAGCGCTTTTAAGAATTTTTTGGTACGTAAAGTACGTAAAAAAACAAAAATTTTTGAAAGAAAAAACTTGAAATTTGAACCATTCTTGAAGAAGTTATGAGTAAAAGATGTTTGAGTAAAGGAACAATACAACCAATTTTTAAAAATTCGATATCTTTTGAACGTGTCATCAAAAAAAACTGAAATTTTACCACGAAGGAGTTTTCGAAGGGTACTAAAAACTGTAAGCAAATTGGCAAAATCTAAAAAAAAAATTTTTAAAGTGTCCGATTTGACATGGAATGCCCCATATACTTTATGGAGTCGTAGACTAACATTTTGAGGTGTTACAAACGGAATGACAAACTTATTTTTGTCACTCAAAAATTTTTTACACTCGAAGAAAATTTTACACCCAAAAAAAAATTAGTAATTTTGACAAAAAGTTTTTTACTCAAAATAAAATATTTTTAATCAAAATTAAGTTTTTACTTTTAAAAATTTACTATCCTTTAAATAGGACATTGTGGAGTGTATTCATAGATTCGGCCATGTCGAATTTAAGTGTTCTACTTGCGTTTTTTCAAATTTTGTTTGCATCAATTCTATTTAAGAAAAATTTTGAAATTTTTAGATTTTTTTGGAAAATTTCTAGATGCATTTTACTTAAGTTGACTGCTTAACCTGTAAATCTACAGCTATTTTGTACAAAATTATTTTAAAGATTTTTGCTTAAAATCTCTAATATATACTGGGATAATCTGTCGTGTTTCAGCAATTTTTTTTTGTAATTTTACCGGAAAATTAATTTAAGTTTAGATATACAAATACAACTTTACCCAAAATTTCACTTACAAAAACCCCCTAATCTACATAACTTCAACATATTTCCACGTTAAATTGTTTGTTAAAAATAATAAACTATTTAGGTGTAAGTAAAAAAATTAGAATATGTAAATTTATTTATTTTTCATATATATGTAATATGTTCTAATATAATTTACATAAAAAGTACTTTGTACATTCATATGTTAAAAACCTCATCCTTTTTAAGCACAACTAGAATTTACATATGAAAAGCACGTATGAATGCTCATACTGTTAAGGGCGCCTTCGTGTTGACTAAACCTTAAGGGTTAAATATTTTTTATATATATATTTTTTTTTTAAACAATTTTATATATGAGCAAGCAAGTTACAGCCCAAGGTATCGCCTCTATTATTACAACTAAATTAACGCAATTAATTTTTTTTTACATCAGTTCATTTAATATTTTTTTGTAGTACATTCACATGTACTTAGTTATGAGATTTACACAAAAAGTAAAGAAAGAGGACTTCAACAATCATATCTAGTATTTATGAAAATTTTTTATGGATTTTACCTACATGTTTATATTCATTTATTTTTAATGAATAATGTGGGTGGAGTTTTTTTTTTTTTTTTTGTCAACAATTTTTTTTTCTCTTCTTATATCAAGAGATTTTAATAATTTCTTTTATAAAAAAAACAATATTATTCAGTATATACAGGGTGGGTCAGAAGGGGAGGTCACATTATAAAATTTTTAATAATATGGGGGGATCAAAACTATACTTACAAGGGAAGTATCTCAACCCATATGAACCGATTTGCCTGAAACTTAAAATATATATGAAAGAGATAATTCTAAGGTTGGGGTGTCTCGGCTTATCGGCCATATCGGGGATTTAGGGGTTCAAAACATGGGTAAAAAATGGCGAAAAAATCGTTTATTGGATTTTGAAGCCATTTCTTTTTAAGAAACTATATGGTGAGAAGAAAGATTTTTTAAAGCCTATCCAATGGTAGCATAACCTTGTAAAAATTCGTCTTCTTTAAATATTTTTTTCAGGAAAATGTGTAAATTTTGGGTGGTATTTATGCGAAGACATAGACCTACGATATCCATATGAATAAGAAATAATCTGCATTAAATTTAAGACGACACGTATATTTGCCCTAGTCGATATTCGTGTTAGTTCGAAAGTTATCAAAATTTTCCCGAAGGTCCACATGGTTTCATTAGGGGACAACGAAATTTTTAAACACCGATATGAGCGAAAAACCGAGACACCACAACCTTAAAATCGTCTTTTTAATATATATTTTAAGTGTCAGGCAAATCGGTTCATAAGGGTTGAGATACTTCCCTTGTTAGTATGGCATAAATATATTTTATGATCATAGGCAAGTATATTCCCAGTATGCGAAATGAGTCGATATCGATTCGAAAAATAATCGTTTTCTCTAAGAATTTCATCGATATCGAGTTCGATATAATGTCGATATAAAGCGTGTTTTCCTATGTGGCATGCAAGGTGATATAGAATCGAGTATTGGTACAGGATTCGATTCGAATTTTAATCGAAAAATTTCATGAATTTCGATACATTTGTTTTTTAATAATTTAGTTAATTGTTTTAAAAACGGTAAGAATTAAAAAAAATATTTGTTACTTACTACTACTTACTTACAATTAACTAATTTTTAATAATTTAATTTATTTATTCTTTAAATTTAATTTTTACTAGTGCCTACGGTCAGTACCGTAGTACCGGGAATACCGGTATTTCCGGTTCTCGGTATTCCCGGGAATTGGTACCGGTTTCCCGGTTCTTAATTCATTCCCGGTATTCCCGGTTCCGGTTCTGACGGTATTCCCGGGACTACCGGTATGTATATTTTGTAATATTTTGTACAATTTTTTTTTTTTTTGCTTGTACCAAAAAATACAAAACTTGTGAAAAATACCATTTCCATTTTATTTTTTGAATTTAAGAAAAAATTGTTACATGTTTTTTAAATAATTTTACAAACACAACTAAATATTTCTGAAATACTGATTAAATAGTGTAATTTAAATTTTTTATGGTATAGTAATTTTTTGGTTTTTGAGAACCGGTACCAGGATCAGAACCGGGAATACCGGTATTCCCGGGAATATATCCAGAACCGGGAAACCGGTACCAGAACCGGGAATACCGGTATTCCCGGGAATATCGAGAACCGGGAAATGTGGGGCACTAATTTTTACTAATTACTATTTTTATCTGCCTCACTTGAGATTTGAACTCAGAACTCCCAGTTTACTGGTTGAACGCCTTACTCCTTCAGCCAAAGTTTGATAATAAAAGTAGTTTTTTAAAATTACTTTTACTAAAATTTGAATTTTTTATTATTATTTGAATTGCCCTTAAATTACAATTTGTATTATTATTTGAATTACCCTGTTTTTATATTCATTTTATTTTGTTTTGACATACTTCTCCCAATTTGAAAATATTTTTATTTCAAAATATATATAAAGTAGTACAAACAAATTTCAAGTTGTGTATGGCCTAGTTGGTTAGCAGGTTCGGGAGCTTATGATTTGTAGATTTTTGGCCTTGGTTCAAACCCCGGTCGCAGATTTTTTTTTTTATATTTTTTTTTTATTGTTCTAGTGTTAGATATTATTTTTTTTAATAATAAAAGTAAAATTTGTGGAATTTTTGTAAAATTTAATAAAACTAAAACTCGATGTTATATTGAAAATAAATATTTTTTTATGGAACAACAAATACGAGAATTCCTAAAATGTAGATTGGAAATCATTTCGAAATCGATTAGTTTTTCAATAAAAATATGAGTTCGAGAAACGTTATAATATCGACTGTATATAATATCGACTTCGAATCGTTGTTGCGGAAAAGCCTCGAAAAAACTTCGAAAAAATTGCCGCCTCGAAACTGTGCAGACTGGGTTCGTAAAAAGGCAAAATCGGATCTTTTTTTTCTTTTCTACATTTTGATAAAGATTACTTTAGCTCGGGGTTACATTTTTTTACTTATCATTACGACGATTTTGTCCATGTAAGAATTTTCCAGACAAAGTAATACAAATAATACTTAAGGTTATTATTATCAAACGAGTAGGTATAATTTTTAAAAATCTTGTGTAGATAACACAGGGCAACACTTTTTTTTTGCCCGGGTTCTGATAGCTAATTTTGGGTATTAGTGGTACGCTGATTTCAAATCTGGCTATCGTTTTTTTGGGTCAGCTCTAGTTTTTGAGATATAGCCTAAGGAAACTTTGAAAATAGGCTATTTGTGGCATGTTCGTGAGTCTACATTTACCAACACTAGTCTTACATCAAAAAAGTGAATGACGATTTTAGGTATGTTGGATATGCTGATTCCAAAAATGCTCTTACTTTTGTTGAGTCGTCTTTAGATTTTGAGATATTGCTAAAATAAAATTTTGAAATTTATGACCTCTTTAATTTTGTTTGAATATTTATGCCCGTTTTAATAACTCGAAAACTAAAGCTGTCAGAAAAAACCTAATACCAGTTTTGGAATCCTGGCAACTAATATAGTTAAGTTCGTGTTTAAAACTGAGGCACTAAATTTTTTTTTGGAAATTATAGCCAAGCAAAATTGGTAAAAATCACACTTTTTCGACTCTTTAACAGCGATTTGCTCGCGAACGCGAGCTGATAAAATCCATATAAATCAGTTGTCAAAGGTCAGGCAAATTGAAAAAGTTCAAATTTTGTCAACCTGTGTAATTTATAAAGCTGTAATTTAAGCTTGATAGCGTCCAGATTGAGTAAATAATAAATTTGCTACGACGGTCGATCGGGAAAATTAAATTATTATAGACATTTTTCAAAAAAAAAAAAATAAAAATATTTCTGGAAAATGAAAATGATGTTTATAAATAAAATTAAGAAATTTTCTAAAAAAAAGTCTTTCAGTAATTTTAACTTTCATTTCGACCCTCGTTGCACATTTAATATTTAGACAATCTGAACGTCATGAAGCTTTAACTAAAGATTTAACTAATTGATAACAATTAGGTCTATTTTGGATAACTTTGTCTTGAATGGATTGCTAACTAATATCTTTCACACGAAATAAGCAGCGAGCCACCGTATATGGAGTTCAGTGTGCTGATTCCGAATCTGTTATCAAGTTTTTTCCATCAGCTCGCGCTCGCGAGTAAATCGCTGTTAAAGACTCGAAAAAGTGCGTTTTTTACCAACTTTGCTTGGCTATAATTTCCAAAACTAATTTAAGAGCCTCTGTTTTAAACACGAACTTTACTATATTGGATGCAAGGATTGCAAAACTGTTATTAGCTATTTTCTGACAGCTTTAATTTTGGAGTTATTAAAAAGGGCATTAGATAAAATTAAAGAAGGCATAAATTTTAAAATTTTATTTTAGCAATATCTCAAAAACTAAAGATGACTCAACAAAAGTAAGAGCATTTTTGGAATCAGCATATCCAACATACCTAAAAACGTGATACACTTTTTAGATGTTATACTAGTGTTGGTAAATATGGACTCACAAACATGCCAAAAGTAGCCTATTTTCAAAGTTTCCTTAGGCTATATCTCGAAAACTAGAGCTGACCCAAAAAAAAAACAGTAGCCAGATTTGAAATCAGAGTACCCCAACTACCCAAAATTTGGTATCAGAACCCGGGCAAAAATAAAAAGTGTTGTCCTGTGTTATTAAATAAAATACTTGGGCACGAGGTGTTTTCTTTGAAAAGCATCATCCGGGTTTGTCTAAAAAACAATAAAAAATATGATGCTTTAAGAATAGCGAAATATCGGAAAACAAGTAAATTATTTATATATAAACAAAGACCTCGAGCTCTAGTATTTATTTAAATATATTTAACAAAAGGTCAATCAAAATTCAACAAAATAAATTTAAATGATAAAACTATTTGTAAATATAAGCGTAATTAATATGATCATTTTTGTGATAAGTCCGAAATCAATTAATTTTATAATTGAATCAACGAATTTCATAATAGACATTAATTTTTATTTTTTCTGCAAGACAAAGGGCTAGTTTTGAGATGTCTATTATTTTTGTTTTAGGTTTAACCGTAATTAAAACTAAAAACGTTTGGTTAATCATTTTCGAT
This sequence comes from Pegoplata infirma, assembly GCA_963921195.1. Lineage (NCBI taxonomy): Eukaryota > Metazoa > Arthropoda > Insecta > Diptera > Anthomyiidae > Pegoplata > Pegoplata infirma. The sequence goes on along the minus strand of OY992539.1, from coordinate 49,686,660 downwards.
CTATGTCAATAGATTATTGTCAATACGCTTTAGCAAAGTGACAATCACCGATGGAAAAAAAATAAGTTTTATATCAATATGCAAGTAGACATAATGAGAATTATAATGACTAAAAACTCCTTATCTCTTGTAGCAGAATAACATTTGTAAGTATATTAAGACTTTTTCTGTAGGAAAAACTAGCAGAATATAAGAATTTTTCTATAGGAAAAATGTGTATAACCTGAGACTTTTTTTATAACAAAAATGTCTCATAACACCGTCCGACAGCCAATATTAAACATGAACTGGATGATATACGTCTGAAAGTAGAGATTAAATGGATTAAAACTGCATTTACAGTTTTTCATTTCGTGATCCTGTTTCCTTTTAAAAGGACTTCAAAGTTTTAGAGGATACATTTCATAAAATATTTTTGAAATATTTGTGCTTGTCCTAAGATGACACTGGTTATGGGAAATAAAAAAGAGGATCTCCCCTAATTTTTCCATTTTTTTATATTGCAATATCAGGATAAAGGATGTGAATAAAGTCATTTGAAAACTTTATAAACATTTTTTTGTTGAAAATTTTGAATGATATTGTAGGATAAATTTTTGAAAGGACGTAACTTAATTCCTTTTTCCTGATATGTAAAAAAAATAAAATAGGAAAATTAGGCGAGATCCTCCCATTTCATTTGCTATCCCTAGTGGCGTCCTAGGACAAGTAAAAATATTAATAAAAGATTTTATAAAATTTAATCCTCTAAAATTTTTAAGTCCTTTTAAAAGAAACAAGATCACGAAAAGAAAACTGTAAATGCAATTTCAATACATTTAGTCTCTAGTTAAGACGTATGATATCCAGTTCGTGTTTAACGATTTTTTTTTCATTTTTGTCGGACGGTGTAATAGGTAATATTACCGTCTTCAAAAAGGCGTTCCAAAAATTTTTAATGAAGGTCAAAGGTCATTGTTATGACCATAATTTTTCGAAAACTATATTTCAAAAAGTGCTATTTAAAAAAAAAAAGATTTTTAAAAATTTTTACAATTTTTTTTAATTTTTTTAATTTAAAGAGTGATCTCTCTTTGAACCACCCTGTATATAGTGTTAAATTTTTTACCATATACATTAATTTTTTTATTTATATTATTTTTAATCTTAATTTATGAAATGACTTGTAGTTTGAATAATGTTCTGTATAGTTAGGGTGTCATTAAAATTTCCTACTATAAAAAAAAAAATATTATAAGGGTTAACATCCGGATTTTTTTTAATGAAACACACAGTTTTCTACATAAGCAAAATAATGAACCTACTGTTGTAACTTATGAGCACTTTAACAAAGAGCTGAGTTGCCAGATAAAATAATTTGTTGGGAATGTCAACGAATATGAGGCATGCTATGCCAAATCACAGATTTTCCAAAATTTACAAATTTTTTCACACGACAAAATTTATATGGAGGTTTCGTAACTTTATTATATTTTTTGCTACCTCCTTTTTTACTAGAATTTCTAGTAATTTTACAAGCTTTTTATTAATAATTTTGTAATTTTACAAGCATTTTACCAATAAAATTGTTAATTTACAGTTTCTATCTATCTATACTTAATATTATAAAGAGGTAATGTTTGTTTTTTTGTTTGTTTGTTTGTAGAAAGTAATCTCCGGAACTACTTATCCGATTTCAAAAAAGTTTTCAGCATTATTTAGAGTGTTCCTCAAGGACGGACATAGGCTAGGTTTCATCGACCACGCCCACTTCTAAGACCACTTTTTGCCAAAAAACGTAAAATTTAAAAATCTCCAAAACTACCAAACCGATTTCAAAAATTTTTTCACCAATATATACTTGGAATGGTCCTTAATGATGGAAATATGCTTGGTTTCATAGACCACGCCCACTTTTGGCAAAAAAACTTAAAATTTAAATATCTCTGAAACTACTTATCCGATTTCAAAAATGTTTTCACCAATATTTAGAGTGTACCTCCAAGTGGATTTAGGCTAGGATTCATCGACCACGCCCACTTCTACGCCAACATTTTGCCAAAAAAACCTAAAATTTAAAAATCTTCAAAACTACTAAACCGATTTCAAAAATTTGTTCACCAATATATACTTGGAATAGTCCTTCATTATGGAAATATGCTTGGTTCTATAGACCACGCCCACTTCTACGCCCACTTTTGGCAAAAAAAACTTAAAATCTAAATATTTATGAAAATCTAAATATTTATATATACAGAAAGGAATGAAGCCTACATGGAACGAAATAAATTGAAATGAATAGAACAGGGAACAAAATTGAATAGAACGGGTAACGAAATGGAATGAAACGGGGAATAAAATGACTTCATTAATTATTATATAGGAGCTCGAAAATTTTAAAGATAGTTTTTTTACCGAAACGAACATGATTCCGGGCTAAACGGGGCTGTTTTAATTTTATATTAAAAATTTAATAATGTAGGGGAGAATTGAAGAAATGGGGAGTTTAATCCTAATCCTTCTTTAATACGGAATTTAATATTATCGGTAACAAAGTTCCGGACGGGCCTGCTAGTAGCGCAATAAAATTACAAGGAATTCTCGTGAATTTACTAAATTTTTTTTTGTAAAATTATCTTGGAAATTTGTAAAATTACAAACAAAAAACTTAAAATTACAAAAGAAATTTAAATTTCGATCTAAATTTGTTTGTTAAAAAACAAGGAAAACTGTCAAATATTGGTAAAATGGGATTACGAGACTTTTCCTAGTAATTTGACAAGGTTTTTATTTCGACTTTTGAAAAATTCTGAAAATTCTACTCTAAATTACGAAACTTTTAAGTTAATCGATCACAAAACGTGTATTTGCGTAAGCACCTCCTATCAATGTGCTGGCTGTAACGTCTAAGAAGACGACCAGCCTGTGTTGTTGATTTTATGAATATGACAAAAATACCTGTGGTTATATTTATTAACATAACAATCCGACGTTTAAAATCCTACTGATGATAACACCATAACTGGGGTGTTTGAAACTGGTATGGGAATACCAGAAATATCTATAATTCTTAGAAATTAATTTTACTTTTATATTACAAATAGAATTGGAGCCAGCGGTCGATCTGTACTAACAAAAAATAAATTATGTACTGGCAACTCTATTTTCTATTATATTTCTGTGTATGTCATCTGTGTATTTCATATATTCATATAAAATGTATGTGTCTCTTAACTGCGGTTGTCATCATCACTCTCAGCAGTGATATAAAAAAAAAAGTTTCAGTTTTTTATGACCTTCTTGTTTTTAGCGTTTTTTGTTTAACAATATTTTTTTTATGTTTTTTTGTTTAAAATTTATTACACACTACTGCAAAATTTATGAGTCGTCTAATTCGTACCACAAGTGGTTAAAAATAATTAAATTATGGGTTTAAAGTGAAACAGTAAATTTGTTTCATATGCTATAAAAAAAAGTCAGCGAAAGAAGTTTTTTAAAAAAAAATATATGGAATGAAAAAGGATCTAAGTAGTTTTTTGTTAAAGTGTGTAGAATTTAATAGCCTAACAGATAGAAAACAGATTCGTTGTGTTAATAGATTTTATTTTCAAATGGAATTTTAGCGAGCGTCAATAGTGATATGGCAGTTTTGTTTTATTTAACAGTACAAGTCTAAAGTGGATGTAAATGTTATTATTGTTTTCAAACAACTATTATTTAAAACAATGCTATTTGAAAAATTTTCTAGCCTTTATTGAAGCTTGATAGTGTCCAGATTGAGGATATATTCAATGAGATATGAAGGTCGCGTTGGAAAATTGGATTACTTGTAGACGTTTCTAAGAAAATTTTTAAAAACATTTCTAAGTTAATTTGTTTCAAGTTCAAACTTTAAAAATTAGTTCAATAGTTTAAATTCCGTTATTAGCTCATTTTTCCAAAGACCCATACAAAAATCAAAATTTTTTAAATGCAGTAAAAAAATATGCATTTTTTTTAACTCCAACTCTTTTGATTTTAAATTCGTTCAATCACACATTTTTTGTAAACAAAGAAAATTTTTAATTGTTTTCATATCTTATTACTTTACACTCAGATGTACTTAAGTTACTAAACAATAAAATTTTTTCTTTGTTAACAAAAAAAATGGTGGTCAAAAGAATTGAAGGTCAAACAAATGCATCTTTTTTTAGTGCATTAACAAACTTTTGATTTTAACATGATAATGTTTTTAGGCTGTTGTCTAATTTTGAAAAACTTGCAGGACGCCACCTCAGTTTGACTATATAAGCTAACAATTAACGAAAAAGAAAACAAGAATTACTATTTCCATTTTCTTAAAACCAAAAATTTTTATAACTTGGGTTTGTAACTTGGATAATAATTCACCTCGTGGTGAATAAAACCGTTTTTCACCAGCTGGTAAATAAAAAGAAACATAATTATTTTTCAACAAAAAAAATTTTTTTTTCATCAAAAAAATTTTTTTTTCTTCAAAACTTTTTTTTTCAACAATTTTTTTTTTTCATCAAAATTTTTTTTATATCAAATTTTTTTTTTTCTATCAATTTTATTTTTCCTAAAATTTTTTTTCAAACTTTTTTTTATACAGTTATTATTTTTCATCAATTTTTTTTTTTCATCAATTTTTTTTTCATCAAACTTTTTTTTTATCATTTTTTTTTTGTTTATCAATTTTTTTTTCATCAAATTTTTTTTTTTCATTGATTTTCTTTTTTTCATCAAAAATTTTTTTTAATTAAATTTTTTTTTTAATAATAAAATTTTTTTGTTTTTATACCCTCCAACCACAGTATAGGGTAGAGTGTCCCTTATTTTGGAAATGTTGGAAATGTTGAGACAGTACCCCTTCATTTTTTTCCTTTTGACTAAAAAATAACTCAGGAAAAATTTTACGCCCCTACGACCACGCCTTCCCTACGCGACGGGGCCTTAAAAATAATTTTTCCATACAAACCAAAAAATTTTTTTTTGATTTTTTATTTTTTTGTTATTAATTATAATACATATTACTTGGTTAGCTTATTCATGACAAAAAATTTGAATTTGGTGGGATGAACCGTTGCTTGTCAAAACTAAAAAAAAAATATTTTTAAAAAAATTTTTACTGTAGGACCCCAAAAGCTCTAAATTTTTTTTTTCGAAAAATTTTTTAGAACTGAAAGCTTCATCCCACCAAAATCAAATTTTTTGTCGTGAATAAGCTAATTAAGTAATATTATAATTAATAACAAAAAAATTAAAAATAAAAAAAAAAATTTTTTGCTTTGTATGGAAAAATGATTTTTAAGGCCCCGCTCTTTACGGCCCCGTCGCGTAGGGAAGGCGTGGTCGTAGGGCGTAAAATTTTTCCTGAGTTATTTTTTAGTCAAAAGGAAAAAAATGAAAAAGGTACCCGTCTCAACATTTCCAACATTTCCAAAATAAGGGACACTCTAGTATAGGGGTATACTCACTTTGTCATTCCGTGTGTAACGCATCGAAATATCGGTCTAGAACCCTATAAAGTATATATTTTAATGATCAGTTATCGATTCTAAGACATTCTAGCGATGTCCGTCCGTCTGTCTGTCCGTCTGTAGAGGACACGATACAGTCCAAAATAAAAGAGCTACACTCAAAATAATCACTCTGTTAAAATACAGAGATACTCTGATGAGCCAGCAGAAAATACCATAGATTTCCAACCAGCAAGATTTTTTGTTATTTGACGAAAAAAACTCTGTAAAATAATTTCGATAAAAAAAACTGCAGATTTACAGAATTATCTGTAAAATATTGATGAAAACGACCAGAATTTTACCAAGAAGCATGGATAGTAATAACCTGACACAAAATAAAGGCATGCTGTCATTTAAATGCGCCCGCTTAAAAGTTTCGCACGCGAATGCTTAACTTTGTAAAAATTAATTATAAAATAGCTGGATGTTCTCACGGTTTTTTTTCATAAACTTCTCATTTTCAGTTCCACATTTGAGCGGGGTCATTCCGGTAAACACTTTTCTAAAATTAAAGGGAAATCGTTGAAGAATGCCTTGACATGGCTTTTACACAATGGTCACTATTTGATTCCTGATGAATTTCTCCTTCCGTAATGTGCAAGTTGTGTTGACAATTGGGAAATGCCATCGTGTAAATTTGCCCGCTTTAATGCTTCCAAATTGTAAATTTACTTTTATTTTCGTGAAAATTACGAGTGCCTTCAATTTTGCACTACACCTCGTAAAATTTAGCATCTTTTATTATAATTTAAGACACTTTTTAAAGAGGGGTTGAAATACTTTGAATTTTTTTCAAGAAATTTTAATTTAAAAACCGTATTACAGAGCAATAGTAAAAAGAAAAAAGTAAAATTACAGATAAAATTTTGCTTTTCGGTCACAAGAAAATACAAAGTGTTTTCTTAAAATCTGTATTTCGGCAAATAACTTTGTCAAATATCTGTCGAATTGAGATTACAGTCATTTTACAGAGTATTTAACAGAGTAATTATTTTGAGTGTAGACTTCCGAAGTTTTGCACGAACATGTCTTATATTCCTAAGCGGGTTAAGTTCGGAAATGGGCAAAATCGGACTAAGGGGAAAAAAGTTACCCTTTGGAGAACTAAACCAACCTAAGAAAAAACGAATTTTTTGCAAGGTTTTTGGTACTTTTTCTAAGCAAAGGCAACATTCTTATTAGAAGAAGTTCAAAATCGCAAGGGGAAGTGTCCCCTAACGTCTCCCACCAACCCCCTAAAAAAACGCCCCTTGATTTTGTTTTTATATGGTTTTTTACATTTTGGAGGGTTTAAAAGATTCGGCACAGCCGAATATAACACTTACAAGGGGAGTATCTCAACCCTTATGAACCGATTTGCCTGAAACTTAAAATATGTTTTACAGAGACGATTTTAAGGTTGAGGTGTCTTGGCTTATCGGCCATATCGGTGTTTAAAAATTTCGTTGTCCCCTTATGAAACCATATGGACCTTCGGGAAAATTTTGATAACTTCCGAACTAACAGGAATATCATCTAGGGCAAAAATACGGGTCGACTTAAATTTAATAAAGATTGTTTCTTATCCATATGGATATCGTAGGTCTATGTCTTCACATAAGTACCCCACAAAATTTACACATTTTCCTGAAAAAAATTTTTAAAAATGCAGAATTTTTACTAGGTTATGCCACCATTGGATAGGCATTAAAAAAACCTTTCTTCTCATATGAAAACATCATATAGTTTCTTAAAAAGAAATGGCTGAAAAATCCAAAAAACGATTTTTTCGCCATTTTTTGACCTATGTTTTGAACCCCTAAATCCCCGATATGGCCGATAAGCCGAGACACCCCAACCTTAGAATTTTCTCTTTGATATATATTTTAAGTTTCATGCAAATCGGTTCATAAGGGTTGAGATACTTCCCTTGTTAGACTTGTTTCATCAACTTTTTTTTTTCATCAAACTTTTTTTTTCATAAATTTTTTTTTTTCATAAATTTTTTTTTCATAAATTTTTTTTTTTTTATCAAATTTTTTGTTTCATCAAATTTTTTGTTTTATCATTTTGTTTTTCATCAAAAATTTATTTTTTATCATATTGTTTTGTTTTTTCATATTTTTTTTTTATCAAAATTTTTTTTTCATCATTTTTTTTTCATCAAATTTTTTTTTTTCATCAAAAATTTTTTTATCAACATTTTTTTTATCAATTTTTTTTTTTTATAATTTTTTTTTTTTCATCCAATTTTTTTTTTATAAATTTTTTTGTTTTTTCATCAAATTTTTTTTGTTCATCATTTTTTTTCATTAATTTTTTTTTCATCAATTTTTCTTTTTTCATCATTTTTTTTATCATATTTTTTTCATCAAATTTTTGTTATCAATTTTTTTGTATCAATTTTTTTCTCACCAAAATTTTTTTTTTTCATCAATTTTTTTTTACATCAAAAAATTTTTCTTTTCATAAAAAAACTTTTTTTCATCAAAATTTTTTTCACCAAAAATTTTGGGTTCATTAAATTTTATTTAACATAATTTTGTTTACCAAAACTTCTTTTTCACCAAGTCTAACCCACTGGCTCCACCTTCTATAATTATGTGGACATTTATTTCGACATACGTCAAAATCGTGTTATTTCTCGTGTGCCATAGTCAAATGTTACACATATTTGTGTTGGAAATAAATGTTAACATAGTTCTCCAAACATAAGTCTTAACAATTATGTTAACATAAGAAACGTCAAATTCATGAGTTTGTTGATGCCACATTTTGGAAAAATACAAATACACAAAAAACATTCGCTTTATAATTAATAAATGTGGTTTTTGAAAGAAAGTAACTAAATAACGTTAAATTAAAGATTTTTAATTTAAAAAAATGTGTTATATGTATCAAAAAAAATAAATAAAAAATAAAATCCAAACGACCTTCATCAACAAATTCCTGAAAAAAATGAGTTAACATAAATTACGATTACACCACCCTTTAACATAAAATGAAAATACAAAATAATTCTGCCGACGCACATTGGATCCTAGACGCTCATTGGAGAGCCAAACAAATGTTTAGTTATTTACAAAAATTGCTCATATTCGCTAAGTAGACACCCTAGGAGAAAGAAAAGCGTTCATAGAAAGAAAATCCATCGCTTAGTTTAGTCAGGACATGAATTCAAAATATGGACTTTTTCAAAAAATTTGAGAAAAAATAATTTTTTTGAAGACCTTTTTTATTTTATTTTTTAAAACTACTTCCAATGATGCGATTTTCCTGAAATTAAGTGAAGATTGTAGCTATAACTAGTACCTTTGTTACCCATTTTATTGTTTTTAATATTACTCTTTGTAAGTAGGAAATGCAGGCCATCAAAAAGTGTCAATTTTTAAAAAATTAGAAAAAAACAGTTTATATTTTGGATTGCAACTTTTGTGGGGAATGAAAGGGAATGGCGATTCTTTTTGTGCAATAAACTAGAAGTATTACTTAATAGTCCTGGGGTAGAAACTAGTGCAGCCAGTTGCAGCTGCGGCCTGGAATGAGGTTTAAAGTGGGGTCTATTTACGAAAAAAAAAATATTTTTAAAGTGATTATTTGCTAAAATAATTTACTATTAAATGTTTTATTACACAATTTTAATTAAATGATATATATTGTTAACAGTTAATCGTGGTTGCCAATAATTACTGATTTTGATACCCTACTATACTTTATTAAGGCAAAAGGAGTTTCAACTAATGCTTGTAACTAACAGGGTTTCTTAACGGCATTACGGGCAAAATAACTGGAATAGAAGAAGATATTATAAAACGGGTTGATATAATACTTTTGTGTATCAACGCAAATGACAGAAATAATTCAGTTAAGTTTAGAAAATAAATTCATGAAACTGAAAAATTATTAGTTGAAAAGTATGGTTGGGGGATCATGAGTCCCACTATGGATACAATGACATTATTTATACAAGAACTGTGATTGCCCGTTGGTATTAATATTATACTTAACTAATTAAGTAACATATTAAAAAAAATATATGTGTTGTTTCTTGACAATTATAGGAGTAGGCTCTGAAAAGATCACATAGGAACTTTAAAAATTATAAACGAAACATTAACAGACAAAACTCTAAAACAAACAACCTGCAAGATGTTTTTAATAAGTTTATGATTCCAAATATAACGCTAATAAGGCAGACAGAAATGTTGTAAGTACTGATTATAGAGTAGTGTTTTTATAATATTTTTTTTATCAAATATCTTAATAATTATTGCAAATAATGCTTATTTACCGTGTGTTGCTTCATTGTTTGATATTTTTCCGCATTATTTTTGTTTAAAAAATCGAAAATGATAATAGATAAATAACAGTTAATTATGCAGGTTATTTTAGTGTAGGGTGTAGACTGCACCAAAATATGAAAGAAACACTTCGTATTGAATGGTAAGCTGTTATATTGTCACTTAAAATCAAAAAGTTTTTTAAATAATTGATCTTCATTTTATTTTTTTATATGAATAAATTAACCAACTTTGCCTTAAATTTACAAGTAGGGTACAGATGCGAAAAAGGTCCAATCCACATGTGTGAGTTCCTTAAGGTCTCCAGTTTTTATAATGGTAAAGAATGTCGTGAAATTCCTATCCGTTCAAAAGTTATAACAAAAAAATGTCGATGCGCGCCTTTTTCACACAAAGTTCCCAATGTGCGACGTTATCTCTTATGTTATCTACAATTTTATGTTGGTGTATCCGGAGCGTAAGCTTTTCGCATACAAATTTTCCATTTGTTTATCAAATGCTCATAAAACAAGTGTGAGTGGTATTTCTGCCGAATCTTTTATACTCTCCAAAATGTAAAAACACTTTTTTGCACTTATTTTTGCACTCACTTACGAACTGTATAGCTCTCTTTGGTTTTTAATGGGGTCCTCGACTGATATTTCAATTCGTTTTGCATGGAATAGCAAAGTAATATAACATTATTTTTTCTAAAAAAACTTGGCTTTGGCAAGTACACCCAAATCTTCCGCAAAACATTATCGTGATTTAATGTTTTGGGCAAGAGTACAAAATTCGCAGGCATTTTTGTTTGGGTCTCTGGAAAAATAAGTTGATAACTAATTTAAGATACTCTACTCTTTTTAAAGTTTATTTTTATACTTTTTTAAAATTTTCAAAAAAACATCTACAACAAATTTCATTTTCCAGCGCGACCCTCGTATCTCATATAATATTGGCTCAATCTGGACTCTATCAAGCTTAAATTGAAGCTTAAAAAAAATTCCTAGGTAACATTTTTTTAAATAACAGTCGACTGATAACAATAAGGGTTTTATTCACTTTTTTTGATGCTCGCTATATATATTTTATTTTTGCAGTTATTACTAAATTTATTAAAAACAATTTATTATCATCACTAATTATTATTATATTTTCTTTTCTTTACAGGTGAGTTATTGTTTCAATTCAAATATATTGGTAAGATTTACAAAAACATAAATCCATGTATGATAGGTTTAAATAACACCTTAGAAACAATTTTCAAAAAAGTTCTGTTTTTGGCTCGGTCATAATCCTAATAGGGACTATAAACATTCCCTGCTGGGACTACAAATGAATTATTTTCAGTCAAAGCCCCATTCATATAAAGGTACTAACAATAATTGTAAAGCAATTTCGGTAAATTTTGTAAAGGGTGGGTTTAGAAGAAAAACATTTAAGACAAATAAAATTTCTACACCCAAAAAAAAATTTTCCAATGAACGACTTTCATAGTATTTATGAACAAATTCATACAATTTATTAATTTTTCAAAATACTTATAAACTTCTTCATATGAGTAAATCATAATTTGTGAAATTTTAGAACTATATAGCATTTTTCATAAATACTACACAGAAAGAAATAAAAAAAAAATTTGAGTAAATTTTTAATACTATTGAGTAAAAAATTATTCAATTTTCCACCAGTAAACGATTTAATAGTATTGAGTAAATTTTTAATAAAAATTTATTAAATGTTTGCCAAAAAAATTTGAGTAAATTTTTAATTAACACTATTAAGTGCAGGAACAGAACAAGAAGCACCACCTTTTAAAAACAGAACAAGTTTTATTTCACATCGGCGCCGGCCACCGGTTTAATCTGCCAAACCGTATGGAAAAAGTCGTGCCGGGCTTATTCTGTTTCTACTCTAAAAAAAACAAAGTTTAAAAAAATTTCATATTTTTTTACAACGAAAAAAAACATGTTTTTTCAAACTTTACCAAATATATTTTTGTCTTAAAGACATAAAAAAATTTTATAAATATGATTACAAACTTTCATGTATATATACAAAAAACTATAAACTAAACGAGAATTAAAAAAACTAAGAAAATTCCAAAAAAAAATTAAAAAAGCTATTAAATTCTTATTAAATTATTTACTCAATTTGTTTTTAAATTTTTGAGTAAATTTTTAATTGCGTCAATTAAAAAATTACTCAAAACTTTTTTTAAATTTAAACAAGTGATTACTCAAATTGTTTTTCCCCATATTTTTTTCTGTGTATGAAAAGGTTTATGAGTATTATGAAAAAGTTAATAAATTGTATGAATTTGTTCATAAATACTATGAAAATCGTTCATTGGAAATTTTTTTTTGTGTGTATATAATTTTTGAATTTATGACAAACAAGTTTTGTACTCATACACAGAAAAAAAAAATTTGTCAATACAATTAATTTTATTGTTAATACAATTAAACATTTAATTGAAACTGAGCCTACATTGGATTTTGTCAATACAACAATGGCATTTGTAACTTTTGAAAAAAAAAATCAACATCATTCATTGTTACATTAACAATGAAATTAATTGAAAAATTTGTAAAATCTAAAAATAGAATAAAAAATAATCTGAAATCTAAAAATAGAATAAAAAATTATCTAAAAATAGAAAAAAAAAATAAAATAAAAAATAAAAAAATGTCTACCGCCATCTGGCATCGAACCCGCAACCTTCGTGCTACGCGTCTAGCACACTACCACTGTGCTATCCTTATACATATTTGTATTTGACTAAACGTCATATTTAAAACAGTCTACAATTAGAATGATAAAAAAAAAAACTAAAATTGGAAATTAAAAAAAAAAAAAAGTTCCGCCAACTGGCGGCGAACCCGCAACCTTCATGATTCGAAGCTAGCACACTACCACCGTGCTATTCCTCATGTATAATTAAAGTTGACTAAATGTGTACATAAGGTGTCTGTGATTTCAATATGCACTTTTTGCGTTTTTAAAAATAAATAATAATCTCAAATAAAAAAAAAACAAAAATAAAAAACTGTTCCGCCAACTGGCAGCGAACCCGAAACCTTCATGATTCAAGTTTAGCACACTACCACCGTGCTATCGTCGCATATATTTGTGCTTGATTAAATGAGTTTATAAATTGTTTGTGTTATTAATGTGAATTTTGTGGAATATTTAACAATGATTTTAATTCATGCGTTTAATTGGAAATAAAACCGGATTTTTGTCACATTAACAATACACATTGTTGATACAATTAAAAACGTTGTTGAACTAGTATTTCGTTGGTAACAATTTGTTTTGTTACTCTTGATTTTACGATATTTTTTTCTGTGTAATCTCTATAATTGGGACATTTGTTACGTGGTCCTTATCCCTTTTAATCTGGGAATTATATCCAATTTATTTTCGGTCCGATTTTTTTTATTTAATTAAAAAAATCTTGCTTAATTTAATCAAATTCAAATTACAGTCAGTTTGCAGAATTGTTATTTCGAGTGTTTATAATTATATTGAAAGCATAAAAATATTTACAAATAATTTCCGCTTGTTTTCCGTTTATTTTCATAGTTATTTGTAATTATATATTTATGAGCTTTTAATTTTAGCTGATTTACTTAATAAATTAAGGGTATTTTTTTTTTGTGTAATGTTAATTATTTCATAAATTTAGTAACGATTTAATCAATGAATTTACTACATACTAATTGCTGCAGGTTTGTTGTGTATATTTTTGCTTCTTATTTCCAACTAATATACACAAAATATATAATTCACTTTATTATTTATTTATCTTAATCTAACGATTATAATCACGCAAAAGTTTTAAGTATGAAAATTAACTAAATAATCTTGACAATGGAATCTGACAAATTCCGAAACATGTGTCGATTAAGTCTTGCAATAATGAACAAAATAAATAAATTTAAAACAAAATAAAAATTTTCTAGAAAATTTTTCTATGAGAATATCATAGTTTTAATTAGTAAAGAAAATAATGACCTCGAGCTAGAATAAACCTACTTAAAATATTATATTTTAAAGGTCAAATAAAACAAGTTTTAATTTTTTAATAAATATTAATCAGAATTGAAAAAAAAAAAATAAAACTACATTTACAGTTTTTCATTTTGTGATCCTGTTTCCCTTTTAAAGGACTTTAAAGTTTTAGAGGCTTAAATTTTATAAAAATTTTATTTTTTATACCTTTTATACCCTATAACTTTGTCATTCCGTTTGTAACACATCGAAATATTGGTCTAGGATCCCATAAAGTATATATATTCATGATCCTCGATCGATTTTAAGTCGATCTAGCGATGTCCGTCCGTCCGTCCGTCTGTCTATCTGTCAGTAGAAAACACGCTAACTTTTGAAAGACTTTATACTGGCTACTGAAGTTTGGTATATATGTTGGTCATTTACCTGGTCAGGTTGGTATTGCAATCCAGCCAAATCGGTGCAGTGGTTCAAAAGTTATGAGCCAAAGAGTAAATTTCGGCAAGGGTTTTTCGCGAATTTACGAGATAAAAACACGATAACTTTCGAAAGGCAACAATGAAACTGCTGCAACGTAACATGTATCTTTGCCGTTCTCCAGGTCTGTTTGGTATTGAATTTCAGCTCAATCGGTCCAGTGGTTCAAAAATTATAAGCAAAACCCTGAATTTCAGAAAAGTTT